>JAXQQM020082712.1:0-191943 GCA_034641835.2 Pinus albicaulis
AATACCAACATTTGCTAGATACATTGAGGCAGATGAGTACTTTAGGAAGATGAAAAAGATAAAAATTCCTAATGATGAATCTTGGGAATCACTCACTGACTTACTGTAAAATTCAAAATGCAGAGAAAAACATTAAACCAGTTTGTTGATTTTTTCACAGTCAAAACATAATTTTACAATAGTAAGGCAGTTTTAACAGAATTTAAAGTGTATCAGAGGTAAAGAGTATCATATGAAAGAGTATCAGATAAGAAGATGATATTTCAATACAGATTTGAAATATCATTTCCAGCAAAGAAGACAACAAGGCAACCAACTGCACCCAATCCAAAACAACACTTCTATTTTATTTGGATAAATAGGACAGCTTGTTAAGCTGTTAAGAAGTTGTCACTATTTTGTTGTAAAAGATATTTTATTTTCCTTAGAAAATTCCTAGGAGTATTCTAGGATATTTTGTAAACATTTTTGTATATATACTTCATCTTTTGAAGTATTATTATGGAATAAATTTCTGAAGATTTCTATAGTCAATATTTCTGTACTTGAAGGCTTTTTTAAGTAAGTTTGAGTAGAAGACTGGATCAAATCATCTAGCATCATATTTCAGGATTCGTGTGATGAACCATTGAAGTGAATTACTTTCTACTATATTTGTTTATTTTCTTATGTTTACATGCATCTATATGTGTATTCTAAATTTGAATGATAAATCAGGAGTATTATTACAGGATTTGTTAAAAGCACCCTGTCTTTAACTGTTTATCATTTCTATGTTTTCTGCTAATTTCCAGAGTAGGGAACCCTTAATTGCTCCCTCTTTCGAATGACCTCGATCTACTGCTTCCTTATTTGGATCAAAGAATCCTTGATTTCTCTTTATCCCGATCAAACCACTTCACCAATCAGCCTTCCAAGATCTTCAATGACTTTTCTATCTTTCCCTGAAAACATTTGACTTTTTTACCTTGATCCTAGTTCTGTCTGCTTGACTTTTGACTCCTCAGCCCAATGGAAAAACAGATCTATCACTATCTATCTCACTAAGTGATTTTTTCTCACCAAACTAGATCAAATCAAAACCAATTTTCACAATCATAACTATCTTAATATCATATAATCAAAACAAAGTTAAATATTATAGAGAGAACCCTCTATGAACCCTAGGAAGGCTAGATCCTAGAGTTTAAAAGTAGGTTTGTGGTTACCTCTAATGTTCTTGGACTTTAAACTAAAATATCACAAATTAAGAATTATTAGAGTGATAACACTTGCCATGTCATCTTCACACGCTCACTTGAAGGAACACAAAGGTGTCCCAGGTGACATAAAAGTGCATCTTGGAGGTGAAAATTTGGAACTTGCATACCCCCCAAGAGTGCCTTGTATGTGTGGCCGAATTCTGGAGCACTCTTGTAGGGAAGTGGCCAATCAGAAGTTTCGTTCCCACAAGAGTTGAGAATGGTGGTGAGTGCCACGATTGGTGGTCGGCTAAGGCAATCTGCAACATTATTGGTGCTACCCTTCTTGTACTTGATGTTCAAATGAAACTGTTGCATATATGTGGACCACTTTTGATGGCGATCGTTCTGCAACTTCCCTTGTGTCTGTATGAACTGCAGGGGTCGGTGGTCTGTGTGGATGATTATTTCCTTCCCAAAAATGTAATGCTTCCATTGTCGACAAGCTTGCACAATGGAATACATTTCGTTGTCATAAGTGGGATACTTGTGAACTGTGTCAGAAAATGTCTCATTGTGATATGCCATCGGATGCCCCTGTTGAGTAAGAACTGCCCCAATAGCATAGTCAGAGGCATCTATCTCAATCTCAAATGGTTGTTGCATGTATGGTAATGTGAGCATGGGGGAAAAACAGAGGTGATGTTTCAATTCTATGAATGCCTTGTGTTGAGATTCTAACCAAAAGATTTTTTCTCTCGCTCTTCCCTTGGTGACTTGACTCAAGGGCCAAGTGATATGAGAGAATCCCAATACGAACTTGCGGTAGAAATTAGCAAGACCCAGAAAGTTGTGAAGCTCTGTTATAGTGGTTGGGGCTAGCCTATCTCGAATGACTTGGATCCTTGTTGGATCCACATGCACCCCCCTTTCATCAATAATGTATCCTAGATATTGAACCTAGATCATGCCAAAAGTGCACTTCTCCAAATTGGCACACAACTTGTGTTGTCGTAGTGTTTGGAGGACTCGTTGGATTTGGTGGAGGTGCTCTTCCCAAGTCTGGCTGAAGATCAGAATGTCATCCAAATACACTACTACAAATGAGTTGGTGAATGGCCTCAAGATGTCGTCCATCAACCTCACGAAGGTTGCGGGAGCATTCGTCAACCTGAAAGGCATGACCAATCATTCAAAAAGGTCCTCCTTAGCTTTGAATGCAATCTTCCACACATTGGAGGGTTTGATGGGTACCTGGTGATACCCAGACTTCAAGTCGATCTTGCTTAAATATTTCACCCCTTTGAGTTGGTCTAGAAGGTCATCAATCCGTGGGATCCAGTACCTATTCCTAACAGTGATATTGTTTACCACCAGATAGTCAATACAGAGTCTCCAAGTGCCCTCCTTCTTCTGTACTAACACGATCGAGCTCCCACAGGGCGATGAACTTGGTCGGATGTGACCTTTATGCAACATCTCCTGAATTTTCTCTTGATTTCATCATTCTACAGAACGGACCGGCGATAGATCGGTTCGTTGGGTAGTGGCGCACCTAGGGTCAGATCAATGGGGTGCTTGACCTAACAGTGCAGAGGCACCCCTATGGGTGAGGTGAAAATGTCCCCGTACTCCTCCACAACCTTGTCCATTTGTTATTGTCATGCAGAGGAGCCATGTCTGTAGGTCGTGGCCACAGTCTTCTTCTTTCCCTGGGGTTGGATCATCAGGAAAACAAATTTCTTGGTTTGGGAAATGAGGTTAATGCATTGTTTTGCAGTAACCAAATAGATAGTGGTAGGCGGTGGTACCTCTGGTATCCTGTACATCTTATTTCCCAAGGTAACAATAACAGCGTGAGGCCATGACTCATACACAGCATGTCGCTTCCACAAGTATTTTTGGCCTAATAATACATCAGAAACATCAATAGGAGCAATGTCACATAATAAATCATCCGTGAAGGGCTTGATGCTAGAGGGAAGGTGGCACTGTTGGTGAAGCCACCCGATGGTGTATGGTTGTGGTTGCGCTATGGTCAAAAAACCCAACTGCTACACGATATCTGCTGAAATGATGTTCTTTTGGCTCCCATTGTCGACAATGAACTATAGCGGGGAACCCTTTACCCACATCTAAGAGTGGAAGAGACGTTCTGCCTCCTCTGAATCCTCTGGTTCCTCCTTCTGGATCTTCACAGTGGCAACAGTGGCATTGGGCTATGCATCAATAATCTATTTCCCTTTGTCATTCCCCTTGTCAGGTTCTGATGTAGAGTCAGAGCATGCATCTGATTCATAAGCCCTCATCTTGGCCACGAGCGACTACTTGGCCCAACACTCACTTGTGTAATAAATGGAGCTCTTATGGAACTCACACCACTTTCCCGTGTCCTTCTTTGGCTTCATGGTGTTGTTCTTTTCTTGTGGATTTGGAAGGTTTTCTTGGGCCGCCATGCCTTGGCTTTGTCCTTTGTTTTGCGGTTTTGGGGCACCTTTCCCTTGATTTTTATTCGCAGATCCAAAGTCTCGCTTCTTCTGCTTGATTTTTTTCTCAATCTTGGCAGCATATTGGTATGTCGTACCAAGCGAGGAGATGTTGAGGAACTCCATTTCCTTCTCAATGTATCTGTGTAGACAACTGTGATACTTTACCACCAAATTTTTCTCTGAATCTTTGATACCCAACTTTGTGCACAGGGTATGGAACATATTCGTTAGCTCATGCACATCTTGATCCCTTTGTTGCCGTAGCGTTGTCCATTGTATGTACTTGTCCTCATAGCTCCCCACGAGATAGTATTGTTCCTTGATGGCATCTCAGAAAGAATTCCAAGTGGGTATGGCTGAGAATAGAGAGGGTTGTGTCTCATCCTTTTTCTCACAGTAGGTTTCCCACCAGTCCTTGACATGGTGGGTAGCTTTGAGGAGTGCAAAAATAATCTTCTCCCAGTCAAAAAATTCATAGACCGAAAAATATCCTTCTAATAGATTCAACCATTTATCTACGACATCTGCATCTATTTGACCCTCAAATATGGAAATGTCAAAGCTTACTTGTACCTTAAATGGATTTGCGCCTCTAGAGTGGCTCTTGGATGCAGATGCATCGTCGGTGGGCAGTCGTTGAAGGATATGGGAAAAGTTATCAATCATTGCATTCATTTTTTTTTTAGGGCCTCCTCGAGCAATATTTTGATAGGATCTACAGCTATCTCATCTTTCTTTTTGTCCCCCATTATCATCCATCGGGGTTTGCGAGGTTGATCTTGCAAAGGTTCAATCAGATCGAGCCCCAAATCCTTATACCCCGACCTCGTTGGGGACATGCAAAGAAGGATCGAGAAAAAGCAGACTGCTCTGATACCACTGATCCAGATTTATGCAGGAATGCAAAAAAATACACATTTAACCATAAATACAAATATGTAGCGGAAATAACACTTCATTTCATTAATATCAAAGAACTGAAATTTGTTTACAGACAGAATAGAAATAAACTAGCTAAGGTGTTGGTAGCTTATCTCTGAGAAGAGATGTGGTGGCTATAGGTCTCTAAATTGAGTTACAATGAGGCTCGAGGGCCTATTTATTATTTATAAATAATGGAAAGCCCTAAACATCCAAAACCCTAACCATAGGAGATGAAGCACCAAAACTATGGGCCCCATTTGGGTAAATTGGCGTTTCAACTTCCCCGGGACATAACTTTGGCATACGATCTTCGTTTGACATGCTTAATAGCTCGTTAGGCTGCTCTCGGTTTTCCCAAAAAACGTCATTTAGGGCCTCAAAATGGCTTCAAAAGTTCAGGACCCGAAAAACTGTCAAAAATAGTAATTTGTGCCAAAACTAAAAAACTGAATGAGATAATGGTGGGGCCCCAAGTGGAATAGGTGGGTGGCCACCAATATCCACCTGGATCAGGGAGTGATGTGTCAGGGTCACTCTTGAAATCTACCCCTGTGTAAGGAAAATCCTCGATGATGAAGATTTGGCTTCTAAGCCATATAAAGAACTAAGGGGTATATCGAACCACATGACGACCATCGCCACCATGGCGAGCCATCAATGACACCCATTGCAACATATGTTGTCCCCTGGGTCCCGTCGGATCCACTGGATACTGCTGAGGTGGTAGGATGGCATCCTCTCCAAAGTGAAAGACACAAGAATGGATCCATAGCCAAAGCTTTTCAATTTCCCATTCTTCTCTCTCGTAAGTTGGCCTTTCATGTTAACCAACACTCCTTTGCACCAGTTGAAAATTGTTCCCCTGGAACATTCAAATGCAGTCTGCATCTGTGCTTTGGTAGCCAAATTTCTAGCTGCACTACCACACAATCTAGTAACTATAAATGTAATGATATTTAGGTCTAGTCGCACAATGGTTTTGATTTCAATGCGAACATCCTTTAGCTCTGACTCTTGGCTGCAATACTGAGCCATATAATATGCAGTGGGCAGAATACCTGGTCGTGACCCAAATAAGGAGATGTATCTCCCTCTGCAAGGTAATCCAATGAGGAAATAGATATCCTCTAGCTCGATTACAAGCCCGTGGTCCCCAATGATGAAGCATTGCTCCCAAACATCCCAAGCATTGACTAACCAGGTCATCAACTCTACATGTGCCTTCATTCCTTGAATCACCCAAAATTTATACAATATGTAATTCTTTAATGTGTTAAGTGTTGCCTGGTCATCCATGGATTCGTTATCATGAAGCTCGTGATCCCTTTTTCTCCATTCCAACATGATTGCTAGCCTGCAAGCAATTAAAGAAGAGCATTAGAAATTATTTGAGAGAATTTGAGCTATTTTTTATGGATGGAATTATGATTTTGAAAACCCCACGGTGCTTGCATGGGTTTTATGTATACACAATGAATTTTTTCACACAGGCTATGCATAAAAAACACGGTGTCCTGATGATTTTTTCTAATAAAAAATCATCGAGGTGTGCGGCTTTCGCCACAAAAACCTGCGCACCCACGAGGGCGGATTTCAAAACCTTGTTTCCCCCTAAAAAGTGACCTGTAAAATTAAAATGAAAACTAAACGGATGAAAATAAATATAATGATGAGGTGGAATACCTGGAGCGGACGGTTCTCGAAATGGCTGATTGATTCTCCCGATATCTGCCTGGAAGTTTTAGGGCAAAAACTCTTTTTTCGCTGCTATGAAAACCAAATGGTAAAAATGATTTTTTTTTACGTATTTTTATAGTTTTCAATGAACAAAATAATATTATTGTGTTTATTTTCAATTTTAGGAGTCAAATTTAAAAAAAAAAATTCATGTTTAAGAGTAGGTAATCGTAATTTTTTGAGTTTTTGTGCAGGGAACATGTTATGTTTGAAAAGACTCATTTTGACAATGATTAGACTTTTATCACTTTTTTGGGCTTGATAAAAATACGAAAAATTGAAACCCTGGAGTCCTCTTTTAAGCCCTTTTCAGACTCTTTAAACATGAAAATATCATCGAGCACTTGACTATTCAAACTCGATAAAGTAAATGAATAGTCGTATATTCAGTATAAATTTACCCCTTTCCGGACTGAACTAGACTATTTACAAAAAAGTTATACGTTGACTTAGCATGGTCAAGAGTGTTCTCTCCTACATTATTTTATCATTTTTTGGGTTTGAGAGACTAAATTTATGAAAAAGAACACTACGGAGTTTACTTATGTTTTTCTTCTAACTCCGTAAAACTGTAAAACACCGAGTTAATCCTATGTTGGACTCGTTAAAACTAAACAGTATAAGACCTGTCGATTATAACAGGACCGAACCACTCATTCTTAGGGTTCATACACGACAAGCAAATTTTATTCTCCTCGAGCTTGAAAAAAATAAAGGGGTACTTTATAGTAATCGTGGGGGTGAAAGTGAGAAAAAGAATCCATTTTTTATTCTTGTTTTTAAAAGTAGCATGTTGCTCTTAAACACGACACCTTGTCGCACTCGTGTCTAGGTTGGGTAATCCTTTTTTCTTACAGTTAATCAAACCACATTGAAAGTATTTAGCCGGTTTTGAGTATTATCTTTGAGTCAAATGCTGCCAAGCCATTTACAATGTTGTTATGTGTTCAAGAGAAAGTTTAATTTTAAATATACCATTCATTGCAAAAATATGTCTCCATTCGCGTTGATCATCCATGAGTTAATCCTTGCAAAACAATTCCTTCAAAACTTGATCTAATGGTTTCACATCGTAGGATTTCCTGTGACGAATCACTTTCTATCAACATCAGCTCATTATCTACAAATTTGATTTAGAATCCTATCAGACGTACCTTGGAATCTGCATGCCCTAATGGTAGGTTTCTTGCCTTCGACGGCAGGTTCTCATCATTGACCTTCAATCGAATTATTCTATGAGTGTTCGGTTGTAAATCATTCATTCACACTTCATAGATTGTGCTGAAGTACTTTGAGAGACATTGTCTTTATTGTTGGTTTCTCTCACACTTGTTAACGGTTCTCATCATTGACCGGTAATCAAGTGGTTTCTACCATGTTCGACTTCAACACAATCAATCGCATGGATAGATTTGTACTGATTCAAGAAGTGGAAATCAAGACCCTGGATCTATTTTCCACCATCTAGGTTGCAGGGAGTTATGTATTCATGATATAGTAGATTTATTTATTACAGATGGTTGCGCCCATACAATGTCTACTTTTGATGTAATACTATAGTCATATCTGTACCAAAACATTTAGTCAGTTTTTCTCTAAGTATGGGAATGCCAACCTCAGTGATGATATATATTTTCATTGAATGTTTCTTACAAATTTTTGACCGGTGTCTCCAATCTAATCCTTGGAATGATAAAGTGCTTCATTCTCTGGAAAAAATTTCTCAGACTTCGCATTTTAGGAGGAAATTTGTTACACATCATTTTGTCACCGTAACATTTGACTGTCATTATGGGCTTATCACCATCCATATTATCCTCCCTTAGACGTCAAAAATACTCATATTCCTAAACGAAGTCTTGGAAACTTGAGAAAATCTCTTTAAAACCTTTAAAATATTTCCTACATGCTTTTTGTGACCATTACCTGTGCATGCATTGATACTTCTTCTATTATCTACAGTGATCTTCGCTTTGTTCGCCACTAAAACCTACACATCCCCGTAAAAATGAAGTAAACACAAAAAGGTATCTTCTAGAAGCCTAGTTGGTCGAATATTCTCCCAACTAGAAGCCTCTAGAGTCACACCAATTCGAGCTCTATCCCTCTACTCATGGAGCTTATCCCTTGGCTAAAGGAACCCTCATACCTTCATTGGAGTATCTCATCCCTTTCCTCATGGATCTGAAACTTCCTCAATCACTCTATAAATTAAGATGAAGTTTCAAGTTGAAGGGTAGATACTGATATGAATAGATTTTAAGATGGAGAGAGTTCATAAGAGTTCATAGATTCTGAACTAGCAAGTTGCTAGTTTTACATTGAATATCACACCTTTGTGCACAAGACTTCATGTTGTTCATTCTAGAGAGGAAGGCTTGTTAAACCAAGGAAAATGATTGCACAGACAAAAGGGATAAATCTATACAACATCAAGGCTCAGGTTGTAAGATTGTTATTTTTTATTTCTGATAATACATATGGATCTCTTTTTCTCATTATCTTGTTTATGAATTCATTGAAATTATGTCAATACTTAGACTCCTTGATCACTAAGTTGAAATAGTATTTATGATTATTATATACTGCAAGTGCTTTTATCCTTTGCATTTTTTATGATTGCAGGTTCTTCTCAGCATTGAAGGATTGATTTGGAGCGAAAGGAAAAAGGCTACATCAAACGTCTCAATTGAAATGTAGGACCATAACCTCCTTATTTTTTATTTTAATAATCTAAAATTCAAATATTTTAGAGAAAGAGGCATTCAAATGTTTTTTTGTTTCCAGTTACCTGTTGGGGTACTAGGGAGATCGCTCTTCTCCGCAAGAGGGATTAATCCACAAAACAGTGCCCCATAGAAGTTCTGCAAGCGACCACGGACCTCCCTGTCATCACCCAGTCATCATTCCTTCACCACAATTTAACTTCCAATCACCGCCATGTCACTTTCCATGTCACCCTCTCACTTCATCCAGTCTTGTCCACCACTTCATCATTCGTACATGCCACTCGCGCATTTATTCCCATTTTCCCCCCATTTTTTAGTTTTCTCCATAAATCTTATTACCCTCAGTCCTTTCATTTTATTATTTGTTGTTCCCAGTATCTGTAAGTCATATTTGTATATATCAAAGCTCAAGTCAGCATCAATCATCTGGTAACTAGGTAAATACACGTCATTTCTACTTGTCCAAGTTATCATAATGTCTAAGAAATCAATGTTAGTAGGGTCTTCCTCTCACAATCCCCTCATGGACACCAAGAAGGATGTTTTTGACCCAATTTTCTCCCTAGATTTCATGGAACTTTGTCGGCATGTCTTAGTCAACCAGAAGGTATCCCCTATGTATACTACAGTCGTCAGGCCTGGTATTTTAGCTGCCATAATTCCCGAGACCTATGTTTTCCCAAAATTCATGTATTGGCTAGATTTTTCTCTTTACCCACATAAGTGTTTTGTGATGAACAAATTGGGTGAAAATATTTTCTAAGTGTCCTCTCTTTTATTTCAACAAGCCCTTGTTTTTCCTTCCTCGAGTTCTTACACTTCATTTTGAGAGGAAACCTTGTTGTCAACCTTTCAAAATCTATCTAGGGAAAACTATGCCCATATGAATTTCTTTTTAATTCCCACTAGACAACGTTTTCCTTTGTAACCCGCTCATTTTTCTCTTGAAGCCTTTACTGAAGATGTGAGACAAATTATGAAAATTATTTCCAAGGTTCTGGGAAGAGAGGATACACATGTCATTGACCAGGCTATTCTGGGAATGGTTAACTTAATGTTGCAACCTGAAACAGTCTTTGATATATCTTCTTTCTGGGGAAAAATGGTTAATTCACAATTAACAGACGTTGCTCTCACTAGATTTTTTAGATTTACCTCATTGGTAACCTACCTCTTTTTTTATACTCATGTGGAGAGATTTATGCACCTAGGACTGTATATAATGGACCTACATAAAAACAAGCAATCAATGATGATTTGGACAGATACCATAAGAATTAATGCTAATTATAAGGGTGTTATATATTTCACCACTTCTTTCTTGTTAGTTGCTTCTTCCATTATAAACAGTTCTCCTTCACCTTGTATCCTACCAAATTCTCAATCTCTCCTTAAACTTAGCAAAGATGTTAATGTGGGTGATTGGTTCATGTTTGAAGATCATGCTAAAAATTGACTATATGGAGCAGAGGCTTCCCCTTAAAAACTCCCCACATTTGTGCATATGAGGTTGTTTTCTTTAGAGTTCATCAGAAAAATTCTAAACGTTGATCAAGTGCATTTTTCCCAGAAAAGAAGGGGCATTTGTTCAAATTTCCAAGGACAATTGGGTCTTTTATTATGCATAATAGGCAAGCCATGGGAGAGGTGAGGAAATTCCTTGAAAGTCTGAAGCTAAAAGTAGGTGAAAATTGGTCATATGTCCCTCACCATATTATTTCAAATAAAAAGTTAAAAATTCCTATGCTCCTTATGTGCATGAACCTCCACCAGATATAGAAAAATTGGCAAATGGAGGTTAGACAAGTGCACCGAGAGGAATGGAGGTTCATATTCCACATCCAAGTGAGAAAAGTTTGAAAAGAGGAAATGAATATATTATTGATTTGGAAGATGAAGCAAGTAAAGATTCAAAGATGGCAAGTTTGTCAGGGAAGGAGACAAAGCTTGGATCTATGGGTGGTAGTTCCTCAACCTCAATGAGTTTTCAATTACAATTGGGAGATGTTATTTTTGCACCTTCTTCTCCTATTCCAAAAGAAACTTCTCAAAATTACGTTCCTTCCATAAAGAAATTATATACTCAAATAGAATAAAGAAACTGGAAGGTGAAGGAAAATATAGAGTCTCACTTGGAAGCTAAATCCATTTATGAATATCAAAATAGATTATTATCTTCCATGGACCTTGAGAGAAGGTAATTAAAATTATCTTTCTCGCACCCTTCATCTTTGACTGTATCATCATCAGGTTTCAATACTTTCAACCTGAATGTAGATGTAAGAGAAATCCCACTACCTGAAAAGATAAATTTGCACAAGCAGACTAGAGAATTAATATATAGTGATTTAAATCAAACATCTTTGGTTGCTAGCAAATATTAAGCTTTTTTATGAAAAGTGGTGAATCAATTGAAGCTATAAAAGACAAATTCCAGAGCTTTGACCACACAAAATGAAGAACTCAAGAAGTTGATTGTAAAATTCGGTGTAAACCGTGAGGACAAAAATGTTGTTCAGAAACTTTTGCATAGAGCTGAAACCGAAATCTAAGTACTAAGTAAGGAAATTAAAATGCCTTATGTGGAGCATGTTATGGCCTCAAAAGTAGCCCAGGTGGAGACAGAAAAAGAGATTTCAACTAATGAACTCTTGTAGAGAAATAATGAGATTACTAATCTTAAGGAAATTAATTGTGTTTTACAACATAAAATAGATTCTCATGTTTGTACTACCTTAATACAACCACACTCGACCCTGCAGATAAGTTTTCCAGAGAAATGATCAAGCTTAAAATATCAGGGAATGAAATGAAAAATATCCAAATAAATTTTGATCATGCACATAAAATTATACAGGTGACCAAGAGAGAACTAGCCATGGCCTTGAAAACTGCTTCAAAATAAAAATAAATAATTAATAAATAAATTATATATATATATATATTGCTTCTCTTGAGATGAAGGAGTTGAAGGAGAAAGTGAATGGAAACATGTCCCTTATTCAAGCCAGATAAATAATATGGAATGATATTATTCATACAGTGAGGAATGTTTGGGATTATTTATCAACAATTGCAGAAGAAAAATCCATTGTCAGAGATCTAGAAAGTATAATTTCTGCCAACAAGCAAAAGCTCCAACAACGTGCCGAATTTTCCAAAGGGATGATTGATTTCCTTAACTCAAAATCATCACAGGAGTTAAGAGAATTGAAAATTGAAGATAGAACGGAATTGGTGTTACAGATAAATAATATGATTATGAAGAATTTATGTAGGAAAACAACTAGGAAAAAGCTAACAGAGGTCAAAGAAGTTGTTTTGAAATTCAATATGGGTTTTGAAAAAATAAATACAAAGTGGATGTCAAGAGTACACAAGTTGGATCTTTAACTGCAGAATCTCAGTCAACTGAATGAGTTCATGCTACATGTCATTGCAGCAGAATTTTTGGAAATATTTTTGCAAAATATGTAATTTTTTTTATCCTTATTATGAATATAGTTTTTGGAAGACCATGTAGTTTTTAAGCAGCTTAGGTAGTTAGAATTTTTTTATAGTTGACAATTTCATAACTATCCTTATTGTAATTATTTTATAAAAGAAAATTTTAAAGGAGTGAGGGTTCCAAGTTTTGGACCTCATAATTTTGTATCTTCTTGGTGATTTTAATAAAGCTTTCAAAGTGATCCCAGACATATGTTGAGTGTGATATGTATTTCCTGTAATATTTCATTTTAATGTTATTTTTCTATAGATTATAGTAATGAACATGTTGACCTTTAGCATTACAGTTTCACTGAAACTTTGATATCTATAAGTTAAAGTTAAAAAACCTTAAATATGTGCTCTTCTTTTCTATATTCCATTTCATCTAACTTCCATATTTCTTCTAAAGTTTAAGACAAAATATTTTTCTTTAAGAAGATTATTATTTAAAAATAAAATAAACATCTTTCATCCACTATACTACAATTAAAAAAAATAGCATTCATCGTCAGAAGGCCACTTTGAAAGATTGTTTTTCCCATAGAAGATCTAAAAGTGTTATCTATAATATTAATATTTCTAGGGTTTTAAATAATGGGATAAAAAATCGATATTTTCAGCGTCTTGTATAAATTTCTTGGGCAATGACCTCTTCTCAGACAAGGGTTGTCTTTCAAGGTACAACAACACCTAAAAACATTAGAAACCTCTGAAGAAAAAATACATCCACATTAACAAGCCTTGATCAGATGCATTCCACACTTACTCGTCATATTGATCCTATCTCACAAAATTTAATAATCATCCCCATAAAAATTCTCATCATGCTCTTGGCTAGCCCATGTCTCCAAAAATATCTCCAACCCCACTATTTACCTCCATCACTGAGTCACAAAGTCCTCATTTCAACCCCCATGTCCAACTTTGGTGCTTAATAAACCCTATGTGATTATCCAAATCACCTTGTCAAGGTCATCGAGTCTCAAATCATATTGAAGTCCCTCATGAATATCATCCAATCATCTCATGACTATTTGCAATCATACTACCATGCCATTTTTATCCATGTGTTGGTCTACTCGGATGATCTCAATCCTCATGTCATGACAAACACTTGGAAAATCTATCTCTTAGCCAGCGGCGACACCCAAACAACTCATGGAAAACTCATACATGTCTCTCTTGAAAAAACTAAGAAATTTAGATTGAACCTTAATTTTAAATCAAAACACCAATTTCAACGAAACAACAAATTCTAGTGCAATAAAAACCCCCCAAACTTGCCTACTCAAACTCCAAATTTTGGCTCACCCCTCATCAAAATTTGGTATAGCCAAAATTCCAAATTTTAGAACACCAAAATTCAAGTCCAAGAAACCCAAAATTTATTCCTTCCTAAACTCCAAATTTCACTTTGTATCCAACCTCAAATTTCAAACTACATTTTTCGGAATGGAACAACCTATAGTTCGATTAAACCATATGTGATTATGTTAACGACACAAAACACTCGACCCACACACCTTTCTGATATGTCAAATCACAATGTAACTTTGTACTGCATCCTTCCACCTCACTCTATCCCAAAATACCCTCATTGGTTCTCATGCACTAGTCTCACTCTACTCATTTTTTCAGAAGAAAAAAACGTTGTATATATTAGAAGAAATATATGACAATACATGATCAACCATACATTCTCAAACTGTTAATTAAAACAACGAGAAAACCCCATATACCAAATACATCCAGAATACACTTCTGTAGAGAAGTGATTCGATGTTCATGGCCAACAATAACGGGTAGTATAAAACATACCCACGAAATCATCCCTGCATACATAGAAAAGAAACGTCCAGAGAAAATACAGCAGCATCATATTCATGACAATAAGGACTAAAAGATAACTGAAAAAGAAAGAGGACAAACAAAAAGGTGAATTCCATAGCGTCTTCCATGGCTGAAAAGAGGCAGTCTCGCTTGTGCAAACACCAACCAGGCACACTTGAAACTTGAACGAGATCGAAATCCTATTGTAGTGCCAAAACCCTTGAATAAAACTGGCTCGCTTGTAATAGATCATGCACGCTTGACAACAGAAAATCCGACTCGCTTGTTGAAATGCCAAGTTCGGTTGAAGAAGAAAACCAGCCCAGGATAAAACCAAAAGCCCTGCATACCAAAACAGGCTTGCTTGATGAAGGATAATCTGATCTGAAAACAAAATAGCACCCAAACAACAAAGAGATCGATCCCCATGATTGGGGGAGATCCGGCTCCCCAACTCGATCTGGAGATCCGAAGATCCGACACCTTACTTCATCCAACCAAGACCGGCCTGCCGTTCAGATCCGGGATCGAAAGGATAAGAGCTATCCAGACGAATAATGAGCACGTCGGCCTCCAGGTCCAAACAAATACCCGTTGTAGCAGAAATCGACAAATCAGAAAGCTGAAAAGCGCCGGGAACCATCGTGGAAACTAGGTACATCGACGAGGGATATAGTGGCAGTCCGGAAATACATCCAAAGATCTAAAATGCAGCAAGCCCGAAGAAACACACGAGCCCAAAGCTAGAAAAGATATTAACGGTGGAGAATGACAGAATTAGGATGTGGGAGATCGCCTATCTAGGAATAATAGCAGAACCGTGCCGCAGCAATTAGGATTAACTCTGCTACGCTATGGTTGATCGGAATATCTCTCAAAACCGATCCACTGTTCTCTGTCATACAACATGACACCGACCCGACTCTACAATTGTGTGGGGAATTTGAACCATGTGGTGAAGTCGAACCTCACATAACCGATCCACTGTTCTCTGTCATTCGACTTGACACCGACCCGACTATACAATCGACCGGGGAAGCAGAACCGTGCCGCTGCTCATAAATGGAGGCCCCGGGATCGAAATCAAATTAGATACGAGCCCAGAGACATAACCCGAACACGGGAGAGTTGGTGAACGGACACTCCCGGGGGTCATAAATGGGAGCATAAATAAACGAAGGTTTCAATCAATATGGACTGTCCAACATAGGGGAAATAATTCTATATCACCGCCGATGTCAGACGAATAAAGAGATTGGAGTCTGAAAATGTCAAAACCCCGGAAAACATTTCAAATTAGCCGGAAAAACCAATGGCTAACCTGAAAAACCAGAGAGCCCTCCGCTTTGTCAGTGACATCAGCCATGGCCATCAGCGAAAGTCCACCATCGCCCTTAAAGAAGGCGAAATATGCTAATCACCCCACACTCTCAGCAACCACAAACCTGGGCACCAAATAGAAACGACCACCAAATAGAAACGACCATCAGAAACTTCATTAAATAACGAAGCGCCAAGAGAGACACGGCAGCCATGGCCCAATCTCTGAAATCCAGAAACAATGGCATAGTCAAAAGGAGTGGTCCACGTTGCCCAGAACAACCAGCAACCAAGATCTCAGAAGGATCTTAGTAATCAGAGGCATTCATCGTCCGGTCCACAGATGAGAAACCCTTAGACCATCCCACTTAGATAGCTGCAACAGACACCTCCACGAAATAAACGAGATAAAACGAATCAACCTGGGTTCACCCAACGCCACCATGACCAACATATGCTTGTTCACATTGGGTACCAGCCATATGCAAATTCAATAGCCACCAAAAACGATCAACAAATGTTCATATTGGGTTCCAGCTAATGATCTCCTTCATTAACCACCAAAAACATGCACAAATAGTCGACAATGGGTACCAGCATCAAAACATGCATCATTAGCCACCAATATCAAAACAAAACAAATATTCTCATGGGTTCCAGCACGGCAAAACAGGCGACCATCTTACCTCATCAGGACCAACTTAACCACTGTAATCCAGTTCCCTGTGCTTGGATTCTATGACCTCACAAATATAAAAACTATAACAGCCCTAGCCACCAAACGCCACAATATCGAGTTCACATTGGGTACCAGCATAAAAAATATTCATCAGTAGCCACCAAAAGCAACATTGATTTGTCCTCCATGGGTTCCAGCTTAAATATTCTTCAATAGCCACCAATAGCAACAGATACCCAATGGTGAAAGGGCTCCACCACAAGCATGGGTTTCAGCGGTGGTCATCAGCCATGGCCATTAACCGCGGAAAACTTACACAGTCAGAAAAACTCTATCTGCCTTTAATGACTTGAACCGTGCTCCTCCACTCCCATACCTCTCTTCCTCAAATGACATTTTAAATGCATACCCTATTGACAAAAACTGCGTGCTGCCCTGCTGCAGCCCCAAACGCCGCCTAATTCGTGCTCACTCACACATTGCCTCCCTAAGGTTCACGGTCTTCCCTTGATTGAGAGGGAGATTTGGGGGTGTTACCCGTTCTATTTGCAGTTCAGATCAAACCCGCTTATGTCTGCAACTCTCGAAAGAGCATCTCTCCAATTTTGAATAGGAGTTGAGTTTAGTAGTTGAGTCACATAGTGATTTCTGTTCAATTTTTAAAGGTTGTTTTAGATGAGTAATTATTGAAAGTGTTCAAAAATAAAAAGAATTACCTGAAGAGTGAACCAGTTTATCGAACAGGCCCACTTTTCATGTGAAATAACCGTCACCTAGTCTCACTCTACTCACAATAAACACTTGTATTCTCACCACCTTTCCAACCGATTTTGCCGGATTCAGCCATCTCACAGACTGCACCTTGATACATACCCAAATGACATATGCCTCTTTAGCTTGATTTCTTTCACATTGCTCTCTTCTTCATAAATTTAACAAATGGAGGCTAGAAACAATTTGATGGAGTTGTTGCATTCAAGCAGTTATCGAGAATACAATTTCTCCATAAATAGATTTCTTGAAATATTGGGAACGTTGAGATCATTGAAAGTGCTTTCCATTCATGTTGGGAATGGATATCGTGGAGAAAATGGGATTGTTGTTCCTCTTTTCAACCTTCTGTCGAGGCTTCCTAAGCTTGAGGATTTACACCTGCACAGACGGCTGGTTTTGGTAAAACAATAACTCCTATTATGTTTTCTATTATTTTTTCATCGTCATTATTACTTAATATTTCTTTGTACTGTATTCGTATGCGAGTGTATAAATTTTGAAAACGTGGGTATGCCCTGATGGGCAACAGGGTGCTTTGGCTAACACTGCGAAGGATATCAGATAGCGGATTTACCTGAAGATCATCCCAATTGTTTCAATGGGGCATTATTACAGTGCGAGAGCATAAACTCTGCACGGATCAGCTGCAGAGTGTTATCTACATAAAAAAAGCTTTCCATGTTCATGTGCGATAAACGCTCAAATAGCCGGCTGACATCGCAATGGAAGACAAAGCTGAAACAACTTTCTGGCGTGGGATTCTGCCATAATTTTAAAACAAAAAACAAGATCATTAGAAGTCAGAAGAAAAATAACTTTTCTTTTAAAAATTAAAAAATAAAGAAAGATATTGAGGCTGCTCATTCTATAGCCCAGTAATGATGTGTAAATATATTTTTATTATGCATATTTTGATTATTTTTCTGTATGTTTTTTTATAAAAAAAATAATTGTTTATATAATTTAATATAATTTTATGTAAAATATTTAAAAGTAATAAATAAATAAATAAATATATATATATATAAAATAAGATTTTTAACATTATATATTTATATAGAAAAAATGTTAAAAAAATATTTAATGTTTGTATAGATTAAAATATTTTAATATGAGTTATGAATAAAATGTTAAAATATAAATTGATAACAAAAAAAAATAATGTGTGCTAATAAAATCGCTCAATGAACTTGTTATGTAATCTCTATAACATTTAAAATTACAATTTAAACAATAAAAAATTACACATTATTTTTTGCACTGTAAAATAAGTTTGTAATGTAATATGTAAAGCATGTTTTTCATGCTAGTGTCAAAAAAAATATTAAGGTATGTTAGTCATGTAGTTATGAAAAGAAAATTAAAATATCAAAAATTAATTATGTGGCTCCAAAAATAATTAGGTTAACCCTCCTGGTCAAGTTGGCCACAACCTAAGTGGAAAAATTTTGGCCTATCAAAAGACTATATATATATGAGGCATTTGTCCTCCTTTCCAAGCAAGAAATTTGGTTGGTTTGAGGCAAGTAATTCAACCTATCTGAGGCAACGAATGAAGCATATCTGAAGTTAATGAAGAGGATGAATTTGAGGCCAATGAAGAGGATGAATTTAAGACCAAGCAGACCAATCAACCTGCTTTATTGTAGAAAATAATTGAATCTAAGGCTAGTGAAAAAGGTCTATACAAGGCAACGAAGAAGCATGTTTGAGGTCAAAAAAGAGGACAAACCTAAATTGTAGGATCTCTATGTTAAAGGACTAAATATGCCCATGATAGCACTATGTGGAGGGATTGAATCTCTAAGGTAGAAACCTCTATGAAAGGTAGCAGGATAAAGGCATAATATAGGGAAAGAATTTTTCCCTAGTAGATCAGATCAAGTAGAGGTTGTGGGGCATAAGTATGGCTTGACTAGGAGGTTTGGGACTAGGTTTGACCAAATATTCTTGATGATTAGGTGATCTAGGTGTGTCTCCCGTTGAACTGAATGGTGAAATGAATAATTTCTGTAAGGAAAAGGTTTTCAGTTTTCCCCCATGTGGGTTTTTCCAAGGTAAGCTCTTATGTTATTTATTTGGCTGTCTCTTCATGATCGTATTGTCATAAATGTGATATTATTGACGTCTTCTATGTAATTGCTTAATGATGGAATAAAAGTTAATAGAAATCATTTTCCTTATTCATTCTATGAACAAGAGAGGGATGACAAGCTTTCAAGCCTCAAAACTTGTGACAAAGGGTCGAGAAGGCCTCGGGATTTATTGAAAAATGTAAAGCCTCACATAATTGTCTCAATATGCTAAACTAATATTAGGAAGTAATGTTAGAGATGTACCAAAGATAAACCAAAGATATATATATCATAAATGTGTTTGTGCCTTTTGATCAAGATTACAAAGAATTTCAAATCCCTATACCTCAATATTATTATAAGAAGACCATACCTCATCTTTTGTTGCAAGAAGGCCAAAGATATTTGGGCTAATGATAGAATGTAGAGGGGATTCACAAATGACTTTAGAAAAGAAAAAATATCTTAATATGTTTTAATGTCAAAATTTGGTAACTTGATCAATGTTTCACAAGTTAAATGTCAAGGCAGAATCATTGGAACATACCTTGTTTAGAAGAAGAAGTTCTGGGTATAAAAATGAAAGCCAACAATATATATACCACACTAAAAAAATTTGTGCAAAATTTTGAAGAAGATCAAATTGTTAAAAGGTTGAATTGAAGAAGCCAAGTCACTTAATAAGGAGTCATATGTGTAAGAAGCATCCAAAATAGGTTTGAAAATATCTCAGTTTAAAAACAAGCAGTGATGTTTGAAATGAGTATGAGGACGAGGAAGTCAAACATGTAAAGAGATCAGAAAAGAAATAAATTCTGCAATTTTGGAAGGTATGTATCATCACTAAATTTACTAACAGTGATTTTGGTTACAATAAAACTCCTTCGGAAACATTATTGAAGACTATTTCTATCAACATAGTTGTTAAAAGTATGTAGCAAGCCTTGTATCAAAGTTTCTCCTTGGAACTATTGATCTCTATTTTAATAAAGTAATGTTGAATCTCAATGTAGCTTGAAGATTGAAAACTCATTAAGAATTAGTCATGGGTCTATAAAATAAAGGAAAACTAAGAATGCTAGAGAATATGTGGCCTTTACTCATGTACTGAAAGGTCAAATTTGTGCTCTTCTTTGAAGATATTGTAAATAATGGTTGAAGGTTATTCATATGATGCTTTTGAAAACTCTTAATGTGGAAAGAAATGTCAAATTTAAGGTTGTTGGATATTTACAACGTTGTTGCATTGGGTGACCAAGACAGAAGTATGCATCTCATATTGAGATCCACTAATTGTGTATAACGTTATGATTGAGTAAGAACTTCCAATATTGAATTATAAGGTTTTTGGTGCCATTACTTGTATGGAAAAATGTTATAAAGATCGTTATCACTAAGAAAAATATTCTCTAAGCCAAAGGGAGTTAAAATGAGGAATTGGAATATTCATGTGCAAGAAGTATTATAAGGTTACCTAAGCCTAGAAGACAAATCATTGCCATGAATTTTTTATTCAACCTTGACAAGTTTGGTCACAACCAACAATATTTCTTGTTGAAATAAAATGAACCTTGAATGACAGGAATTGAATCAAAAATCATTTAAAGGCCAAAAATCTCTTAAGTCATGTGCATATCTATTACTACATTGTCGCCATTATAACATGCCAAGTATTTCAATGATTCGAAAGTTGTTAGATTAAATTTATTGAAAGAACTTGTATACATATCATATACATAGTTGCAAAAGATATTTCATGGTGCTAAGGTCTAATTCTTAATCTAGAATGAAGAATTTCATTCATTGCAATGAAGACCAGGTCACTAAAAGAAAAATGTTTTTGATCATATATAATGAATTAGAAGGACCAAAGAAAATTATTGGATGCAAAATATTTTATTGATTAATAATGATGATGGACTCCACATGTGTAAATGGATATATGTTTTTGGAATTTGGAAATTTATGTTTTTTAATCAATAGTAAGCTAATAAGGTCTTAGATAAAAAATTCATAAGTTTTATGAACAAAACCCTAGGATTGAACCTATATCAATGTTTCCATAGAAAGAAGAAACCCTAGCACATGCAAGGAAGAATTGCATCATGCTGATGATGAGGAGGTTGATGAAATTACAAGATGGATGCAAGAGGGCTAAAGATCAAGAGGGAGATGTCATTCTCCTTAAAAACCTATATCTCTCTTGTCTGATTATTATTGGTTTTTTTTCACTATTAGTTAATCTCTTGTCTTTGTATCCTTTTCTTGGTCATAATTGTTCTCCATGACCTCCTATGGAGGATGGAAAGTACATATTGAAGGTTTCCAAGTATCTGGTAGCATATGGAAGAAGTGGAAGAACGAAGAAAATCATGTGACAAGAGGAATTTCCTAGAATCATGGTTTGTGTTGAGATATATTGTATTAGATGAAATATAAGCTCAAAGTGGGAAATTAGGTCAATAATTTTGAAGTATACCTAGATTATGCTAAATGGAAGTCGGAGGTAACTTCTAAATGGATCTTCAAGATCTGGCATGGAACAATTGACAATATAAACAAATATAACGAGAGAATTGAGAATAGAAGGTTATTCCAGTAAGAGGGAGAAGATCACAACAAAATATTTTCTCCAATTGTAAAGTACACATCTGTTAAAATTATATCATTTCTTTGAAATTGCACTAGGTGGTTGGTGATATGAAATGGGTGGCTGACTTGTTATGGTATGCAAGCACCTCCTACTCAATTAAAACAAATTAAGATCTTGCTTATACATGCATGTGCGGAATTGCATTCTTGATTCAGGTGTATGTGTTTAACTGTTTTAATGCTTTATGTGTGAGGAATTAAACATTTGTTTAGGCTGATTAAAAGCGTGTACAACAACATAAATTGCAGAAAATTAACCATCAACACATAACAGCAAACGTAATAAAGGAGTTCACCCGTATGTCTTGGGCTACATCTCCTTGAGCCTCCGTCAATTGACTTGGATCTTTGGGATTAAGATGGAAAGTTTCTTTTACAAGTTGCTACTCAACTCCAATGGTTTTTTGGACTGTACCAATGGGTTTATAATACCATCATACCCATGGAATTGACTGCTAAGTCTATGGAAATGGACCTAGGCTCCCTTGGGCTTGACCTCTTCTATCGATGTCCTTAATATTCCCTGAGCTTCTCTGTGGAACAAACTCTCTTAGAAGTACTCTTATGTCCCTAAAACCTTTTCTAATATCTCCATCACATATCAATCATCCAAAATAGGCTGTTAATTCACTCAGAATGACCTCAGGCTCCCCGTTCTATGCCTCCAACACCTGGTGTCACTAGGCTTCCTGAAACTTCCCTGTGGCTTCTTCAGCTCGAGAAGTCTCCAAATGGATCTGAAAAATCCCTCCATTGGATTAAAAATGTCCAAAATAGTTATAAATGACTATTCATTCGCTCAAAATGGCCTCTGGCTGCTCTGGATATGCCTCCAACACCTGGTGGCACCCTGTGGCTCTGGGCTCACTAAAAACTTCCCTGTAGCATCTCGGCCTTTAGAAGTCTCCAAATTCTTTTAAAAACCCCATCATTGGATGTATAAGGTTCAATATAGTTAGAAATGACTATTGGTTTCCTGAGAATGGCCTCTGGCTGCCCTGGCTAGGCCTCATTCTCCTGCTGGCTCCTAGTGGCCCTTGGAACTTCTCTAAAGAAAAATCACACTTAGAAGTCCTCAGCGGGCTCTGCAAACCTCACCAATGGCTCTAGAATTCTCAAGGTAGTAAAAAATGACTATTAATTTTCAAAATTTGATTGAGTAAGACTCCAGTTCTGGCTCATTAATTTTTTCTGCCCAATGTCCCCCAATTTCCTCCACTAAATGTGGGACAACTGCCAGTTAGTCCAACGTAATTCGGCCTGAGCGCCAAATTTGGCGCATTGCTATTTCATCCGCCATATAAAGTGCACTTAGTGGGAATTTTAATTAGCGTTAATCCCAGGATTAAGGGTGGTTAATCCCATGGTTTACGTTTGCGTCGATGGTTTAGCTCTTGGGTCATGGGCATGATACTATGGGGGAGGGGTTGGCCCCTCCACTCCCCCACATGCAAAACATTTTAAATTTAAATATTCCATCGGTCCATTACATGATAAGAACCACTTGTGTGGTGTGTTGGCACATGGGCGTGCTAGCCAGGGATAGGTTGGGGGTTCGAGCCCCGCCTCCCATATAAAATTTTGACCAATTGTTGGGCCCATGTGGCAGCCTCTAGGCTTGCCACATGGTACTCTTTGATTGGCCCGACCTTTAACCTGTCCAACCCGAGCTGACACTTGTAACGATCCAATTGGCCTAGAAGTAATATTTCGAGGAATATTCCATGAATATTCTTTTTGGCTGACTATTCCAATGCCCATTCAACCCTGGTCAATTGTCAAAATTTACAGTTTACTGGACTTTTCAAAACACGATAACTTCTTCATACGGTGTCGGTTTTTCGAACCATTTGCGGCACCAGAATCAAGAATACAAGATCTATTTGGTCACTCAGGCTCAGCACACTTTTTAACACTTTCAAATTTGAGCTATCCCTTAGGCCTTGATCCAATTCTGGTCAGTTGGAAAGAGGGAGGAATTGTGGTAAAAAGAATTGCCTTTGTAACAAAAGAGGCAATCATAGAGCCTCGTTTAAGCTTTAGATGGAGTAAACCTTTGAGTTCGAGATGATGGATTATCATTGACATTGTCAGGATAATATGCTGAAATAATTAATAACACAGGAAGCATCTAGTACTACCACAACAACATACGTTTTAGTGTGAGAGGGAGCACCCAGTTGGGGTGACATGAAAGAAATTATGGTGATGGGCCTAGTGAAAGGAATTTGATCAGTTTTATGAGACAAGGCATGTTTCTCAACATGGTTCGAAGTACCAACATGGTACAATTGATCACGATAAACTTAGCTATGATTTGATATTTGTCTTAAACAATAGAGTACAACTGCATATTTTAGATTGGGCAAAGAGTGTTGAGGATATAAATAATTCATCAAGCTATTGCTTCAGTTTGGGCTCTATTATAACTTCTTTTATGACCATGAAGTAGTCATCTATAACACTTAATATTGAGGAAACCAAGTATATTGAATTTGGATTGGAAAGTTGAGAAATATTTTGGATACAAAGGCTACTTTGAGGATTGTCTTAATCAGGTGCAAGCGATGACCATGATGACAGGTAAAAACATAGGAAGCAATGTGGCTTCAATATTAATCTACAGTAAAGAAAGTTGATGGAAAAGCCTTTGTTCCAGGGTGAAGTTTGTATGCTTTAGGGACAAGATTGGACTTGTTGAGAATGCCTCTCTCAATGAGAGGGAGTGTTGATAAAATAACATCATGGACTGAAATTCCTTTTATGTCACGTCTACTGACTAGAATTAGGAAGAATGGTATAGAAGAGGACATTCATTCTTCCCATGTCACATATGTTGAACATAATTGGGGAGAATGCTCTAGAATAGGACAACCATTCTTCATGTTTCAAGTATGTTGAGCATAAATAGTAATAGTTTTCCTAGAGGCCTAGAATTAATCAAATAGAGTGTGGCCTTTCAGTATCAAGCTCATTTAACATTAGGCCCAAAATTACTCATATAGAATGTGGCCTTCTGGGATTCACCATGTGTCATATATATTGAGTAGAACGATGGTGAACCAATACTAGTTTGTATACCATGCATTATATAGATCAGAATTATTGTGACTAGATGATGATAAATGATATACCATGTTTCTGAAGTACTTACCTAAATTATGGTGAGAATATACCATAGTTCTAAGGAAATGACCCAAATTATAGTAACTTTTTTTATGTTGTTGACTTACCATGTGTCAAATATGTTTGACTAGATTATGGTAATTAGTTTACCATGTGTCACAGTTGTTGATCAAATTATGGTAACTTGTTTTACCATGTGTCACAATTGTTGACCCAATTATGGTAATGATTTATTATAACCTTTTCTCAGATAAATTTGTCAATATAAGAGAATATAGATAGTCATTATGAATACCTTCCTGGCTAAGAGGAAGCATTCAATTTTGTAGCTATGATCAGTCTTCATAACTAAATTTTTTACTCTTGATGTACTTATAATGATAAATGTAAAGCATTTTCTTCATTATATTGTCAATAGAAAAATATTAAGGCACATTATTCATGTCCTTGCTAAAAGATAAAATTTAAATTTTGAAAAATGAATTATTTGGTTCCAAAAATAGCCAGGTTATCCTCCATCCTAGTCAAGTAGGCCCCAACCTAAGCGGCACCCATTCAACCCAAAAAAATACTATATATATATATGAGGAATTCAATCTCCTTTATAAGAAATAAATTTGTTTGGTCTGAGGAAAGTAATAAATCCTATCTGAGGTAGCGAGGAAGCATATATAAGGTCAACAAAGAGGATGTATCTAATACCAACAAAGAGGTCTATCTGAGGAAACAAGGAATAATATTTGAGTTCCACAAAAAGGATGAATATGAAGTGTAAGATCTACGTGTTGAAGGACTGAATATTCATGTGATATCACTCTGTGGAGGGACCAAATATCAAAGGTAAAAATATATATGAAAGGAAACAAGACCAAGGCATAGTATGAAGATTAAATTCTTCCCAAGCAAATAAGATCAAGTAGAGGTTGTGGTGCATACTTATGACTTGAATAAGGAATTATGGGCTAGGTTTGACCAAAAATTCTTTATGACTAGATCATCAAGGTGTGTCTCTTGTTGAAGTAAATAATTTCCCTAAGGATAAAGTTGTTGGTTTTTGTTGACACCTAATCCGAAAGGATTATTGTAAATATTGTCATTTATGCATTTGAGAAAACCAAAATACCTTGGAATTTGAATCCCATGAGTCTCTCCACTCATGTATAAATTCATGATATGTCTAATGCAATAAACAATTCAATTCGTGGACTTACCTCCTGACGTGACATGGTATGATAGACAACCTCTATTTTTAATTTTTCTTCTCCTTGTAAATCCTCTCTCTCTCGCTCCCTCTCTCCCTCTCTCTCATTTCACCTATGAGATATAGTACCCAATTTCAGTTATCTATCGTTATTTCCCTCCATGCGTTTATATATGCATTAAGAATCACTGTTGGTGTTTTAATTTATTGCCCAACTGCCAACAGTCACAAAAGGGAAAGAGCTTGAGCTCTGAATGGCCCTCGGGCTTCGCTTTATTTACATCAAATCATGAGTATATTTGAAGATTGCGTCAGAGGATGAAATTCTTGAAACTCTTCTAAGAACTGTGGTAAACGTTGCCTTAATTGAAAGAAGTGATGGGAGCATGACTGCATTTTATTAAATGGTCGGGTGTGTTTTTTATGGTCAATATCTGCAAAATTCATTGGAAGTCGTTGAGCTGATAGTCCCTTTGTATTGAACTGGTAGTCTGAGACTGGTATATGTGTTGAATTTTTTTTTATGGAATATAAAAAATGTTAAATGACATTCATTGAATAACATTTTCAAAGGGTCGTGGGTCAAAGCCATGAAAAGTGTTGTTCATGTTGCCCAATGGTGTATTGTGTGAATGTAGTGGCGTATTGAGTGGCGTGTGAATGCAATGGCGTATTGTGTGAATGCAGTGGTGTATCTTGTCTAGGTGTGTTGAGAGTGGATTCTATATACAGTACATGTTTCCTATGCGTTAAACTTTTTTTTTTGAATACTGAATCTTGAAGGGTTGTGTTTCTTTGTTTTGGGCCAAAATAAATTGTTTCATGAATAATTATGAGAAGGTCGTATATATATTGAGCTGGATTGGAGGTTTTGGTCGTATATATTGATTCATGGTATATTATTACATTTGATTGGTATGCCATATATAAAAAATAAATCAATAAATAAAATAACAAATAATATTAATAATAATAAATAAAATAAATTGGAGATATATTAATAATTTTTGTAAGACATGGTCACTCCATTTCATTACAAATACATCAACTTTCTGTTGCAACCACTCTAGTATTTTGAGGCCAGATTAGACTATATGACGCATTCACTCATCTCTATTGTGGGTGTAGTTTTCTCTAGAAAATAAAACTACCCTCAATGGTTCCAGAAGATAAAACACACCCTTGTTTTCAATGAGTTATGGAAAGGGGTTTTTGAAGGAGGGGATAATGCACATGAAAATCCCACTTCAGATAAGGAGCTTTCCATTTTGGAGAACAAGAAAAACAAGGCATATTATTTTATTGCAGCATCAGTAAATAAAGAGGTGAGTCGACATATTTCACCATTTTCAAATGCCTTTGAAGATTTAAAAAAGTTTAAGGAGTTGTGTGACTCACACTCTGAACTTGAAGTTGTTCAATTGATGATTAAGTTTTTCAGTCTTGAGTTAAAAAATGATCACTCTCTTGCCTTAGTGTCAGAAGTAAGATCCATTATGCATGACATAAAATCCACTTGAGCTAAAATAGATATTCCTCACATTACTTATGTTAAGGCACTATATCCCACCTATTCACATTATCTTAAGTCATTGCAAGCAAGTAGCAACCTTAACTAGATTACCTTTGAACCCCTTGAGAATAATTTTGGTGAGAGAGATAAGTATTTTTGGAAGAAAACAAAGGAGAAGAATCATGCACAAGATTCTTCTAGAGGAGGAAGAGGAAGGAGGAATTCTAGAGGCGGGGGGGGGAGTTCCAAGGATAAACATCTGATCTTCATTGCATATGATGCAATAGACATGGATATGATGCTTCTACATGTATGCTACCTTAAGACCGAATTGAGCAGGAAAGAAAATAAGGAAAAGGTAAAACAACTCAAAAGGGGAGAGGTAAAGCACTTGAACCCGCTCATTATGTTGTGGCACATTGCAACATTGGAGTAACTAAAGACTTATTCAATGATTCACTTGCTTCATGGAAAGATGATTGGTTGTTTGATTCATGAGAAAATTTCCACATGACTTTCAGGAGAGATTTATTTGAAGAATTCACTGACAATGTTGATGGAGAAGTATACTTTGTGGACAAGTCCACACTCAAGCCATCAAGGCATGGCACCATCAGGCTCAAACTACCTGGACTTCTAGAGTTTCTTCTACATGATGTTCTATAACTCCCAGAGGTGAGGAGAAACGTGTTGTCTTTCGTCCACATCTGCTAGCGAAGACACTCCATACATATATTTGATGGAAAGGTCGAGGTCATAAACGCATCATATCACTCACTTGCGATGACGAGGATAGAAGAAGAAATACTTCTAAAGCTACAAGGAACCTCTTCTCATTGTTAGATAGGGTACCCCTGGGTTGAAGATTTTGATAAAGAGACTATATTTTGAGGAGCGGAGCGCGCAACACACAAATGCAATAGTGTCTTAAGGGATTTGGGTTGGGTCAAAGCCCCTTATTTTGTAAAGGGATGAGAATGTTTTGTATACAAAGATCCACCCATGGTTTTTGAACCATGGTATTGTAAAAGAAAGGGCTATTAAAGAAGTCTATGATTTCTCTTGAGAGATATCTAATTCATTTTCATAAAATGCATTTGGATGTAAGGTTGTATTAAGTAAGTATTATTCTTTTTGTGCAAAAGGGAAGGCTCCTGCAGTTGAGTGCGTAGACCCCTATAGTTGAGTGTGCGGGTCGGAAAGTGTTAGATCTAAAGTAATAAAAGAATACTTTCAAGACATATATGTGTTGTTTACTTATGTGTTTTATTTATCTGTTATTTTGCTATCATTTATGCTGAGCTAGGATTTTTACATGTAATTGCATCGTGAAGTAATTTTTATGGTTTCTTAGACTGATTAATGCTTGTTAAAGTAGAATCATGCAGTCTACAAGATAGTTCAATAGAAGTGTTGAACAACAACTGTGTAGTTAGCATATTTGTTCAGTGAATCTTTGATAAGCGTTAAATAGAATATAAGCCCTAAAGCAACACTTTATAGTCCCTCTAGATGCAAAAACCTGGTTCTAGCATCCCCTAATATTGCCTCGGGTGAGACTTCGTTATGCGCAACAGATCGTGGTCGAAAGGGTCAGTAATAGTGTGTTTTGTTGGTTCACATAGCCATATCTGAACCTGGGTCTAGGCCCCATCAAGCCAAAAAATGGTTATGTTACCGGGACAGGGATCTGAATGAGTGATATGTGGATGTGGAATCCATCCATAAAAGAAATTCAAGACTGGGTAGATATGAAAGAGCGTGAATTTGCAACGTAAAAAAACAAAAATTTGCGCTTGTCAACTGAAAAGTGGTTGCTTTAATATATTTTCACAGATCAACACAACATCTTTTTCTCATCGTTCGCTAAAGATTTGCATGAGTGGCTATCCAAATTAGCTGAGAATATGACCCATTTCAACAACGAGCCTATTTCGTTGAACCCAAAGCTGATTAAGTGACTCAAGGGGACAAACAACAATATCTCAAGGGTTATTGATTATTGGATTGATAGTATTCTTGGAGTTTTTATTACTGAGTTCACGATCGATAACTCTATATCTTATAGCGAAGCCAAGTGCAGATATTACAAAGGCTCGCGAGGTAAGTACTTGAACACATTGAAGCTTTGGATTAATATGTTTTTATGTGAAAATGGTGTACTGTGGATTCAATCGAATTGTGTTCGGAGGAAGAAAAACCAGAACTATGTGATGCGATAAGATATTTATGGTAGATCGCGATAATTATATTGAATCTTAGTATAGTCCATTTTTTGAGTCTGAAATCAAAGAAGGGGAAAGAAACCCTGCGACCCCTAGAAGTGCATCGATAAGATTTGGAGATCATTTGAGCATTGTTGGGATTCCCAACCCTTCCACTCCCATCACAACCCATCCCCATATTGTTCCTCCACCTCCACCTCCCCCTTTTAACATGGCCCAAGTAGCCAAGATGCATTTTTTTAAGGGATCTAATGATCCCAAGTAATTTTGGTTTGTTGCGGAAGATGTCTGGTTATCGTAGAACATCACTAATGAGAATATGAAGAAAGTGTCATTGTTCACAGTGCTGCAGGACAGGGCATTGTATTGGTATATGAAATACTTTGCGGTGAACCAGAATGCCACATTGGATCAGACAAAGGTTGCAAAGAATGTTGAATTTAAGAAGTCAAAGTCGCAGTCACAATGTATCACAGGGGTAAAAGAGATGAAGCAATTGGTCACTGAAACTATGTGGGAAGTAGATCAAAGATTCAAGACGCTGCTAAGTCAAATCAAATTTGAGATTCCTGTTGAGTAGCACAAGGAATGGTTTATCGTTGCGCTGTTACCATGCCTCAGATTACCATTGTCGCAGCAATAGATCGCAACCCAAGTTGAAGCGTTGGAGATTGCAATGAAACTAGAAGCTTTGCTGGTAGCGGATACCAATATAGGGGTTCGGTAGATCCAAACCTAGTTTTCAAGCTTACATATGGAACTCCAGGACCTGAATAAGGGAAAATAATTTTGGTCTGACATGCACTCAGAATTTTAGTGCATCAAGTGCAAAGTGGAGGGACACTATAAGGATTAGTGTCATGTTTTTAAGGAGTACTTGGGCACTAGGATGCTAATCCCATTGAATCCTAGACCAAGTGTTGGGCTGATTGTGGGACTGAATGTCTAGTGAAGCCTATGCTAGGTTGTAATCCAGCACCCCAAATATTATTTTCATTTGCTGCAAAAGCTTGTCTAGTTTCCGAAGCAATTGTTCTGTAAATTTTGTATCTTGGTGGGAAATGATGAAAAGAACTGTCGAAGCTATGATCTAAGGATGCGCAGAGTCCTCGGGCGTACAGAATGTAGGTTGAAGGTCGCGAAGATCTAGGTTTTCCAATAGTGCATGGAGGTTTCCAAGGCCAGGAGCATGGTCGAGGAGGAGGCGCTGGACGAGGTCACAGGCCAATCATATGTTACAACTATGGTCAGCCTGGACATTTATCCAGGTATTTTCAGAATCCTGCTACCATTTATTGTAAGTATTTTTGCGTATTTGATAATGAGATAAAATATTGTCCTGTATTATTGGCTAAAATGCAGGAAAATTGAAATCAACAGCCTCCCCAGAACATACAGATGATGAGGACTAAACCGGGCAAAGAAGACCCAAGTTTCAACATAGTGACACGAAGCAGTGTAAGTACTGGACTAAACAAAGTCTAAGGAAAAAATCCTATGGAGGATACATGGGTCAGGAAGGCCAGAGAAAAGAATAATGGAATGAATGGGACAACCAAAGTTGTAGTGGTCACCCATTCATCTAAGAATTTCCAATCAGAAAAAAAATATTCCTATGGGTCGATTGCATGGTGTTGAAGTAGACATTGATGGAGCAAGTCTGTTATCAAACTTCGAAGTCATTGAGATTGTTGATGATAGAAATTTGTATCGTGCTTTGCTTGGATTCACTTGGGATTATGATATGGAGGCCATAATTAATCTGAAGAATAGGAAGATGGTGTTTGAAAATAATGGTACCAGGGTTGTTGTCCCATTGGACCCCTCTGAAAGCGTGTTATATTCAGAACTAGTTCATAATTAATATGGTGATATCGACAACATCTATAAGATCAGTGCACAAAATGAAGGTTGGATCAATCCAACCACCGATTGAAGGATAAGTGTTGAGCCCTAAAAATGTCTTTTCTTTTCACTAAATCCACTTCATTCCATTTATCCTTTATCAGTTATAGGCCTAAAAGATCAATAAGAATGATTAAAATCACTTTAAGAATACATGCAATGACTGACTTATTATACTTTTGTGGTTTTGTTTTCATAGTGATTTTTGAGCAGACTTAGCTACAGAATGTAGTCATTCTGTAGCTATTTGTATGTTCCATAGCCATATTTATGTTTAAACAGGTTACAATTGTCATCTAAGGGAAAGGCGTATATGGTTAGACTCCAAAACTCTCTGCATCACTCCTTGTCCTCCACGAGGGCTGAGCACAAATCTGGCAGTGGTTATGCACGTGGACAAAGCCAAAACCAAGAAGCAGACTTCTACAAGGATAAGGACTCTTGAGGTGTCTTCAGCAGAATACGAGTCCTCAAAAGGAGTCCTAGTTCGATTTTGATTATAAAATACACCTATGCCTATTTCTACTCAATGACAGTTATGTTTTTTCTTATAAAAATAACTCGGTGAACCGAGAAATAGTTAGTTGATGTTTTGTTGTTAGTTTTCAAAGAATATGATACTCTGTTTCTGAGCGTTTTTCTTCTAATGAAAGAAGTATAACTTTGATGCATGATCTGAAGCAACTTTAAGGAGTTAATGATCTGTGTGCCAATCTGGTGGTAGAGGGCCCCTACTATCCGAAAAGGCTTTTGCATATTTTCTAGATAAGTGACCTTTAACTCTGTTTTGTTCTTAACTTAGGCAGTTTTCTGAGTTTATCCTCTTGCATCATGTTTTATGTCATTTACTTACATTGAATATTACAGTCAATCTTGTTCTCATGATTTTTTCTAATATATCACTAATACGTGAATGATATCTAGCTGTAGTACTTTGAGTTAATTGCATTTTAGTTCAGTTATGTTCATTGCATTTCAGTCCTGTTAGTTAATTGCATTTCAATCCTGTTAATTATATTTAAAAGACCCTCATTATTTTATAAGTTTCTCTTGTTCTCAACTTCTTCTAACACATCACTATTATAAGAACAAGAATTAGTTATATTATTTTGAGTTCTTGACTGTTCTGCAATTATGTAAGAGATTCTCATGATTTTACAAACAAGTCTTTTTCCCAAGTTGTTTCAAGAAATCTCTAATCCTTGAATGAGGCTTAATAGTAACATTGTGAGTTGTAGAATGAGTTAATTTTAGTGTCATAAGTTATTTTAGCATAGGATTCTTTACTATGTTACAGATGAAATTTTTCTCAAAATGTTCCAACAGATTTCTAACAATGAATAAGATTTCTCTATGATGTTTTAAGTTGTTGTTTACTAAGAGAACCTCATTACATCAAAACTAATCATTTTCTTAGTTTGTTCCAATATACCTCTAATGAAATGAAATGGACTAAGTTTAATGTTATGAGTTAATTTTCTTAGTAGCTTTACAATCTGTGGATTATCATTCTCTGTTCTTGGTACCATTCATAGTTTAGAGTAGATTTTATTTTGTTTTAGTGTGATCAATAACTTCTCTTTGCTAGTAATTTAGTTCTTTTCCCCTTATCATAAAAACACAAAACCAAAAGCAATAGAAAAATACTAAGCACAACGAAGTAGGAAGAAGATACCTAGGCACATATGGTGCACTTCACTTCAACAGTTTACTAGCCCTGGTTGACAATTTATGATATCAATTTAGGAACACTAAGTTGACTAGACATTTTGGCGTCGTTGCCGGGGAAGTGTAACTAGGTAGCATTATTTCTTACCTCCCAAAAACAATGATATGCATAGAGAAAGAGACTCAAGGGGTAGATTTATAAGAAGCAGAAGCTTGATTCCTAGAACACCACTTGTTCCACCTAGACCAAGAGGCAGCACACCTCCAACTCAAACCTACATTCCATACTATACTGATCATAGACTTCTAGAAGACTTAAGATCAGATATTCCATCAGAGAGACCTTCCACTTCATCCACTGAACCTGTCTTAGAAGAAGATTCAAGGACCCCTGCTAGAGACATAAACTTTTCCACTTCCACAGAAGAATCAACCATGGCAGAAGAAGGGGGAGGAGGAGTCTTTAATGGAGAACATACACTATTTGGAGGAGGTAGAGGTAGAGGAGAAGGAGGTAGAGGTGCATAAGGAGAAGGAGGTAGAGGTGAAGAAGGAGGCAGAGGAAGAGGTAGAAGGGAAATGGGAAGCTCTTTTGGGTTTCCTATAGTAGATTAAGAAACCAATGCAACTATGAAAAACATTTCACCCTCTGTCCTTCCAAAATTTTATGGACTCAAAAGTGAAGATCCTGAAACCTTCCTATTTGAATTTGAAGTCCTATGTAGAACCTATGATTACTTACAAGATGCCCAAAAACTTAAACTATTCCCTTCAACATTGAAAGGAGCGGCATTAAAATGGTTTATGAGTTTAATCAATAGTTCTATTAGGACATGGGAAGACATGAAACAGGAATTTCTAGAGAGGTATTTGGATTACTGTATGCCAATCAACCATAAGGAGGAAGTGTTTAAAATGGTACAAAAAGAGGATGAAAATCTGGAAGATTTGTTGGAAAGATTTAACTATAACATCAAGAGAGAAAAAATGGAAAGCTTAGACCAAGATACTTTGAAAGCTCTCTTGTTGAAGACAATTAGGGATGAATGGCTAGATATCCTTAATATGATGGGAAAAGGGGATATATCTCAGCTTACATTACCTGAAATAGCTGAATTATGTATCAACCTTTCAAGAGGGAAATCTAAAACTGTAAAAGGACCAAGAGACCCTGCTCTTGCAAGGGCAAGTAAATCTGCTTCTGGGACAGTAAGTAGGGCAGAAATAGGAAATATGCTTGATGAATTCAAATATTATATTTTGGGGAGTCTTAGTGAACAAATAGACACCCTTAAGTTACAAAACAAGCAGAAAACTGAATCTGATGCCTTAGCAATCTTTTGTTCCAAATGTAGAAAGAAGCATGCCTTGAGAGAGTGCCCTTTGGATGCAAAAGTAGTAGAGACTTGTGTAATTTGTTCAGAAAAACATGAGACCAAGAGTTGTCCTTCACTTCCTGGTCTTAAAGCTGTCTTTCAAGAAGAAACCCCTACAAATTCCATAGAATCTCTCAATTTTGTCTCTAGGAGGCCTTGGCAAGGACCTCAAACACAAGGATTCCATGATCAGTTGTATAATCAACCCCCACCAAATTGGAATTCTTGGTAGCAACCTTGGCCCCAATTCCAAAATCAATCTCAAACTTGGGCACAAGGAGCACAAAATCCCTATGGAAGATACTCTCAGTATTATCAATATCCACCATCTTATCCACCATATCCAAATTTCCCTCCTCAACAAAATCCTCAAAAAAATCCACTACATCAAAATCCACCACTTCCATTACCATTTCCTCAGAAAGCAAATCAGTTACCTGCCCAACCTATACCAAACCCCAACAATAAAAATCCTCAGAACACATACATGATAGAAGGCCAATAGTTCCCAACCTATTTGATTACTCCTTTAGACCTTAATGATGTTCAACTTAGGTCTGGAAGAATACTTGAAAAGAATAAACCTTCTGTAATCATACAAGAGCAAAACAACTCTGAGGAAGATTCTCTACGGGTAAATAAAAGTCTTGAAGAGAGCACATCTTTTCAAGACCCAAATATTGAAAAATCAAAACAAAAAGAACCAATAATTTCAACTCCTATATTAGAGCAGCCATCAACATCCACCTCTACACCTCCCTTTCCAGAAAGATTACAAATTGATAAGGGTGTAGAAAAACAAATTATGGTGCCTAATTATGATTTCCTAGATGAGCTAAGGAATGTTTGTATTAAGATCCCATTATTACAATCTATCAAGGAAATTCCAATCTTAGCAAAGACAATAAAGGAGTTGAGCATGAAAAAAACAAGAAAAAGAATAAAAGAGACAAAGAAAATTCAACTGGCAGGAAAAATAACAGACATCATGATGGGTAAGATTGCTATTCCAAAGTATCTAGACCCAGGAAATCTAGTTGTCAAAATACACATCAATGGAACTGAGATCCAAAACACACTTATTGATTTAGGAGCAACAATCAATATCATGAGTAGAAAAATCATGGATAAACTAAAACTTCCTAATCTTCTTTTTACACCCACATTATTACAATTAGCAGATAGATCTGTGATTAAACCTGATGGGGTAATAGAAGACATTCCAATGTCCTTAGATTCTTGGGAGTATCCTGTGGATTTTATGATCCTAACTCCTAAAAATAATCTAGGAGGACATCCTATTATATTAGGAAGACCTTGGTTAGCTACAACTGATGCTTTCATTAGCTGTAGATCCGGTGATATGTACATCTCTGATGGTAGTTCAACCAAGAAATTTACCTTGTATCCTCTAGCAAAAACAATTACAGAATTAGATGATACTCAATGGATTGAGGATGAAGAAGACATACAACCTCTCTTCACAATTTCATAAATTAGTGAAGATAGCCAGATTCTAAATACCTTAGAAAATTTTGAATCCTCTTCAGAATACAAACATGAACAATTTCAAGAAGAATCCAACATTGAGTTTTTATCATCAAGACATATGTCTCTTTACTCCATGGATAAATTTGGCAGCTCTACAATTGAGATATTTCTAGGTAAAACTTTAAACATAAACAAGAACCTAGAGAAATTTCAACAAGAAAAGCTAGTCAAAATATTACAGAGACATTCTTCTGCATATGCATGGGAGTACACTGATATGAAAGGGATAAACCCTAAGACTTGCACTCATCACATCTACATAGAGGAAAATTGTAGACCAATCAAACAACCTCAGAGAAGGATGAATCCAAACCTTAGGGAGATTGTTAAAGAAGAATTGCAGAAATTGTTAAATGTCAACTTTATTTATCCCATTTCAGATAGTCAGTGGGTTTCTCCTTTGGTAATTGTGCCAAATAAAAATGGTAAATGGAGGGTATGTATTGACTACCGAGAATTAAACAAATCTACTCTTAAATATCATTTTCCCTTACCTTTCATAGATCAGGTATTAGATACATTAGCTGGCAAAAAGTACTTCTCATTTTTAGATGGGTTTAGTGGTTATAACCAAATTCAAGTAGCACTTGAAGATCAAGAAAAAACCACATTTACCTGTCCTTGGGGTACCTATGCTTACCGAGTATTTCCATTTGGATTATGCAATGCACCTGCAACATTTCAAAGGGAAGTATTAGGAATCTTTTCGGATCTAATACATGATTGTGTAGAGGTATATATGGATGATTTCACAGTTTATGGAAACACATTTGAAGAAGCCTTAGCAAACTTGGAAAAAGTTTTAAAATGATGTAAAGAAGCAAATCTTTCAATTAGTCATGAGAAGTGTTTTATGATGTTTACTGAAGGAATTGTTTTAGGACATCACATTTCAGGGGATGGGATTAGAGTTGATGAGTCAAAAGTTGAATTCATCTCTAACTTATCTATTCCAAGTTGTCAAAAATATGTTAGGAGTTTTCTAGGATTTACAGGATATTATCGGAGTTTTATAGAAAACTTCACCAAGATAGCATCTCCACTCTTCAAATTACTTACCAAAGATTGTGAATTCAAGTGGAATTCTGATTGCCAGTTAGCCTTTGAAACCCTGAAAACAAAAATTTCTGAAGCACCTATTTTAAGGGGACCTAACTGGAAGTTACCTTTTCATATTTCAATAGATGCCTCAGATACAGCTTTAGGAGCAGTATTGGGACAAAAAGACCTGATTCCTTATGCCATCTACTATACAAGTAAAAATTTGACTCCTTCAGAGTTAAATTATACTGTAACTGAAAAAGAGTTCTTAGTTGTTGTTCATGCTATAAATAAATTCAGACACTATATAACAGGCTATGAAACTTTTGTTCACACAGATCACTCTGCAATTAGATATCTAATGAACAAATCAATTACTAATGGCAGAGTTATAAGATGGTTATTGCTTTTATAGGAATTCAACATTACCATTCTAGATAGGCCTGGAAAACAAAACACAGTAGCTGATTTCCTATCTAGACTCCAAAACATCAAAGACAATACTCCAGTTGAAGATCAATTCCCTGATGAATATCTTTTTGCAATTTCTACTCAAACTCCTTGGTTTGCTAACATTGCCAATTATCTAGTTTCAGGGAAATTTCCTTCAATTATGAATGCAAGAGATAAAAGAAAGATCATTTATGACAGTGAAAAATATTCATGGGTTGCTAATGAGTTATACAAAACAGGTCCAGACTTTATTATTAGGAGATGTGTTCGAGAAAATGAGATGTCTGAGATTCTCAAGGCATGTCATGATGAACCTTGTGGTGGACACTTTGCTGATAAAAGGACAGCTTATAAGATCCTTCATTTAGGATACTATTGGCCATCCCTCTTTAAAGATGCTAAAAAGTATGTCAAAAGGTGTGACAGCTGCCAAAGGGTAGAGAAACCTTCTTCTTCAGGTGAGATGCCATTGCAGCCTCAGGTACATATTGAACCTTTTGAGAAATGGGCTTTAGATTTTGTAGGACCTATTAGTCCTCCATCAAGACAAAAGAAATATATATTAGTTTGCATTGATTATGTTACCAAATGGGTAGAGGCCAAGCCATTACTTTCTGCTACTGAAGCATCTGTAGTTAATTTTATTTTTGAGGATATTTTTACTCGTTTTGGTGTCCCAAGAGAAATTGTTACAGATCAAGGAGCTCAATTCACATCAAAGTTGGTGGAACAAATGGTAGAGAAGTACAAAATCAGACACAGAAAATCTACTCCCTATCATCCACAAGCAAATGTCCAAGTGGAATCTACCAATAAGGTCATTGAAGGGATCCTAACAAATACTGTTCATTTACATAGAAGATATTGGGCAGACGGGCTTCCTGAAGCCTTGTGGGCCTATAGGACTACATGGAGAAGCACAACAGATCATACCCCTTATGAACTTGTTTATGGAAAACAAGTCTTGTTTCCCATAGAGTTTCAAATTCAAACTTTTAAAATGGCAGTCCAGCTAGGACTTGATCTAATAGAAGCACAAAAGCATAGATTGGAGCAGATTAATGAATTGGATGAGATCAGACAAGATGCAGTCCAGAGAACAAATATAGTCCAATAGCAAAGGACTAGATGGCATGATAAGTACATTAAGGAAAAGAAATTCAAAGAAGGTGACTGGGCCCTCTTGTTTGATTCAAAGTTCAAATATTTTCAAGGTAAATTCCAAACACATTGGCTTGGGCCATATGAAATTGTGAATTTTTTTGACAATGGAGCAATAAAAATCAGGACAATAGATGAAGATAAGGTGAATTTTCTTGTAAATGGTCATAGATTAAAACTGTATCATAAGCCACTTTCAAGAGAAGAATTTGTCAAGAGATTCCAAGAGAACAGTGATGTGAAGTTAATGAAGAAGAATCCTTCTTCTTCATCAACTTAATTGTATTTTCTGTAATCAGATGCTAAAAAAAAAAAAAAGTATAAACATGAAAACTAATCATTGATTAGCATGTTTATACAGAAAAGATAAGGTGAAAATCAAAATCCTTCTGACACTTTAGCTTTTCAAAATTGTTCTTTTCCTACAATCAAGTATCATAAAATCATAAGTTGCAAACTCACTTTACATATCGCATTCCACTCACATTTATGATCCATTTCATTCCATCATATCTCACTTCATTCATACTTCATTCCACTCCATTTGCGAAAAAAGTGGATATCGGTGGCCACCCACCTATTCCATTTGGACCGGCACCATCAATTCTTGCAGCTTTTCACATTCAGCACAACTTACTATTTTTAGCAGGTTTTCGGGTCCTCCACTCTCGGAGCCGTTTTGGGGGCTTAATGATCTAGGTGGATATTGGTGGCCACCCACCTATTCCATTTGAACCCCCATCATCAGTTCTTTCAGTTTTCAAGTTGCAACAAAACTTACTATTTTTAGCAGTTTTTCGGGTCTTAAACTTCCGGAGCCGTTTTGAGGCCCTAAACGACGTTTTTTTTGGCATCGTGCCTCCAGCTAATATCATTCCATTCTAGAATGATATTCATGCCGAAAGTTTTATTCCTCGGATAGATCTTTCTAACGAGCTATTGAGCGCATCAAACGGAGATCGTATGCCAAAGTTACGTCCCTAGGAAGTTGAACCACCAACTTACCCAAACGGGGCCCATAGTTTTGGCGCTTCATCTCCTAGGGTTTGGTTTTTGGACGTTTAGAGTTCTCCATTGTTTCTCAATAATAAATAGGCCCTCAAGCCTCATTGTAACACAGTTCAGAGGTATGTAGCCACCACATCTCTTCTCATAGATTCGCTACCAGCACCCTAGCTATTGTATTTCCATTATGTCTATAAGCATATTTCTGTTATTTGATATTAATGAAATGACGCATTATTTCCGCTGCAACTCTATGTTTGTGGTTATTTCCGTATTCTGTTGCGTTCCTGCATAAATCCGGATCAATTTCATGATCCATGTTATGATCCATCTAATTTCATTTTAGATTTTCAAAATTGTTCTTTTCCTGCAATCAAGTATCATAAAATCATAAGTTGCAGGCTCATTTTACAAATTTCATCCCACTTCACATTTATGATCCATTTCATTCCATCATATTTCACTTCATTCATGCTTCATTCCACTATATTTCTTGATCCATTTCATTTCATTTCATACTTCATTCCATCCATATTTCAAATCATTTCATTCCATGTCTCAAAGCTTTTACAGGTACATTCTGCAGCCAGATATTCTGCAACCATCTTTTCTGTAGCCAACCATTCAGCAGCCAATTGATCCTGCAAACCTAATTTAGCAAGCAAAATCAAAAGGATTATGGAGTCTAAAAGATCAATAATTTTCAAAGGAAAGACAGAGCATATTAAAGTAGCAAAAATGAAAAGAAGGGCTAAGGTAAAATTGTGTGTGAAATTATTATGATAGCAAATTATGAAAGATATAGTATGGTTAAGTCATATCTATGTTTCATAAAGTTATTTTGATTATTTGAATTGATCAAGCCTATCATAAAATCCTTGAACAAATCCCTTCCATTCCGCTCCATATCAAATCATCATTAATTAGAAGTTAACGATCAGTACTTTAAGTGACCTATTAGGTCACATCATTAACCCAAAACATTCATTGATGATTTTGAAAATCTTCATGAGATTTCTCCGCGGTCTTTTACTCCATGAATAACTCTCAAAATCAATCATTATTATGATTTACCCTCACCGTATTTCACTCATCCCGTATCCACTTAATGCCATTATATTCCGTAGCTAATTCCTGTCTGTAGAAACAGAGAAGTCATTTTTAGGGTGAGACAACCATCTACAACCATTTTTACCTCAAACAGGAGAGCACTAATAGAGCAGTAAATTGAAGCTGAGGAAAAGAAGCAATGGGACTTATTGTAAGGTCTGAGCCAGTTGGAACTAAATATCTAGAAGGTTACCCTCAGATTAAAGAGATGTTACAACAGGTTGGATGGCTAAATTTTTTGGAGAAGTTCAATGTATTTCACAAGGAGGTCACCAAGTCATTCGCCCGGTCATTCAACAGGTCAGAGGTCGAAATTGGTGATATCAAGTTCATCATCACAGAATCCTTCATAGCAGAAGCAACAAAGTTTCTGAGGAAAGGTGAACGTTGGTTTAAAAACAAATAATTTCACAATGAAGCCTGGAGACAGATGCTAAAAACACCAGGTATGGACATTTCAGTATTCAAGAAAGACGTTCCTAGTTCAGCCTTGAAAAATAAATGGCGAAATATGTTGCTAATTCTGCAAAGTTTATAACTTGTGAGGGGAGATTTGGCACTTTATATGTTTATCACATTAGAATTATGATGAATTTTCTAGATGAAGAGATAAATCTACCATTTTTCTTGCTCAATAGTCTAAAAAGGATGGCTTCTAATGTCCAAAAAAGGATTAATTTCTTAGAAACCACCTTATATCATCATGGCTTAGTTAAAATTTTAATTGAGCATCATTTGAATAAGGTAGGAGATAGTTGGGATGAATTCCTCTTGAGAAATCATTTTGAAGAACCTAAAGAAACTCTGTTTGAAGAAAAACCTGTAAGAAGAAGCAGGAGGGGAAAAGTTTCCAAATCTGTTGAAATTAAAACTGATAAATCAACACAAGAAGACAGTGAGGAAATTATCTCTGAAAAATTGGCCAAAATCAAGAAACATCTCAAAAAGGGAAAGGTAACAAGAAAGGATGCTAAAGAGAAAGGTGAGGGACCATCTAAACTGAGAATAAGTCATAGGCTTAAAGGCATATTGAAGAAGACAGGAGTTAAGAAAACAGGAATCATAGATATTGAAGATGAAGAGACACCAATTGAAATATCTCCTGAGTACCAGTATGAAGAAGATCCTGATAGAGGAACTCCGGATGTAGATCCATCCCAACAACAGATCTATGATTATGTTGAATCATTAGAAAAAAGAGCCTCAAAAAACAGAGAAAGAACTCCTAGTCCACAAGAACCTTCAATTGAAATGCTGAAAATAGACAACTATGAATTGGAAGTACTAAATAGGCATATAAAAAATGAAAATGAAATTTTAAGGGAACAAGTCAAACTGAAAAGTGACATGAACACAACTCTATCTCTGCAAATTAAAAAAATGTATAAGGCTAGTGAGAAGTTGAAGAAGAAAAGAAAGAAATTGAATAGGGCACTTATAAATCTGAGGTTCAAATTCGTCATAAGGAAGCCTAAAATGCCATTGAACACCAAGCAAAGAAGAAAAAAGAAGCTAGATGTCCTGGCTGAAGTTTCAGAATACATGGATTGGTTGCATGAGGACATGCAAAAGTTTTGCAGTGGGGGTATGTTGAGCCCTAAAAATGTCTTTTCTTTTCACCAAACTCCACTTCATTGCATTTATCCTTTATCATTTATAGGCCTAAAAGATCAATAAGAATGATTAAAATCACTTTAAGAATAAATGAAATGACTGACTTATTATACTTTTGTGGCTTTGTTATCGTAGTGATTTCTGAGCAGACTTAGCTACATAATGCAATCATTATGTAGCTAGTCATATGTTTCATAGCCATATTTGTGTTTAAACAGGTTACAGGTGTCATTTGAGGGAAAGACGTATATGGTTAGACTCCAAAACTCTCCTGCATCATTCCTTGTCCTCCACGAGGGCTGAGCAAAAATCTGGAAGTGGTTATGCACGTGGACAAAGCCAAAACCAAGAAGCAGACTTCTATAAGGATAAGGACTCTTGAGGTGTCTTCAGCAAAATACGAGTCTTAAATAGGAGTTTTAGTTCGATTTTGATTATAAAAGACACCTATTCCTATTTCTACTCAATGTCAGTTATGTAGTTGCTTATAAAAATAACTCGGTGAACCGAGAAATAGTGAGTTGATGTTTTGTTTTAGTTTTCAAAGACTGTGATACTCTGTTTCTGAGCGTTTTATTCTAATGAAAGAAGTATAACTTTGATGCATGATCTGAAGAAACTTTAAGGAGTTAAGGATTCGTGTGCCAATCTGATGGTAGAGGGCCCCTACTATCTGAAAAGGATTTTGCATATTTTCTAGATAAGTGACCTTTAACTCTGTTTTGTTCTTAACTTAGGCAGTTTTCTGAGTTTATCCTCTTGCATCATGTTTTATGTCATTTACTTACATTGACTATTACATTCAATCTTGTTCTCATGAGCTTTTCCAATATATCACTAATACGTGAATGAGATCTAGCTGTAGTACTTTGAGTTAATTGCATTTTAGTTCAGTTCTATTCATTGCATTTTAGTCCTGTTAGTTAATTGCATTTCAGTCCTATTAATTAGATTTAAAAGACCCTCATTATTTTATAAGATGCTCTTGTTCTCAACTTCTTCTAACACATCACTATTATAAGAACAAGAATTAGTTATATTATTTTGAGTTCTTGACTGTTCTGTAATTATGTAAGAGATTCCCATGATTTTACAAACAAGTCTGTTTCCCAAGTTGTTCCCATAAATCTCTAATCCTTGAATGAGGCTTAATAGTAACATTGTGAGTTGCAGAATGAGTTAATTTTAGTGTCATAAGTTATTTTAGCATAGGATTCTTTACTATGTTACAGATGAACTTTTTCTCAAAATGTTCCAACAGATTTCTAACAATGAATCAGATTTCTCTGTGATGTTTTAAGTTGTTGTTTACTAAGAGAACCTCATTACATCAAAACTAATCCTTTTCTCAGTTTGTTCCAATATACCTCTAATGAAATGAATTTGACTAAGTTTAATGTTATGAGTTACTTTTCTTAGTAGCTTTACAATATGTGGATTAGCATTCTCTATTCTTGGTACCATTCATAGTTTAGAGTAGATTTTATTCTGTTTTAGTGTGATCAGTAACTTCTCTTTGCTAGTAATTTAGTTCTTTTCCCCTTAGCATAAAAACATAAAACCAAAAACAATAGAAAAACACTAAGCACAACGAAGTAGGAAGAAGATACCTAGGCACATATGGTGCACTTCACTTCAATAGTTTACTAGTCCTGTTTGACAATTAATGATATGGACAGAAAGGGTCAGACTTTGTTCATATTGGTGTATGGATAGGAAGAAATGATTTCGATGGAGTAAATTGTGCCTAGTCTTAGAATCGCAACAATTACAAATATGGCAGACAACAATATTATGGAGAGATTGGAGAAACTGCTCGTGCTGGAGAAAGATCGGTTCATCGTTGGATTTCACCAACAGGTGCGAAAGGACATGGAAAAATCCTGGCATGACAGGCATATTAAGCATAAGACTTTCAAGTTCACAAAGTTTGTGGGTAAGTTGTAAATGAACTAGTTGGGGTCATACATTGTCAGGAATATTTCGGAAGGGGGCACAGTTCAGCTCGAGAAGCTGAATGGTGAGTTTTTCCCTAGACATATCAATGGCAACATGCTAAATCTATATAGGGAAAACTCCACCCCAGAGGCTTCACATTGATTATATCGTTGGAGAAGAGTCTTAATGCTCCACGAAGTTGAAAGAGAGCGTGGGAATATAAATTTCTTTGTCGAAGGAAGACTTCATCGCAGTATAAGTACTGTGCGGGTAGCAGAATCATGGCGCGGTGGGAGGGAACTGCGTTGAAGGAAATAGAACTACGCCACAAAGGAGTGTTTGCCAAAGTTCACCCAGAATATGACCATTGGAGCTAGAATAGTTGATTTGACAAGGACTTGGTCGTTAAAAGGAGCCGAAGGGATGTATTTAATGAGCATATCTGGGCAGATTTTCTGCCAAATCTACATTTATGAGGTGCATCTGAAGGATATCATGGAGTTTGAATTTAAAATTTGCTATAAATCTAGCACCCCGTTCCAATTCGAACACTTTGTGCTCTAAGTATTCGACTTGTGATTTTTCACCTGAGAGAGATTCAAGTGTTCCATTGCATGTCAGATTACAGTTTTGAATCACTTTAGGAGGCATTGATCAAGGCAGGGTTGGGACACACAATGACGGCTACCCCACCAGCCAATGTAACAAGGTTGAGGTCACCCAGGAAACATACCACTGCAGGCTAAGAACCATCTAAAAAGAATAAGAATTTAGTGCTCCGAACATCACCCAAAATAAAATTCCAAAAGAAAATCAATCTAAAGTGACACAAGTTAGGAAAAAGTAGCTTGTCGAGGTAGAGGAATCAGAAGAAGAATAATTTCTGCCCAAAGGTCTTGAACATATTGCTGTAGAGGAGGTGAAAGCTATCTCCAAGTTACCACCATATATTCCACCATGTAATCCAACAGCTGCAAAACCCACAAAGGATCCAGACGCTGTGAATTATAAGATATTTACACCCTTTTTCCCTGAAGAAGTATCAGTTGAGGCAGATTTGCTGGGAAAAGTGGCATAGTTGCGCATGAAAGACTGGGATTTCAATGACTGCAACAAATATACTCAATTTGAGCCAAGAATGTATCTGTGATTTGTATGTTATGAAGCTATGGGACTGACAAGGCTAGAGCCAATTTAGTTTGTGGCAGTAATTCAGAATGTTGGGTTGCTAAACATGCTATGTGTTCCACACTTTGGGTGCAATATTATTAATACAATATGTGCGCTAACTACTGACCCTAGTGCACGATGATAGTCTATGGCTGGGGGAGAGAGTCACCATTGATGCGATGTTGATCAGGAGGATCATTGCACTTCCTTGTCTAAGATTGGACCATGTTGAAGCATTTTGTGGGAAAATACCAAGATAAAAAGCTGGCTGAAAAGATGAAGCAAGATTATGGCCTCACAAAGGGAACGAGGGATATTATATTAAATCCATTATGGACAGGTCGGTGCACTTTGCCACACATATTTTGGTAGGAAAGATCATGCGGAAGTTCCATGTAGAAGAAGTTACGACGCTGATAGCTTCTCTGGCTGCACAGTGGAGCAAAGGCGTAGTGTACAATTTGGAATGGTATTTGTGCAAGGAATTCTTGGATGACTACATAGAATCTCAAGAGGAGGGCAAGCAATTCCACTACACGTGGATAATGATCTTAATTGCAATGATGACCTGGAAGGAGCCCGATGAGTCACAGTTCCCCAATATTTACCCGGAACTCTGTGACGCTGCGAGGCATGCCTCACTGTGGCATTCAAAGGATCCAACATAGGTGATGGAGAGTAAATTGTTTTATGTAGGTTTTGAGATGAGACTACGCACAGTGATTATCTAGAAGCGAAGGCTATTGTCAAGTATTTCTTTCCTGATACCACCAGGTCGTTGATTTTAAAGCATATTTTCACCATGTGCATATCTGCACGAAGAAGGACCTTGTAGAGGTATGATAAGATTTTTTGTACCTGGTGATCGAGGATGATTTTGCGTGCATTTTAAGTGAATAGCCAAGTGATTAGATAACTCCATCCACTGAAGGGGCGGAGACACAGCAGGAAGGCACGAGTGGCACAAATATGAGTACCTTCGGTATGCAGACAGTGAATGAGGACACAAAGAAGAAGCCCAAGAAAGTCACCTTCGCAACTGATAAGGAGGCTTGAAAATAAGAAAAATGAGAGACAGATAAGGATTCTTCAGATATAGGAGGGGGCGATGATAAATTTTTTGATCAAGCATACCCCCCTCCCCTTACATTCTAAAGAGACGATAAACACTAGGTTGTGAAGGTGCACAAAAAAAGGTGAAGTCAGATAGGTCCCCCAGCTGGTCCTCAGTGAGCAGGACTTCGATGAGATTGGTGACACTGTTTGGGATGTCACTGAGCATATGTGGGGAAATATTAAGGACCAATACACTATCATATTGGAAGAGGCCCACAAGGGCCTCAAGGACTTATAGGTTCAGAAGAATGCAGTGCAAGAAAGCGTGATTCAAGTGAGCATGGAACCAAAAAGTGCGAGTACATCAGAGCAAGAGCTGGAAATCATGACTGATATTTGTGTGTTGTATATCAATGAAGGTAACCTATGCTTTGACATTGTTGAGAATGAGGTGCAGGTGTCACAATGGCAGAACACCAGGCTCAACCTAATTGCGCTCCCTTTGAAGGTGTTGCACGAGTTCTACCAGGGCATCACAGAAGGGTTATAGATCTAAGAGTAGTGCGCCATGTTGATTATCCAGGAAGTTAAGAAAGAAAAAAATCAAATGGATGAGGAAAATCAACAGGCCAAGTAGGAGCGAGAAGAGGAAGTTGTGCACAGACAAAAATTGGAGGCAACAATCACCAAGGTTTGTAGCAAACTGCCTTATCTGCAGATTTAGCCCGAGGCATCCCTAAAGGACAAAGTTGTAAATCTCACGATGGAAGTGAAAGACTCCAAGTCCCATGTCAACAAGATACGACTAGAGATCCAAATGAAGTTCGTTTAGTTGCAATTACAACCAGCTACTCCACTAGAGGTCAGGAAGCAGCGCACAATTGATATTAAGGTTGCCAATGACAGGATTGATTCCAAAATCCAGGAATGCACCCAATTCTTTGAAGATATTGTGGATGTCTTAGTCTCATTGTAGGAGTACCCTCATGTGCAAAATATTCAAGGACAAATCCATGAAAAAATGGAGTATATGGATCACATTAAGGTTGCAACGAAGACTCTAGCACCAATACAATGGTATGTTCGTCTACCAGAGGGTAATATTTTGCACAGACAGATTAATGAGATGCACAGAAAGGAAAAAATTATCACAACCAAAACACAGCCATGGGAATCTAAATCCAGTGAGCTATCGCAGACTGTGGAAAAACAACTGAAAGTGATGTTCCAGACAAAGAAGGAAATTACTCATGAGATAGTTGGGCGAGCCACAGAGAAGCTACTAACCAAAGTATGAGAAGTCAAGAAGTAGTGCGCCGATACATTTCCACCACTGAAGGATGCATTAAGAAGTATCAAAATGAATATTGAGGCCTCACCATCATAGTGACTCGGGACGAGTCACATATTTGTTTTGGGGGCTTGTTGGACAGGGTACCCCTGGGTTGAATATTTTGAAAAAGACTCTGCATTTTGATTATCAGAGTGCGTAGTGCGCAGATGTAATAGAGTCTTAGGGGATTTAGGACGAGTGAAAGCCCCTTATTTTGTAAAGGGATGATAAGTTTTTGTACACTTAGAGCTCCATCGATGCTTTTTCGACCATGGTATTGTAAAAGAAAAGACTATATAACAAGTCCAGGATTTCTCTTGAGAGATATCTAATTCATTGTCATAGAATGAATTTGGATGTAAGGTTTTATTGAGCTTGTATTCTATTTTTTATTTGAAAAGTAAGGCTCCTGCAGCTGAGTGCGTGGAGACCTTAGAAATTTTTCAACTGATTGCACATACCCCTGCAACTGAGTGTGCAGGAATAAACTTTTTTAGATTTGAAGTAATAAAAGAAGACTTTGAAGACAGATCTATGGTGTTTACTTATGTGTTTTCTTTATCTGTTATTTTGCTATCATCTGTGGTGAGTTAGTATTTTTACATGTAATTGCATCGTGAAGTCCTATTTATGGTTTATTATACTAATTAATGCATGTTAAAGTAAAATCGTGCAGTCTGCAAGATAGTTCAATAGAAGTGTTGAAAAATGACTATGTAGCTAGCATATTTGTTCTCTGAAGCTATGATAAGTGTTAAAGATAAGATAAGCACTAAAAACACACTACATAGTCCCTCTAAATGCAGAAACCTGGTTCTATCATCCCCTAATATTTCCTCAGGTGATACTTCGGTCTACGTAGCCGATCGTTGCCTAAAGGGTCGGTAATTGTGGCTTTTTTTGGTTTGTGCAGCCATATATGAACATGGGTCTAGGCCCCATCAAGTAAACACTCATGCACACAAATTTTCATATAGTTATCACTATGATGAAGGTACATTCCATCAAGTCTTTTATGGCATGCTATATTTGGACACTTGAACTATGACATCCTTCATTTGTTGAAGAAAAATGGTGTTATTGGTTTTCCTACTATTACTAGGAAACTTAAGCATTGTGATGCTTGTATTCTGGGAAAGCACAACAAATATTACTTTCATGTTCTCATTCCATAGCACATAAAAAACTTGAACTCATTCATTTTGATTTGTGTGCCCCAATGCACGTTCCTTCTGCAGATGTTAATAAATATATGATGACATTTATTGATGACTACACCAGAATGTGTTGGGTTTATTTAAAGCAGAAAAAATTTGAAACTTTTGAAACATTCAATAAATTTCATGCATGGATTGAAAATGATGCACAATCTCATATTGTATCTATTCGCACTGATAATGGAAAATAATACACTTCAAAGGAATTTGAAAACTATCTTCGCCGACATGGGGTCAAAAATCAAACAATTCTGCCATATAATCCCCAATAGAATGGAATATCCGGAAGAATGAACATGAAAATATTAAATATGGTACATTCCATGATTTTTTTCAAGAGTGTTAACCTAATTTTTTGGGTTGATGCGGTTCTATGTGTTGTGTATATAAAGAATAAGTTTCCATATAATGTTATAAAAAACAATACTCCCTATGAAATCTAGTATGGCCACATTCCTTCAGTGAGGCATCTCAGGGATTTTTGTTCCACCTATTAGTCCTTGATACCTAAGTAACATATAAAAAAACTCGGTACAGGGAGTCACAAGTGTATCTTCTCGGGCTACTCAAATAACTCAAAATCATATTGTCTTTGTGATGCAGTCAATAATAAGTTTATAATACCTAGAGATGTGATCTTTCTTGAATCTTCCAAGGCTGAAAACTTTATTGAGAGACAACTTGATCTCTTGGATAGATTCAGACATGAAAAATATTTTCAAGAGTTTGATAACGATATTCCACATCTTGAAGGGGGATTCCTATACTAGATAAATATGTGGAATTTTCTTCTGAAGCACTATCTCCCCCGCATGAAGCTCCAGACGCTGATTGAGATGACACTTTGAGTGAAGCAATTGATATAATTGGGAGACTAAATCTTGATTTGGCCCCAACTCAGTCAAGCAAGCATAATGGGCCATCTCAAAAAGGTCCTCCAAAATCACTGACAAAGACACTTGAAAGTGTTCATCCTAATTGGGTTGGAAATATACTAACAAGAAGCTTAACTAGACATAATGGAGGTGATGTAGACAATCCTGATTCACCGGTTGATATGGATGTTTCTTATCATTTTGATATTATTTTTTCTACAAATTTTGAGCTAAATTCCTTCAAATAAGTTGTTTCCCATGAAGAATGGAAAGAAGTGATGCATAAACAATATGATTCCTTGCTAAAGAATGGCACCGGGAAGCTGGTTGATCCTCCATTGGGAACAAAACCAATAGGCTTCAAGTGAGTCTTCAAGAACAAGTATAAATTTTATGGCTCACTTGACAAGCATAAATCTAGGCTTGTGGGAAAAGGCTTTTCATAGAAGGAAGGGGTCAATTATGAGGAGAATTTTTCCTTCACAACAAAATGTGCTACCATCCGGACACTCTTTTCCTTGGCATCTCAGAACAGTTGGAAATTCCATCAAATGGATGTAAAAAATTATTTCTTGAATGGAGATCTAAAAGATAATGTTTTTATGTCCTAACCAGAAGTATTTGTTGTGAAGGGTCAGGAACATAAAGTATGCAAGCTTGTAAAATCTGTGTATGGCCTCAGGAAAGCATCGCGAGCTTGGAATGACGAGGAACAATGAGAGCTACATTTCATCCATAAAGAAGGAATAAAAGAAAGGTTTTTAAATGATAGATTTGGTATATGTTCGCTACTATATTGGTATTAAACTAACTCAACATCAGAAGTTTATATTCCTCTCTCAGAAGAAGTACATTGGATATCATTTGAATAAATTTGGCATGGCTGAGTGAAATCCTTTGACTACTCCAATGGAATAGAACATAAAGCTCACATCCACTAAAGGAAAATAATTTTAGGATGCAAAAAAGTTTAGAAAACTCGTAGGAAGTCTCAACTACGTAACTACTACCAAACCAGACATTTCATTTGTTGTTGGAATCCTCTCTAGGTTTATTAAAAATCCTTGTGAGGGTGGTTTTTTGCAAAAATATTTCTAAAGTACTTGAAGGGAAATCAAAACTTTGGAATTAAGTATACACAGGTGGGTGACTTCAGCTTGGTTGGACATTTTGATTCAAACTTCAATGGAGATAAATAAATTGGGGTATCTATGTCATCTTATGTCATGATTCTTGGATCAAGAGCGGTCTCCTTGAGGTCATGCAAACAATAAGTTCCAACAGATTCCACAACTGAGGAAAAATATGTGGTAGCAGTTGAAGCAACTAAGGAAACTGTGTGGCTCAGGAAAATTATAGAAGATTTGTAGGAGAAATAAGTGCATTCAACTCTTCTTTTGGTTGACAATACTTTTGCAATAAATTTTTCCAAGAACCCAAAGTTCCATGATCGAATGAAGCACATCAATACAAAATACCATATGATTCAACATCAAGTTGAGGCCAGAATAATCCACCTATGCCATTGTTCCACAAATTAGTAGATTCTAGACATCTCCACCAAAGTGCTTGAAGAGAAAAGTTTGAAAGATTCAAAATGATGCTTGGACTCACCAACATTCATCCATATTAAGGGGGGGTGGGATGTGGACACCTAATCTGAAATGATTATTTAAATATTATCAATTATGAATTTGATAAAACCAAGATACCTTGGAATTTGAATCCCAAGAGTCTCTCCACTCATGCATAAATTCATGATATGGCTAATGTAATAAACAATTAAATTCATGGAGTTACCTCCTGGCATGACAATTTTTCTCTCTTGCGTTCTTTATTTGGAACACTAAGGGTTGGATGAAAGAAATTATTTGTAATATAGGAATGAAGTAATGATTCCCTTTGTTCTATCCCATTCTTGATATATACATTCACAATTTTGAAAAATATTTGGGAGAAGTAGGTTGGTTTAGCTTAGCTCTCATTAGTATACTAAGAATACTTCTTCCCTATGTTAATGATATCACTATTATGGAAAGGATTCCCTACAATCTCTGCAAGCAAGTAGGAATACTCAAGGTTTTTTACACCAATACATATATCACTATTGACATGATAAAACTAAATTTATGATATTTAAGTCTAAAAACATCACTTAAAATACCTTCATTTATGTAAAAAATAAAAAACAAAAACAAAAACATCTTGGAAGTAGTCCCTTCATTTAAATATCTTGGAAGTGATATTTATCAAAAGATAAAATTGAACCATAACATTTTGAAAATGATAAATGGACAGTGGTAATTATGAGATTGAGAATAATTCTTAAGAAGTGGATAATTAGGTAAGGAATAAGAAAAATATTTTCATTGAGTCTATTATCTTTCAAACTATTTTAAATGCATAAGGGTTAAATAGAATATAAGCCCTAAAGAAACACTCCATAGTCCCTCTGGATGCAGAAACCTGGTTCTAGCATCCCCTAATATTGCCTCGGGTGAGACTTCATTCTGCACAATAGATCGTGGCCGAAAGGGCCGGTAATAGTGTGTTTTGTTGGTTCACGTAGCCATATATGAACCTGGGTCTAGACCCCATCAAGCCAAAAAATGGTTTTGTTACTAGTACAGGGATCTGATTAAGTGATATGTGGATGTGGAATCCATCAAGAAAATAAATTCAAGACTGGGTAGATATGAAAGAGCGTGAATTTTCAACGTAAGAAAACAAGAATATGTGCCTGTCGGCTGAAAAGTGGTTGCATAAATATATTTTCACAGATCAACAAGAGATCTTTTTCTCATCGTTCGCTAAAGAGTTGCATGAGTGGTTATCCAGATTAGCTGAGAATACGACCCATTTCAACAACGAGCCTACTTCGTTGAACCCAGAGCTGATTAAGTGACTCAAGGGGAGAAACAACAATATCTCAAGGGTTGTCGATTATTGGATCGATAGTATTCTTGGAGGTTTCATTATTGAGTTCACAATCGATGCCTCAGTATCTTATAGCGAAGCCAATTGCAAATATTTCAAAGGCTCACGAGGTAAGTACTTGAACACATTCAAGCTTTGGATTAAGATGTTGTTATGTGAAAATGGTGTATTGTGGATTCAATCGGATTGTGTTCGGAGGAAGAAAAACCAGAACTATGTGACACGATAAGAGATTTAGGGAAAATCATGATAATTATATTGAATCTTAGTATATTCCATTGTTTGAGTTTAAAATCGAAGATGGGGAAAGCAACCATGTGATCCCTAAAAGTGCATCGATAATATTTGGAGATCAATTGAGCACCATTGGGATTCCCAAACCTTCCACTCCCATCACAACACATCCCCATATTGTTCCTCCACCTCCACCTCCCCTGTTTAAAATGGCCCAAGTAGCAAATATGCCTTTTTTTAAAGGATCTGATGATCCCAAGCAATTTTGGTTTCTTGCAGAAGCTGTCTGGAGATCATAGAAGATCATTGATGAAGAAAGTGCAGTTGGTCACAGTGCTGCAGGAGAGGGAATTGTATTGGTATATGAAATACTTTGCGACAAACTAGAATGCCACATTGGATTAGACAAAGGTTGCAAAGAATGTTGAATTTAAGAAGTCAAATTCATAGTCACAATGTATCACGGGGATAAAAGAGATGAAGCAATTGGTCACTGAAACTGTGTGTGAAGTAGATCAAATATTCAAGATGCTGCTAAGTCAAATCAAATGTGAGATTCCTGTTGATCAGCACAAGGAATGGTTTATCATTTCCTTGTTACCACACCTCAGATTACCATTTTCGTAGCAATAGATCGCAACTCAAGTTGAAGCATTGAATATTGCAATGAAACTAGAAGCTTCGCCGGTAGTGAATACCAATATAGGGGTTCAACAGATCCAAACCTATTTTGTAAGCTTACATATGGAACTCCAGGACCTGAAGAAGGGAAAATAATTTTGGTCTGACATGCACTCAGAAGTTTGGTGCATCAAGTGCAAAGTGGAGGGCCACTTTAAGGATCAATGTCATGTTTTTAAGGAGTACTTGGGCACTAGGATGCCAACCCCATTGAAGCCTAGAACAAGTGTTGGGCTGAGTGTGGGACTGAATTTTTAGTGTAGCCTATGCCAGGTTGCAGGTGAGTACCCCAAATATTATTTTCATTTGCTGCAAAACCTTATCTAGTCGCCGAAGAAATTGTTCTGTAAATTTTGTATCTCGGTGGGAAATTACGAAAATAACTGCCAAAGATATGATCTAATGATGAAGCAGAGTCCTCAGGCGTACATAATGTAGGTTTAAGGTCACGAAGATCTAGGTTTTCCAATAGCACACGGAGGTTTCCAAGGCCAGGAGCATGGCCGAGGAAGAGGTGTTGGACGAGGTCGTGAACCAATCATATGTTACAATTATGGTCAGCCTGGACATTACGCCACGAATTTTCAGAATCCTGCTACCATTTCTTGTAAGTATTGTCACACATTAGATAATGAGATAAAATATCATCACGTATTATTGGCTAAAATGCAGGAAAAATGAAATCAACAGCCTCCCCAAAACATACAGATGATGAGGAGTGAACCAGGCGAAGAATATCTAAGTGTCAATATAGTGGCACGAAGCGGTGTACGTACTGGAGTAAACAAATTCTAAGGAAAGAAGCCTATGGTGGATACATGGGTCAAGAAGGTCGTAGAAAATAATAATGGGTTTGATGTACAATGTGAAATAGAAACCTTCATGGAAGGAAAGAATAATTTTATGGATCTTGGAGCTTCGACATCAACGACGCAGAGACAGTTGATTATGCATAAGAATAAACCCAAGCAGATTACCGAAACAAAGGAAGTTGATCCATCCATTCTGAAGTCATTTTTGCAGACATGTATGAAGTTGCTAAGGGATCAAAAAGGAGTGGAAGGATTGTAGGAGCTGATTGAAAACAATGTTGGAAAAGAAGAACCACAAAATGAACAACACGCAGTAAATAAGGTAAGAAAAGAACCAACAAATAAATGCAGTTAACTACGCATATATGATATTATGAAATATACCAAGTAATTATTGATCTAGGATTAGATTCAAATGTTTTTCCAACTCAAACATGGGAATGAATGGAAAAACAAAAACTATATTGGTCACCCATTCAGCTAATAATGGCCAATCAGTAGAAAGTTATTCCTATGAGTCGACTGCATGGTGTTGAAGTAGACATTGATGGAGCAAGTTTGTTATCAGACTTCGAAGTCATTGAGATTGTTGATGATAGCAATTTGTATCCTGATTTTCTTGGATTTTATTTGGATTATGATATGGAGGCCATGATTAATCTAAATAACAGTAAGATGGTGTTTGAAAATAATGGTAGCAGGGTTGTTGTCCCTTTGGACCCCTTTGAAGGCGCGCAATATTCAAAACCAGTTCAAAATTAATATGGTGATATCGATAACATCTATAAGATTGTTGCGCAGGATGAATATTGGATCAATCCAACTTTTGATGGAAGGATAAGTTGGGAGTGCAATAGCTCTTTTGTTTCCGACTCCGACAAAGAATTGGAGAACTGGCAGAACCGACGGCACGAAGTTTCTACCAAGAGATGTAATAGAATTACTAAGTTGCTTCGTTGTGTCACATTAGAGGTGTGTGAATTTCCCTATTATGATGGCATTGGGGATGTTAACTTATTTCTTGATGAGTTTGTGAAAAAGGTACCCAAATAATAGCAATATGAAGCTTTGAACTTCGCTTTGAGGTCCACCCCAACCAGGTGGTGGGTCGTGCACAGAGAAAATTTAGGAGTGTAGAAACTATACAACATGTATGTATATCATGGATTCAAAGCTACATATTGAATCACTTCTACAAATCAATTGCGGAAATTAAACACAATCACCAATTACATGAAGGAAATAAAGAATAAAATCAAATCACAACACAGATATTTTCCTAGGGAAATCTTACTGCTCAAAACCCCTCTATCATATATTGTATATTCCACAAGGAATCATGAAACAATTACATACAACTCTTCTCATAAGAACCCTCATGTATTCAGCTAATTGTCTCACACTGATCCAGACAAAATTGGGCCAATACTTAGCCAATTCTCAGTCTTTCTTCAGCCTACCTTTCTCACACAGTTCATGAGGGATGCAATCCCTATTCACAAGGAATTTCAGCGTTCCTACACTGCACTGAGTATCATGGGAATCCTGTGGTGTTTAAATTGCATCTGCACAGTTTGCTATAATCACAACCGATAGTTAACATCCCTTTCACCTTAGTCTCAACTAGGTCTCCACTGGAACTGACATGCATTCAGCTAATAATAGTAAATCATGTGTTTCATGTTAGATCATTGATTGTGAATTAAATAATATTTAATTCACTTGATCTATGACTAGTGTATCAAACAGTTACAACTAGCACAATTAAGTTTAACTCACTTAACTGAGTTAATTGATTACAACCTGCATTAACTAATGCACTATTGCACTTCAAACTTTGTTACAACTAGAATTACTCTGCATGCCTCACAATTACCCTCAACTCGAATTTCATGAGCTAACTGATTTTATCACACTCAGTTAACTATTATAAGTGATCATGATATAAGATTACAATTTATTGTCCAATTTAATTAATCGATAACTAAAATAGACATGCACCAAATTTAGCCCACACCAGTGTAGGTGTTGTTTGGACCTCCTGGTCCCACACTAGTGTAGGTGCTGCTTGGACCTCCTGGTCCCACACTAGTGTAGGTGTTGTCATGTTGTTTCCGGATTCCAATTTCATTGTTTCTTGTTGCAAGCTTCAACAAGGAGGATGGAAGGAATATTACATATTAATGAGGCTCAGGTTTGGTCATGCAAACACTAGGATCACAGAAAAGTACAATGGTAAGGATTATCTTCATACACATTTTTCTCGGTGGACCATGACTTGGGGTGAAGACCCTCAACCTGAATGTGTACACATATTCTCCCACACATTGGATAAAATACCTCAAAAGTGGTATCTTGAAACAAAGTTGCGCTATGAAACCACAGATTGCTATGATATGACTGAAGGTTTCTTATTGACCTATTTCTTCGTAGATGGTTTGGATTGTATTAATCATGCTCTTCAAGAATTCATAATACGAATGTTCTGAATTACCATTGAGCCAATGAAAGCCTCTACAACACGACGAGGAGGATTTGTGAAAAATCAATATTCCTAAATCAGAAGGACACATGAGGTTGCAAGTCATGAATTAGAGATTCCTGACATAACACAATCTGTCAAGGTCTAGTAAGAAAAAATAGGCTCAGAGGAAAATCCCACGTTCGCGAAGATTGGAGACTACTAGGACGATGAAATAGTGAGAAATTTCATTTAATTGTTGCATGAGTACCAGGAGCTATTTCCAATTAATTTCTCTAAGCTAAAATAAATTATAGGAGATTTGGGAGTTATGTGCATTACTTTTAAGCCAGATTTGAAGCTGGTCAAACAACACCCATATTGCCTGAACCCAAAATATAAAGAGAAAGTAAAGGAGGAACTAGAGAAGATGCTCAATGCTGGAATTATTGAACCAATATAAGAATCCAAGTGGGTTAGCCCTATGATAGTCCAAGAGAAAAAGACCAAGGGAGAGATAATGATTTGTGTCGATCTCAAAAAGATGAACGATGAGATAATGATTTGTGTTGATCTCAAAAAGATGAACGATGCATGTGTCCATTATCCATTTTTGACATCGTTAACTGATGAATTTTTAGAGAATGTTGGTACATAGGAAGCCTACTCCTCTACAGATGGGTTCTCAAGATACCATCAGATCAAGATCGCGCTAGAATATAGGAGAAATACCACTTTTGCTACTGAATGGAGATCATTTCAGTACAGAGTAATGTAGTTTGGATTGAAGAATGTGCCAACAATATTTTCTAGGGTCTTAGTAGTGACGTTTAAAAAATATATCCAAAAGTTCATGGAGTTGTATTTTGATGATTAGACAGTCTTTGGATTGTTAAAGAAGCAAGTTTCTAGTGTGCACATGATGTTGGATACTTGCACGAACTATCAAATCTCGTTGAACCTGAAGAAATGAATTTATACCTACCATTTGGTATATTATTAGGGCACATTTTTTGCAAACAGGGATTGATGGTAGACCCTGCAAGGATCATTTTTATTATAAATTTAGAGCCACCAACGAATACGAAGCAGCTACGCACGACGCTCATACATACAGGTTATTATAGAAATTTCATAAAGGCCTATGCGCAAATCACTACGCTAATGGAAAAAATATTGAAGAAGAATGTCAGGTTCTGGTGGGATGATGACTGTCAGAAGAGCCTGTATTTTTTGAAGGAAAAGATGGTAACTACACCAATTCTAGTGTTTTTAGACTGGAAGAAGGAGTTCCATTTTCATGTCAATGTGTCCTGCATAGCTTTGGAAGTTGTGTTAGCGTAGCCTGGATAAGGAGATCTTGATCACCCTGTAGCCTTTGCGAGCAGGAAATTTTCTAAGGTAAAAAATAATTACTCTACAACAGAGCACGAAGGGTTAGCGATGGTATATGCACTGCAGAAATTTAGAAATTATTTATTAGGCACACACTTAAAAATGTTCATTGATCTTTCTACGTTGAAATACTTGGCAAAAATTACTGTAATGGGGGGGGGGGGGAGATTTGCATATGGCTATTTTTATTCCAGGAGTATGATTTCGAAGTGATAGTCAAGCCAAGACGTTTGAATGCAGGACCAGATCATTTGTCCAAGTTCGAGACAGGCGAAGAGCCAACGAATATTGAAGAAGGGTTACCTGATGCAGAGTTGTTTGCGATTCGGGTTTCTGATGAGAATTTTGTAGATATCATCCAGTTTCTAACTACGGGAGTTTCACCTGCAGAGTACACTACGCAAAAGAAGAAAGAGCTAGTAGTAGAGGAAACCAAATTTTCTTTTATTGTAAGACATTTCTACAAGATGGGGGATGATGAGATTCTACGAAGATATGTCCCTAAGCATGAGAGACATATTATTTTAGTTGAAGCGCATGGTGGAGTTGCGAGAAGGCATTACGCAGGGAAAGCCACCATGCAAAAGATCCTGTGAGCTGGACTATAATGGCCCATGGTGCATAAGGATTCAAAGGAGTATTGTAGCGCTTGCAATGTTTGTTATAGGAATGGGAAATTGTCACGAAGGGATGAAATGGAATTGCATCCTCAAGTCACTTTACAGGAATTTGATAAATGGGAAATTGACTTTGTGAGACTGATTGATCCACTAGGAAATAAAATAGGTGCGCAGTACATTATTACTATGACAGATTAACTCACAAGGTGGGTTGAGGCACACTAGTGAATAATTGTAGCACAAAAACGGTTGTGAAGTTTATTTTTGAACATATTTTGTCAAGGTTTGGTTTCCTAAAGATCCTGATGAGAGACAGAGTTATGCATTTCTTGAACAAAATTATTGAAGCATTAACTGCAGAGTTCTGAATGCATCACCAGAAGAGTATGCCATATCACACATAGGAAAATGAATAAGTGGAAGCTTTTAACAAAATTCTAGAGAACATTTTGACTAAGGTGTGCAACGTCAAGAGGGATGACTGGGACTTTCATATTCCTGCAGTTTTATGGGCTTACAAGACTACCTGTAACAATATGATGGGTCAGACTCTGTTCATATTGATGTATGTACAAGAATAAATGAAATTGATGGAGTACAGTGTGCCTAGTCTTAGAATTGCAACAGTTACAGATATGGTTGACAACGATATTATGGAGGGATTCGAGAAACTACTTGCACTAGAGGAAGATCAGTTAATCATTGGATTTCACCAACATGTGCAAAAGGAGAGGGAAAAATATTGGCATTTTAAGCATAAGACTTTGAAGTTCGCAAATTTTATGGGTAAGTTGTAAATGCACTGGTTGGGGTCGTACATTATCAGGAATATTTCGGAAGGGGGCGCAGTTCAGCTTGAGAAGCTGAATGGTGAGTTTTTCCCTAAATGTATCAATGGAAGCATGCTAAAGTTATATAGGGACGACTCTGCCCCATGGGCTTCACATTAACTATATGGTTGGAGAAGAGTCTTAATGCTCCATGCAGTTGAAGGAGAGCATGGGAGTATAAATTACTTTGTCAAAGGAAGACTTCATTGTAGTAGAAGTATTGTGTAGGCTATAGAATCATGTCGTAATGGGAGGGAATTTCACTGAAGGAATCAAGACTACGTTGCAAAGGAGGGTTTGCCGAAGTTCACCTAGAATATGACCATTGGAGCTAGAATAGTTGATTTTACAAGGACTTGACCATTAAAAGGAGCCAAAGGGATGTATTTAATGAGCATATCCTAGCGGATCTTCCACCAAAACTGCATTTATGAGGTGCATCTGAAGGATGTCATGGAGTTTGAATTTGAAATTTGCTATAAATATGGCACCCCGTTCCAATTCGGACACTTTGCGCTTTAAGCAGTCGACTTGCTATTTTTCACCTGAGATAGAGTCGAGTGTTCCACTGCACATCGAATTATAGTTTTGAAGCACTTAAAGAGGCATTGATCAAGGTAGGGTTGAGACACACAATGATGGCTACGCCACCAGCCAATGTAACAAGGTTGAGGTCACCCAGGAAATATACCACCACAGGCTAAGAACCGTCTAAAATGTAGAAGAAGCTAGGGCTCCGAACTTTGCCCAAAAATAAAATTCCAAAATAAAATTGATCTAAAGCGACACAGGTTAGGAAAATCTAGCTTGCCGAGGTAGAGGAATCAGAAGAAGAAGAAGTTTTGCCCAAAGTTCTTAAACATATTGATGCAGGAATTCTGCTAGAAAGCAGATCCCGCATATAAGAACACAACTCCTTCAAGAACTCTAAAAATACTCAAAGTTTCTACAATATAATCATGGAAAACATCTAACTTAATTAAACATGAAGGCGAAAAAGAGCCATACAAATCAACTCCCTTAACTATATTAAAATTCTGTGGCCAGATATTACATTGGGCGGCCTCTTGGCTCTTTTCCCTTTAAACCACTCCTCACTCACTCCCCTCAGCTCTTCAACTATTCAAGTGTGTTCTCCTCACAAAAACCACTCATATTTATACATAAATAATGAATTTAATTCACTCCAAAAATCTCTCCACCTAATCCTCAACTAAATCTAATTTAAATTCATTTTAGGTGTGGACTCAACTAAGTCCCATACATAGCACTCCTACTCCCTAATTTTGCTACCTAATTCTATTTTCTCTCATATCCTTTTAATTAATAAAAGAATATTTACAAAATCCTCACTTTTCTAATTTATCACCTATTTTATTAAAAAATAACAAGTTAATTAATAAAAAAATTAAAGTGTCACACCCCCCTTTATTACATATTTAAAAATGAAAATTGGCCTTGATGCTCCTGCATCAGACTCCCAAGGTTGAAATTAATAATGATCACCTGATCATGTGTTCGGATCTGTGTATGCCTGGATCCCATATCTTGTGCTACAAATTTCCACTTGTCGCTGCTTCTATCTGTTGTTCTTCTCCAGGTATCCACACTTTATGCTGCATTGCCCCATTAGCTATGCTCTCGCAATATTTTGTTGTCTTTCTCTTTCTTCTTCTTCTTTGTTTTACTGCTACTGGCCTCTTCCGGGATACTTTCATCATCATCCGCCTCATCAGTTCAATTTCTCAATCCAATATATTTCCTCCAGCATCTGCAATAAAACCTGTACTCACAAAACAATTGTTAGAATAAAAAACATAAGGCTTCAATGCCCTTTCAGCTGCTGCTAGCAACATTTCAGTATGCTACTCTGAAACTCCCTCCTCCATCAGCACATCAGTATGTTGATTCAATTTCTCTGTGAGACTATCAGTTAGTCCCTCCTCCACATCATCTGTTTGAAAAATGTTTCCCTGTTCTGTGTCTTCCAATAACTTTCCCTGAAAATAGATCCTCTGCTTTTCCAACTCTCTCCCTTGAAGATCTAACTTCTGATATAACTAAACAATCTCAACTGCAGTAGAACTCGTAAATCTTACACAATTTTCCATACCTTCACTTTCTATTGACCAATCATCATATGGTCCTTCTTCCCTCGCTTCAATATTCTGCCGAATATTTCCATAAGACCCCTCTGTCTTCATTCCTTCCTGAGATCTTGCTATCTCAGCATCATTCTGAACAGATTTTAGATTCAACTCTTCATCTTTAACAAACTTCAAAGTTTTTTCAACACCCTGTGATATACCTGTCATCACATACAAATCATTAGTCTTAAAAACATAAGACCTTGTGGTCTCACTTAATGCTTCAGTCGACATCTATGAATCCTTCATGTGATTCAGTTCCTCTGTAGATTTCCCTTCTGTCTCATCACTACTTCCATTCTCCCTCTGGCAATCTTCTTGAATTTCCCTGGTTTCAACATCATTACATTGTAAAATTTTGTCAGCGATCCCATTAAACAAATACACTTGTTTACCTCCTTGGAATTTTCGTTCAGTATTTCCACTTTGTTCCCATTCCATAACAGCTTCAACTTGCTGTCTTATCCCAAACAAGAAGTCATTTGTGATTTCTTCCTGTTGTAACCAATCACCACATTCCTTCTCTGGAAAAAATTATCTACCAGACTTTACCTCAAGAACTTCATTCTCCTTCATGACATTTCCATCAGATTGTTCACCGCCTTTCGCACATCCTCCAAACATACATAAACTGTGAGAAAAATTGCAAGGCTTCATAGCCTCATATGTTTCTCTCACCATCACCTCTTCAGATGCTTCTGAACTATCCCAATAGTTCATGAGATCCTCCTCACTGATCTATTCACCCAGAATTTCACCATGTTTCGGGCCACAAATGGAAACATCCATTTTCAACTCAGCCTCTCTAATTTCTCCACAACTCAACATCTGCTCGAGCTTCCTCAGCTCCTCCGTCAACTGTATGTTTACCTGCTTTTCCCTTCTTGCATGTAGCTTCTGCCACTTCACCTTCCTTTTCATGGTCCAACCATGTGTCTGGTTTCTCATATTTTCCTGCAACAACTTCATTAAAAATTCTAGGTGAATTGTTATCTCAGCCTTCTCCCACTCATACTCTTCATCAGATCTCCGAAAATGACTATTAACAGTCATCTTCCCCTCCTTTGTGAACTACATCTGTTCACGTGTGGACTTCATTTTAGCCACTTCCCTGCAATTCTTCGCACTTGTCATGCAACTTTCCTGCTGCGCTTGGCTTCTCTTTGTCTTGGGACCAATCCCTGGCAACCTCTTGCTACAAATTGCTGCAAACAACACCTTAGCATATACAAAATGCATCTCAAAAAATTTTCCCAAATAAAACTTCAATTCCGGGCAATTTCATACACTATCATTGCGGAAGCTCCTTCTTAACATATGGTTCAAGAACCACAAACCCAATAATCAGTTTTCCATGCATTTAAACCCACACCTCAAATGGAATTTAGAACCAAATCATACTCTCGCTATAAAATCTTTACTAACATTCATTTATGTAAAGGTTCCTCTTCAATTTAATATGATGTCCGCTCTCTTTTCTAGCAATATGGCAATTCCATTCATATTCTCATAAAAAAAATTTAACCTTCATATGTAAGGTTTCCTCCATTCATGAAAACCTTTTCCATGATTTTTAACTTATGCAAACTTCTCAAATTTCAAGAGTGGAGCTTGGTCAAATAAATCCCAAGACATATAGTTTATTACCAAATGCCAAGTCTTTTAAAATAACAAACCTTGAATTGTACATGCGCCTTTTAAAACTTCCATGTTTGATATTGACTATCAAAACTAATGCATTCACGCCTTCATTTCCAACTATGGAAAATTTCAATAACACAGTATTTGATCAAATGTCAACTACAAGTGGTCACGTATTTACTTACCCTGCACTTCATGTCGACTTAATGCGAATGCACACCTTCAAACTCTTTGACTGTTGAACAGTGATACGCACAGTACCTCTGCCAGCCATTCAATTTTAAAGATCTGTCTTCGATTTCTATTCAACACAATAATAGACTTTCACACCTGCTTGCCAACTCTGCAATCTAATTCTTCAATCACACTTCTGATTACTTTGATGCTGGTTTTCAACAAAATTTTAATTCAATTCAGTTCTGAAATGCATCGCTCTTCCAAAGCACACCTCATCTGTGCTAAGACTTGAAATCGACCTCCATTTATGCTGAAGTCGAATTTGCTTCACCGCCCAAACTCAACCAAAATAAACATGATCCCAGCAATTAGATCCTTCCACGCTCGATTTTGATCAACATTCCCAACGCTTATGTTATCGACTGTTAACCCTTTGAACCACAGCATCAACTATCCAACGCTGTTTGCAATCTCTGCGCGTTTGCTCTTCAGCGTTTTCTACTGAGTTTCAAGGCTGCGCCTTTCACAACGCCTCATTCATATACAAAACCCAGTTAACATTAAAATCGAATTCATGATTCCGGAAAACATATCCATGCAGCTTTCAGATGATTTATAACGCAATTGCCGTTCTATTCTTACATGTTCTGCGTTTAACAATTTGTGCTACTGGAACGCTGCAATTTGGCATTCTTACCCAACGTTTGAATTTAACTTACTTTTGTGGTCTCCCTCAGGTGTAAAGCAGAGAAAACATCGAATTTGCGGAACAATGATGCTATTAGTGCATCCTCACTTCAATCATTTGATTGTTCACAGTTCCATTTTCCTGTTCTTCAATTCTCCAGTCGATAGAACAACCGGTCCCTCCTCATTTCTGTGATTAAAATCTGTTTCAATCGATTAAAATTGACAGAATTAAAACAGAACTCTGCGCCTCATATTAAAATAGAACTTTGTGCCTTCCAACATGCTGCCTCTGCGTCTTTGACCACACCAAATCATTTATATAATGACACAATTCGATATCAAGCAATGCATCCAGGTTATATTAACACATAGCTTATCCTACTCGATCTCAAATTTTGTGTCCGGCTGCATTAAAATTCTGAAGATCGACTTGTTTGATACAAAAATGGGTATCGATGCATACAGGTTTGTATCAATACATACAAATCAAACTTTATCAATTTGAATCAGCGTCCCTTCAATTAAACGCAGAATTTACCTTGATTACTTCTCCCCGCAGGTTTTGAACGCCTTCAAATTTAGTCTTTCAAACGATGTGACTTCATCCATTCAACGTCCATGGTAATATATAAGTGTTTATTGGTGACTCCAGACAGATTGACTGCGCATTCCTTCCATCATACAACGATTAACACATTTACGTTAGCCATGGCTCCGCTACACCATAACCGCACTCCTTTTCCCGACTTACGGTCAATCCCATCAACTCAGAAAACATCAAAACATATTGATATGCAGATATGCTATAAAAGGAATAATTACCTGCGGCAGTCATCAAACTTCCAGCTTGCGTAGCTTTTCAACGCATTATTGTTGATCCAGACTTTATTTCGACCTTCACAATACATCATTGGATCAACCGAATTGTGTTTGACATTGTGGTTGTCATGAATTTGAGTGCAGAATGTCAACTCAAACCGTGGTCCCTTTGCGACTTAGCTATATTTTCCAAATATGTCATTCGACCATCCATACATCGTAGCGTTTATGCGCTTTAAGGTGTTCTCTCCACTTCTGTCAACACCGTCCATACCTCATGGTTTTCTTTCATATCAAAACGCTCTCTTGCAAGTGTGCCCTTCAATCCGAAAAACACCAGCGTACAAGCTCGTTCCTGAAATCAAAACCCACATACAACATACATAATTGCAAATTCAACCAGGCAACTTTCCCGCTCTGATACCATAAAATGATGCAGGAATTCTGCTAGAAAGCAGATCCTGCATATAAGAACACAACTCCTTCAAGAACTCTGAAAATACTCAAAGTTTCTACAATATAATCATGGAAAACATCAACTTAATTAAATATGAAGGTGAAAAAGAGCCATACAAATCACTCCCTTAACTAAATTAAAATTCTGTGGCCAGATATTACATTGGGCGGCCTCTTGGCTCTTTGCCCTTTAAACCACTCCTCACTCACTCCCCTCAGCTCTTCAACTATTCAAGTGTGTTCTCCTCACAAAAACCACTCATATTTATACATAAATAATGAATTTAATTCACTCCAAAAATCTCTCCACCTAATCCTCAACTAAATCTAATTTAAATTCATTTTAGGTGTGGACTCAACTAAGTCCCGTACATAGCATTCCTACTCCCTAATTTTGCTACCTAATTCTATTTTTCTCTCATATCCTTTTAATTAATAAAAGAATATTTACAAAATCCTCACTTTTATAATTTATCTCCTATTTTATTTAAAAATAACAAATTAATTAATAAAACAATTAAAATGTCACACCCCCCTTTATTACATAATAAAAAATGAAAATTGCCCTCGATGCTCTGCGTCACATATTGATGTAGAGGAGGCAGAAGTTGTCTCTAGGTTACCTCCATATATTCCAACATGGAATCCAACAGTTGCAAAGCCCACGAAGGATCTAGACACAAAGAATCATAAGATATTTACACCCTTGTTGCCTGAAGAAGTATCGATTGATGCAGATTTACTAGGAAAAGTGCCATAGTTGTGCATGAAAGAATGGTATTTCAACGACTACAACAAATATACTCAATTTGAGCCAAGAAGGTATCTGTGATCTCTATATTATGAAGCTACGGGACTGACAAGGCTAGAGCCAATTTAGTTTGTGGCTGGAATTCAGAATGTTGGGTTGCTAAACATGCTATATTTTCCACACTTTAGGCGCAATATTATTAATACAATCTGTGTGCACCAATTTCTGACCCTAGTGCACGATGATAATCTATGGTTGAGGGAAAGAGTCCCCATTGATGCAATGTTGATCAGGAGGATCACTGCACTTCCTTGTCTAGGATTGGACCCTGTTGAATCATTTGTAGAAAAATAACAAGATAAGAAGCTGGCCAAAAAGATGAAGCAGGATTATGGCCTCACAAAGGGCACAAGGGGATATTATATTAGATCCATTACGAACAGGTCAGTGCAATTTTCCACACATATATTAGCAGAAAAGATCATGTGGAAGTGCCACGCAGAAGAATATCTAATGCCAATATCCTCTTTGGCTGCACAGTGGAGAAAAGGCGTAGTGTACGATTGTGCAAGGAATTCTTGGATGACTGCATATAATCTCAAGAGGATGGCAAGAAATTCCACTGCGTGTGGACCTTGCTCTTAATTTCATTGATGGCTTGGAAGGAGCCCAGTGAGTCACACTTCCCCACTGTGGACCCGGATCTTTGTGAGGCTGTGAGGTATGCCCTGCTGTGGCATTCAAAGGATCCAACCTAGGTGATGGAGAGTAAATTATTTTATGTATGTTTTGAGAAGAGACTACACACAGTGATTATCTATAAGCGAAGGCTATCATCAAGTATATTTTATGAATACTGGGAGGTCGTTTATTTTAAAGCATATTTTCACCATGTGTACATTTGCACGAAGAAGGACCTTGCAGAGGTATGGTACAAGCTTTCGTACCTGGTGATAAAGGATGATGTTGTGTGAATTTTAAGTGAATGGCCAAGTGATTGGATAAATCCATCCACTGAAGGGGTAGAGACAGATCAGGAAGGCATGAGTGGCACGAATACTAGTACCTTTGGTACAATGACAGGGAAGAAGAACACAAAGAAGCAGCCCAAGAAAGTCACCTTCGCGACCGATAAGGAGGCTTAAAATTAGTAAAGCGAGAGACAGAGAAGGATGCTTCACAGACAGGAGGGGGAGATGATACATTTTTTGATCGAGCATACCCCCCCTCCCCTTACATTCTAAAGAGATGACATACACTGGGTGGCGAAGGTGCATGGAAAAAGGTGAAGTTAGACAAGTCCGAGAAGCTAGTCCTTAGTGAGCGGGACTTCAATCAGATTGGTGACATTTTTTGGCATGTTACCGAGCATTTGTGAGGAAATATTGAGGACCAATACAAGAGTGTATTGGTGGATTCCTACAAGGGTCTGAAGGACTTATAGGTTTAGACAAGTGCAGTGCAAGTAAGCTTGATTTAAGCTAGCAGGCTTCAAGCAAGAACGACACCAGCAAGTGTGAGTACAACAGAGAAAGAGATGGAAATCACGACTGATATTTGTGTGGTGTAGATCCATGTAGGTAACCTATGCTTTGACACTGTTGAGAATGAGGTGCAGGTGTCACACTGGCAGAACACCAGGCTCAACCTAATTGCGCTCCTTCTGAAGGTGTTGCACGAGTTCCACTAGGGCGTCACAGAAGGGTTGCAGATTTGAGAGTAGCGTGCCCTATTCATTATCCAGGAAGCTAAGAAAGAATGAAATCAAATGGCTGAGGAAAATCAACAGACCAAGTAGGAGCGAGAAGGGGAAGTTACGCACAGACAGAAATCGGAGGCAACCATCACCAAGGTTTGTAGAAAATCGCCTTATCTGTATATTTAGGACAAGGTATCCCTAAAGGACAAAGTAAAAAAGCTCGTGATGCCAGTGAAATAATCCAAGTGCCATGTAAACAAGGTATGACTAGAGATCCAAATGAATATCATTGAGTTGCACTTGCAATTAAACCCAGCTACTCCACTAGAGGTCAGGGAACAACGCACAATGGATATTAAGGCTGCCAATGAAAAGATTGAATCCAAAATCCTGGAATGCACTCAAGTCTTTGAAGACACTCTGGATATCTTGGCCTCATTTTAGGAGGACCCTCATGTGCAGAATATTCATGTAGAAACCCACGAAAAATTGGAGTAGATGGATCACATTAAGGTTGCAACGAAGACTCTAACACCAGTACAACGGTATGCCCGTCTCTAAGAGGGTAATATTTTGCAAGGATAAATTGATGAGATGCATAGAAAGGAACAAATTATCATAGCTAGAACACAACCATGGGAAGCTGAATACAATGAACTATCATGAACTGTGGAAAAACAGTTGAAAGCGCTGCGCCAGACAAAGAAGGAAACTGCTCAGAAGATAGCTGGGCTAGCCACAAAGAAGCTACTGACTGAAGTACGAGAAGTAAAGAGGCAGTGTGTCGAGACAGTTCCGCCACTGAAGGAAGAATTGAGTAGTATCAAAGTGAATATTGAGGCCTCACTAGCATAGTGACTCGGGACGAGTCACATCTTTGTGTTGGGGGCTTATTGGACAGGGTATCCCTGGGTTGAATATTTTGAAAAGGACTTTACATTTTGATGATCGGAGCATGTAGCGCACATATGTAATAGAGTCTTAGGGACTTTAGGGTGAGTGAAAGCCCCTTATTTTGTAAAGGGATGAGAATGTTTTGTACACTTAAAGCTCTGCCCATAGTTTTTGGACCATGGTATTGTAAAAGAAAATAATATATAAAAAGTCTCGGATTTCTCTTGAGAGATATCTAATTCATTGGTCACTAGAATTAATTTGGATGTTGTGTAACCAGCTCCAAAAAGAGAAGAAAAGAGATATCAATTCCTTAGAAATGAGCCACTTCGAGGGGGCAACCTCCAAAACATTACATAAATTGAACAATTCTTCAATGATACAATTTACAAAACCTCCTTTCTATATATAGGAGTCCATGGGGCCATAATGTAATCCTAGTGGGCCACAATGTAATCCTAGCCGACCTAACAATAATAATTTAAGGGCACAATAATAACAAAATGGGGGTTATAAGGGTACAATAATAACAATAAGGGGGTTACACTAACAACAATAAGGGACTATACTAGTAATATAGGGACCTAACATGCCCCTCTCCTTCAAAAAAGTGTTGTCCTCAACACTTGAGTAGCTATGGGTGCTTCTGTATAAAATTCTCATCCTCCCATGTAGAATCTTTAGTGGGTAAGTTCTTCCACTTGATGAGATACTCTGAAATTGATCGATTTCGTAGCTATCGAGTTCTTGTTTCCATGACCGCTTCAGGTTCCAATATGATTTTTCCTTCCTCATCAAGTTCTGGCAATATTGTTTGAACTGGAAGATTTTCACCTATAACCTTCTTTAAGCATGAAACATGGAAAACTGGATGTACTCGCGAAGAAGCAGGAAGCTCCAATTTGTATGCCATAGTACCAATCTTTTGAAACACCTTGTAAGGACCATAGTACTTTGGTGATAATTTATTATCCTTCTTAGCTTGCTTGAGGGACATTTGTTTGTAGGTTGTAGCCGTAAAAATGCCCAATCTCCTACATCAAAACTTCTCTCGATGTGATGTTGATCTACCTGTTGTTTCATTCGATTTTGTGCCAAATTCAGGTTATCCTTTAAGAGTTGGAGAACTTCTTGCTGATGCTCGATGTGATCTTCCACTGCTTGAACCTTCGAATTTTTCCTTAAAGATGATGTGATGGATGGTGGATGATATCCATAAAGTGCCATAAATGGGGTCATTTTTGCTGCAGTATGGAAGGAAGTGTTATACCACCATTCGGCAAGAGGTAACCACTTGACCCATTGTGTTTGTTTATCAGATACAAAACAACGAAGATATCCTTCCAAACATTTATTTACTATCTCGGTTTGACCATCGGATTGAGGATGATAAGATGAGCTATGAGCTAATTGAGTACCCAAACAAGAAAATAACTCCGTCCAAAAATTTCCAGTAAAAATGGGATCTCTGTCGCTCACAATAAACCTTGGGCTTCCATGTAGCTTTTGAATTTTGTCCATAAATGTAGTAGCAACTGTACTTGCTTTAAATGGATGAGATAATGCACAAAAGTGTGCATACTTGGTAAGTCTATCAACTACCACCATGATGACATTCTTTCCTTGGGACTTAGGTAAACCTGTGATAAAATCCATTGAAATCTCCTCCCAACGCTGACTTGGAATGGATAAAGGTTGTAGAAGTCCCGGGGTCTTAATTGTCTCCACTTTATTCTGCTGGCAAACCAAACATTCCGCCACAAACTTTTGAATATCGGATTTAAGGCCATCCCAAAAAAATTCTTTCTTCACCCTGTGGTAAGTTTTTAAAAATCCTGAGTGTCCTCCTAAAGGAGAAGTGTGCAATTCCGGAAGAATCTTTTGTTTTAGTTGGGAATTCTTACAAAGATATAAGCGATCTTTGTACCATAAGGAATCATTTTTCCAACTAAATGTATCAGATGTACTAGGATCTTGCTGCAACTTCTGAATGAGTGTCCATACATCTTTGTCCTTCTTCCATTCATCTCTTGCTTCGGTTATCCAATACGGTTGGATAATAGAAATGGCACAAAGCAATGCTTCCACCTCTTCATTCTTTCTTGAGAGTGCATCTGCAACAACATTAAGCTTTCCTTTTTTGTAGATTATTTCAAAGTCATAACCCAACATCTTTGTGACCCATTTTTGCTGCTCTTCTGAAGATAGTCTTTGTTCCGAAAAGTGTTTAAGACTATCATGATCAGTTTTTACCTTGAAGTGTCTTCCCATTAGGTAAGTTCTCCATTTCTTTAGTGCATGCAGTATTGCTAACATTTCCTTCTCGTAAATAGGTTTCTGTAAATACTTTCCTTTGATTGGACGACTTTCAAAAGCAATGGGTCTTCCTTCTTGCATTAAAACCGCACCAATTCCATTTCCTGAGGCATCACATTCCACAATAAAGGTTTTCGTGAAGTCTGGCGTAGCTAAGACCGGTGCTAGGCACATTGCCTCTTTAAGACGTTCAAAGGCCTTAGTTGCTTCAGAAGTCCATGAAAATGCATCTTTCTTCAATAATGTTGTTAGAGGTGCTGCTATTCTCCCATAATTCTTAACAAACTTGCGATAATACCCTGTTAACCCGAGAAATCCTCGCAAATGCTTTATGGTCGTGGGGACTTTCCATTCCTTAATGGCTTTAATTTTGTTAGGGTCTACTTTAACACCCTCGTGAGATATAATATGACCTAGATATTCCACCTCTTGTACTCCAAAGAAACATTTGGATGTTTTTGCATATAATTGTTTCTCCTGCAATAGTTTGAGCACCCTGTCAACATGTTCAACATGATCCTTCCAAGACCTCTTGTAGATTAGTATATCATCAAAAAATACTAGCACAAATTTTCTAAGGAAGGGTTTGAAAATGGAATTCATCAACCCTTGAAATGTAGAAGGTGCATTGGTAAGGCCAAAAGGCATGACCAAAAAATCATAATGACCCTCATGAGTTCGAAATGTTGTTTTTGGAATATCTTCAGTCTTCATTCTAATTTGATGATATCCTGAACGAAGATCCAACTTGGTAAAGTAAATTGCTCCATGTAATTCATCCAATAATTCATCAATCACAGGAATGGGAAATTTGTCTTTAATGGTGAGCTTATTGAGCTCCCTATAATCCGGACACATTCGCCATGATCCATCCTTCTTGTGTACCAATACTACAGGAGCGGAGAAAGAACTTTGACTAGGTTGAATTATACCCGCCTCTAACATTTCTGCAATCATACATTCAATTTCGCTCTTTTGGAAGTAAGGATATCTATAAGGCCTGATGTTTGGAGGAACACTTCCTGGAATCAAATGAATAGCATGATCATGATGACGAATAGGTGGGAGTCCTTTGGGAGTTTCAAACACCTTGGAATGATTGTCCAAGACTTGTTGGAGATCTGCAGAAATAGATGATTTTGATGTCGAAACTTCTAGTGAGCATAATTGTGAAATTACGCCTCGTTGTTCTTTCTTTAGAAGCTTTTTCATGACATTAGAGCTTATTATCCTTCCCGGCTTCCCTTCAATACCCCGTAATTCGACTTCCTTTCCTTCTGAAAAAAAATTCAAGAAAAGTTCTTGAAAATTAAAAGCTACCGTCCCCAAAGATTGTAACCATTCTACTCCTAGTACAACATCAGCACCTCCCATAGGAATGGAAAGCATTGGACTAGTCAATACATATTCCCCCATGGTTAGCTTGATATTATGGCTTTTTTCCAGAGCAATTTATAGTTCCTCCATTTGCAACCATCACTTGACATTCTGGTGCTGGGTATAGGAAACAATTTAATTCCTTGGCTACCTTACAATGAATAAAATTATGGGTGCTACCTGAATCAATCAACACTATTACCTTTTTCTTCTTTATTTGTCCTTCTATCTTGAGAGTTTGAGGAGTGGTAATTCCTGCCAGTGCATTACACGATATGGTCGGATTCATTTCTTCCTCTTCTAGGGCTAGTTCTTGGTGTATATCCTCTTCTTGTTCATTTTCTTCTTCCTCTTCACAATCTATGTAAAATAATTTCTTCTCAGCACACTTATGACCTTTAGTGTATTTTCTATCACAACTGTAGCAAAGCCCTTTTGCTCTTTTTCTTCCAATTTTTGTGGTGTCAACCTTGTAGGTTGTGGAAATCTAGGCGTAGCAACACTTCCTTCTTTATAGAATTGAGTGGTAGGCTTCCTTGTCGCCATAATTTTACATTCAACTTTTCTTGCCAACCTGAATGCCTTCTCCAATGAATCAGGTTCCAAAACACGAACTTCATGTTGGATGTTATCCTTTAGAGTGCCTATGAAGAGATCAATCCTATGTTCCTCTAGAATATCAGTTACCCTTATATTCAATTTTTGGAAGTCCTCAATGTGATGCCCCACTAAACCCTTTTTTTTTAGATTTATCAATTGGCTAAAGATGGTGTTGCTCTTTGTATCCTCATAATGTGCTATCATTTCCTCCGTAAAAATTGACCAAGTGACAATTTTTTTACGGGAGCAAAGCCATCGATACCATACAAATGTATTTTGTTCTAAATGTAAAGTTGCAATGCGTGCCTTTTGTGTGTTTTTCACATTATTGAGATCAAAATATTGCTCCATCTGTAGTATCCATGTTACAGGATCCTTTCCATCAAACTTCCTCATATCCATTTTTTGAATATGGTGGTTCTTCCCGCCAACATTAGAGTTTATGAAATCACGATTAACATTTATTTTGTTCTCATCATGAGGTTCTTCTACTATCTTTTCACCATTAGGAAACATTTCTTGTATCAACTTTATCAAACTTTCGATGTCTGTTTTGAGATCATTCTTCATGTTTTCCATGTTGTCTTTCATGTCCGCTTCCATGCCATCCATCTTAGCTTCCATGCCTTTCTTCAAACCGTCCATCTTCACTTCCACGCCTTTCTTCAAAACTTCCATTTCATTTTTTGTTGCTCTTTACGAGAGTGAAATTTGTTGCACTTGCTCTTGTAATTTTGATAAATCATGTTGCAATTCTTCATCTTCATGAATCATAGTAGAGCCTTCTGAAGGCTTAATGGGTGTTGAATTATTTTTACGGGGCATCTTTTAGAACCCAATACTGCTATATATTCTACAATATTCCCTTGGAATCAATTCAAATTGATTCTTCAAAGAAGACTCGTGCAATTTGGAAAGAAAAAAATATACACACCTTTTTCTTGCTTTTGAGGAACTCGATATTGAAATTGGATTATCTCTATGATTGCAGCACTTCAATATTTGAATTTCGGTATCAACGTAGCCCTCTGAATTATCTTTCGAATTCCACAGGTCTGACCTGATTTGGATTCTCCAAGACAAAGTTGTGTCCAATCTCCCACAATGACCTAATTCTGGACTGGTTCAGTAGAGCGAAATTGTACGACTTACCACGTGTCACTGTTTCGTCCTTTGTCTTTGAAATTGATATCCAAGAAACTACAGTTTGTGTAATTGCAACCACTTTTTACGGCACTCCAATCCGATTCCCAGAGAGAGAGTTATTGAACTTTTCCCACAATCACCTCTTTGAGATGAAATTCAGGAGCCTGAAAAAGCACTACCTTCCACAGATCATATCCCCCAAAATATTGCGAACCAAGCTCTGAAATTTTTTGACAAATTTCCTCAGGATTTCAGCTTCGCACCATATGAATTTCAGATTCTGAACCTTCGTAGAAAAAACGTTATAGTGCAAATTCCACAATGACCTGTTTAGGAGCCTGAAAAAAGACCTAACTTCCACAGATGATATCTCCGAAAATTTTGCGAACCAAGCTCTGAAATTTTTAGACAATCTTCCTCAGGATTTCGGCTTCGCACCCTAAAATTTCAGATTCTGAAACTTCGCAGAAAAAAAGTTATAGCGAAAATTCCACGATGACCTGTTTGGAGCAGCGAAACCCTAGAATCCAAAGCTCTGATACCAAATGTTGTGTAACCAGCTCCAAAAATAGAAGAAAAGAGATATCAACGCCTTAGAAATGAGCCACTTCGAGGGGAAACCTCCAATACATTACATAAATGAACAATTCTTGGATGATACAATTTACAAAACCTCCTTTCTATATATAGGAGTCCATGGGGCCATAATGTAATCCTAGTGGGCCACAATGTAATCTAGCCGACCTAACAATAATAATTTAAGGGCACAATAATAACAAAATGGGGGTTACAAGGGTACAATAATAACAATAAGGGGGTTACACTAACAACAATAAGGGGCTATACTAGTAATATAGGGACTTTAACATTGGATGTAAGTTTTATTCATTTTTTATTCTATTTTTATGTGAAAGGGAAGTCTCCCGCAGCTGAGTGCACGGAGACCTTAGAAATTATGCAGTTGAGTGCACATACCCTTGCAGCTAAGTGCACAGGACGAAAAGTGTTAGATTTGATGTAATAAAAGAAGACTTTGAAGAGAGATCTATGTTTTTTACTTATCTGTTTTCTTTATCTGTTATTTTTCTATCATCTGTGGTGAGAAGATAGTTCAATAGAAGTGTTGAACAACGACTGTGTAGTTAACATATTTGTTCTGTGAAGCTATGATAAGTGTTAAAGAGAAGATAATCCCTAAAGCCAAACTCCATAGTACCTTTGAATGCAGAAACCTGGTTCTATCATCCCCTAATATTTCCTCAGATGAGACTTCGCTCTGCACAACCGATCGTTGTCGAAAGGGTCGATAATAGTGGTTTTTGTTGGTTCATGCAACCACATATGAACATGGGTCTAGGCCCCATCAAGCCAACACTCATGCACATAAATTTTCATATAGTTATCACTATGATGAACGTGCATTTCCATCAAGTATTTTATGGCATGCTAGATTTGGACACTTTAAATATGACATCCTTCATTTGTTGAAGAAAAATGGTGTTCTTGGTTTTCCTACTATTACTAGGAAACTTAAGCATTGTGATGCTTGTATTCTAGGAAAGCACAACAAATAGTATTTTCATGTTCTCATTCCATAGCACATAAAAAACTTGAACTCATTCATTTTGATTTGTGTGGCCCAATGCATGTTCCTTCTACAAATGGTAATAAATATCTGATGACATTTATTGATGACTACATCAGAATGTGTTGGGTTTATTTATTGTAGAAAAAATTAAATCTTTTAAAACATTCAAGAAATTTCATGCATGGATTGAAAATGATGCACAATCTCATATTCTCCCTATTCGCACTGATAATGGAAAAAACACACTTCAAAGGGATTTGAAAACTATCTTCACCGGCATGGAATAAAAAATCAAACAATTCTGGCTTATAATCCCCAACATAATGGAATATTTGAAAGAATGAACATGAAAATCTTAAATATGGTACATTCCATGATGTTTTTCAAGAGTGTTAAACTAATTTTTTGGGTTGATGTGGTTCTATATGTTGTTTATATAAGGAATAGGTGTCCATCTAATGCTATAAAAAACAATACTCCCTATGAAATCCGGTATGGCTAGATTCCTTCAGTGAGGCATATCAGGGATATTTGTTCCACCTATTATGCCTTGATACATAAGGAACATATAGAAAAACTTGGTGCAAGGAGTCACAAGTGTATCTTCTCGGGGTACTCAAATACCTAAAAGTCATATGGTCTCTATGATGAAGTAAATAATAAGTTTATAATACCTAGAGATGTGATCTTTCTTGAATCTTCCAAGGTTGAAAACGTTATTGAGAGACAAATTGATCGCTTGGATAGATTCAGACATGCAAAATATTTTCAACAGTTTGGTAACGATATTCCACATCTTGAAGGGGGGATTCCTATACTAGATCAATCTATGGAATTTTCTTCTGAAGCACTATATCCCGCGGATGAAGCTCCAGCCACTCATCGAGATGACACTTTGAGTGATGTGATTGACAGAATTGGGAGACTAAATCTTGATTCAGCCCCAATTCAGTCAACCAAGCAGAATGGGCCATCTCATAAAGGTCCTCCAAAATCACTGGCAAAGACACCTGAAATTTTTCATCTTAATTAGGTTGGAAAGATAGGAACAAGAGTCTTAACCAAACATAATGGAGGTGATGTAGACAATCTTGATTCACCAGTTGATATGTATGTTTCTTATGATTTTGAACTGAATTGTTCTAAAAATTTTGAGCCAACTTCCTTCAAAGAAGTTGTTTCCCATGAATAATGGAAAGAAGTTACGCATAAAGAATAGGATGCCTTGATAAAGAATGGCACCAAGATGCTAGTTGATCCTCCATTACGAATGAAACCAATATGCTTCAAGTGAGTCTTCAAGAACAAGTATAAATTTGATGGCTCACTTGACAAGCATAAATCTAGGCTTGTGGAAAAAGTTTTTGCATAGAAGGAAGGGGTCAATTATAAGGATATTTTTTCCTCCACAGAAAAATGTGCTACCATCTAGACACTATTTTCCTTAGAATCTCAGAACACTTGGAAATTCATCAAATGGATGTAAAAAATTCTTTCTTGAATGGATATCTAAAAGAGAATGTTTTTATGTCCTAACTAGAATAATTTGTTGTGAAGGTTCGGAAACATAAAGTATGCAAGCTTGTAAAATCCGTGTATGGCCCGAGGAAAGCACCGCGAGCTTGGGATGAGAAGTTAATTGAGCATCTTCTGAAACTAAACTTCAAACATTATGATCGTCATGACGCAACTTTGTTTTTCAAGAAATTTGGAAAAACAGTTATATATCTTGTGGTGTATGTCAATGGTCTTCGGATGACGGGGAACAATGAGAGCTACATTTCATCCATAAAGAAGGAATAGAAGAAAGGTTTTGAAATGATAGGTTTGGGGTATGTTCGCTACTATATTGGTATTGAAGTAACTCAACATCATAAGTTTATATTCCTCTCTCAGAAGAAGTACATTGGATATCATTTGAATAGTTTTGGCATGGCTGAGTGAAATCCTTTGACTACTCCAATGGAATAAAACTTAAAGCTCACATCCACTAAAGGAAAAGAATTTTAGGATGCAAAAAAGTTTAGACAACTCATAGGAAGTGTCAACTACCTAAATACTACCAGACCAGCCATTTCATTTATTGTTGGAATCCTCTCCAGGTTTATTAAAAATCTATGTGAGGGTGGTTTTTTGCAAAAAGAGTTCTAAAGTACTTGAAGAGAAATCAAAACTTTGGAATTAAGTATACACAGGACTTCAGCTTGGTTGGATATTTTGATTCAAACTTCGATGGAGATAAATAAATTGGGGTATCTACGTTAGCTTATGTTATGAGTCTTGGATCAAAAGCAGTCTCCTCGAGGTCATGAAAACAATAAGTTCCAATAGATTCCACAACTGAGGCAAAATATGTGGCAGTAGTTGAAGCAACGAAGGAAATTGGGTGGCTCAAGAAAATTCTAGAATATTTGCAAGAGAAACAAGTGCATTCAACTCTTCTTTTGATTGACAACACTTTTGCAATATACTTTTCCAAGAACCCAAATTTCCATGATCGAATGAAGCACATCAATACAAAATACCATATGATTAAACATCAAGTTAAGGCCAAAATAATCCACTTACGTCATTGTTCCACAAATGAGTAGATTGCAGACATAATCACCAAAGGCTTGAAGAGAAAAGTTTTAAAGATTCAAAATGATGCTTGGACTCACCAACATTCGTTTAGATTAAGGGGGGGTGGGATGTTGACACCTAATCCAAAAGGATTATTGTAAATATTATCAATTATGCATTTGATCAAACCAAGAGACCTTGGAATTTGAATCCCAAGAGACTCTCCACTCATGTATAAATTCACGATATGGCTAATGCAATAAACAATTAAATTCATGGAATTACCTCTTGGCATGACAGTTTTTCTCCCTTGTGTTCTTTATTTGGAACACTAAGGGTTGGCTGAAAAAAATTATTTTTAATATAGGAATGAAGTAATGATTCCCTTTTTTCTCTCCCATTCTTGATATATACATTCACAATATTGAAAAATATTTGGGAGAAGTAAGTTGGTTTAGCTTAACTCTCATTAGTATACTAAGAATACTTCTTCCCTATGTTAATGATATCACTATTATGGAAAGGATTCCCTAGAATCTCTAATTATTCCCTACACCAATACATATATCAATATTAACATAATAAAACTAAATTTATGATAGTTAAGTCTAAAAACATCACTTAAAATAACTTCATACATATTTAAAAAAACAAACAAACAAACAAACAAAAATATATGGAAAGAAGTCCCTTCATATAAATATCTTGGAAGTTATATTTATCAAAATATAAAATTCAACCCTAACATTGTGAAAATGATGAGAATAATTATCGAGAAGTGGATCATTAGGTAAGGAATAAGAAAAATATCTTCTTTGAGACTATTATAATTCAAACTATTTTAAATGAATATATAGTTTTATGGGTAGTTTCTCTAGATAGTTGTGAAAAATATAAAGCAAATTCAAAATAATTACACGACTTATAATCATTAAACTAAAGGAAATTGCGATGCCCTTTGCTTGGGCCTCAAGCATGTAATCAAATTTGGTTGAATATAAGAGGGAAAAAATTATGAAATAGTGATTCTCACTAATATTTTTATGGTCTATCATTTTCATGTATATTTTAATTTTAATAATTTTTTTTTCTAAAATAACATAAATATAAAGACAAACTAAAAAACAATTGTAAACATTTAAGAAACAACATGTATTGTTTGAATTATCAAGTTAAATAAGTAAGGTAATGCACGTGTAGGTTGGTATGTGAATGAACTTAGGAGTCAACTAAGAATTACCTTTTCCTTTGATTTGAATTAAATGATATCAATAAGAATCAATTAACATTAACTAAGAATTAAAAATAATAATAATAATTAGTTGTTATTTTTAAATCTTAATATTTAGATAAATTAATGATATTACATTAGTATTAATATCAACATTAATTATAATCTTTGACTAATTATGTAAAATTAATGGAGTTAATAAATTAATTATTAAATGGGATTACTTAGGTTGTTAATAATATTAAATCTTATTAACAAATTAATTTAATAAGCGAGTGAAGACATAATTTTAAAAATAAAAAAAAATGTATTTCTTAGCATAGTATATCATAATGACATATGTCAAATGTTGTGTTAGGGATCTTCTTTGATTTTATTTTATTTTATGGTCGCAATGTGTCACAATGCCTCCTCTCCTTGCTCCTATTGGCAAGAAATTTGATTTAGTTTTTCCTACATGCAGGCCAAATCCCAACCTTCATGATTCTATGTTATATTTCCTGCGAACCTTCGCAATCATGTGTTATATTTCAAGGTTGGGGAGTCGGGCTTTGTTCCAAATTTGAAACGCCAAACAGATCTTAGGCCCAAAAGAGGGCTCGACCCAGATTCCATGCTATCAAATTTTGTGGGTTCTACTTGGAGTTGGGGGTGGGAGTATTGAAAAAATTAGCAATAAATTACTCATTTTTTTAAATTAAAATTAGGAGAAAATTGAAATTCCACATCATAAGACAATTTGAATGAATTAATTGGGTTGTTATCACTCAGTTATCTTAGTTAATTTGAGTTGAGGAATTAACTTGAGTTATGTATAGTGATCCCTAAATTTTAGGAGCTTAGGTTGATTTAATTTCAATTGTACCAATTTAATTCAGTTAAAATTGATTTAAGGTTAGTTAAACAAGTTCTAAATGTTGGAGGAACTAGTAGGAGGTCTAGCAATGGCATGCAACTTCATTGTTGAACTAGTTAATTGAACAATCATCCGTAATTAACTCATGCATGCATGAAATTCAAGTTACCCAGTTGAGATTGGAGTTAAAGGGAAGTGTATTATTAGTTGTATAATTATCTAAGTTGTATAGGTGGTGCACACAATCAGATAATGGTGTACAAGGATTGCGCATTTATGGATGGGGATTTCCCTAATTAATCGGGGGTTGAGAAATAGCGCGAGGAAATAGGAGCTTGGCAGGTAAGAAAATTGGCTAAGTGTTAGCTAGGGTCAGTCTCTGAAGTAGTGAGATATATTATACTTTTGCAGAGGTTGCTCAGGCTTGAAAAAGCATTGTATTTCTTCTCTGTTTTTTTACTAATCCAATACAGATAGGACGCAGTTTTGAGTAGTTACATTCCCCTATATAAGTCATCGTGTGTGTGTTAAATCATGATGCATGCCTTTGATATATTTTCTCAATTGTGAAATTATTTCGGCATATGAGTAGAGTAGTTTTGAGTCTTATTTTTTAGACCATTACATGAGAAGTATTGAATCTACAAATAATTTCTATAGGGGGTTGATATTGCAACAAGGTTGGGGTCATCCAACTCATTGGGTCATGGTAGTCGGGGGTCAACTCCACATGTTATTTTTCAAACTAGTTCTTGTAACCAATTTATATTTGGAAAACCATGACTTCTCTTGACCTAAACTCTTTTTTTTTTTTTTTTTTTAAATGTGTGTTCTTTATTCCTTTGTCCATTGGATTTTCCTATGACTTCTCCTATATTTGGCTATCTCTTGCCCTTGGTGCCAATGCACTAAGTTTTGGCCCTAGAGACTTCTCATGATTCCACACATCATTTTTTTCTCTGTCGCACCTCTCTCTGGTTCTTCAATAGGATTTCACACAAAGTTATTCCTCTACCTCTAGAAATTCTCCTTCATTTTTGAATCCTTCCTCTCGGGCTCCATTTTCCTTTTAGGTGGTATCCCTTTAGGTTCCCGTAACACTCTTCTATATGCATGTTACAAGTCCAAATGTTGTTTTTTTTATCTTTAGTACATCCCTCCAAGGATGCCTTTACCTTTTTTTATTCATCACCTGGATTATTCTCTCTTAAGAAAAGTAACATTTATTTCTCAGTATACCTAATCAAAATTTTAACTTGGGTGGCACTTACTAATGAAATATCCAATTTACCTTTGTGCATATTGATAATGTAGTACTTTCCATCCTTGACATGGCAGTACAAATTGGCTCTACACATGAAGATTCTATCCCTCATATACATGTAGGTTATTCCAAAAACTATAGCACACATGTCAAAAGGTATTATTTCTAATTATACTTCATCGGTAAACTCTAATCTTATAGAAAATTTGATCTTGCATTGTTTCATGACCTTGATTTCTAAATCCTCTTTCACCCACCCCAATGGATAAGGGATTGGATGATCATGAACCCTTATGGCATGAAAATATTCAAGTACAAGGAATCCAAATATATTCTCTGACCTCCACCCTTATGGCATGACAATTTTCAAGTAATGGGACTCCAGAGATTTGATCTGACCTCCATCCTTCTAGCATGATATTGTTTAAGTAGAAGGATTCCAAAGATATAATCTAATGTCCACCCTTATAGAATAACAATATTTAGGTACAGGGACTCAAGAGATATGATTTTACAACCACCCTTATGGCATGTAAATATTCAAGTACAGGAACTCCAAATATTTAATCTGACCTCCACCCTTCAGGCATGACAATATTTAAGTACAGGGACTCCAGAGATCTAATCCAACCTCCACCCTTCTCGCATGACAATATTAAAGTACATGGGCTCCAGAGATCTAATTCAACCTCCACCCTTCTCAGATGGACATTAAATTACAGGGACTCCAGAGATCTTATCCAACCTCCAACTTCTACATGACAATGTTCAAGTACAAATACTCTAGAGATCTGATCCAACCTCCCCCCTTATGGCATGAAAGTTTTCAAGAATAGGGAATCTAGAGGTATAATATGATCTCCACCCTTCTAGCATAACAATATTTAAGTATAAGGACTCTAGAGATATAATCTAATATCCAACCTTTTGGCATGACAATATTCAAGTATAAGGACTCCAAATATATGATTCAAACTCCAACCTTCTGGCATGGTAATATTTAAGTGCAACGACTCCAAAGATCTTATATGACCTCCACCCTTATAATATGAAAATATTCTAGTACAGGGACTCTAGAGATATGATCTGACCTCAACCCTTATGGCATAACAATGTATAAGTATGTGATAAGTTTCTAAGTTTTCAAATGAGTTTCAGTGACACATTATTTCAGAACAGTCTATTTGTTGTCTACAATACTAGGTGCATTTTATAAGTTTGTATACAAAAAAAATCTCCAAAATAACTTATAACTTTAATAACAAACTATATAGTTCCAATGCAGCTAATATTAGACAATGGCACTTACATGATAGGAATTTCTTATTCAAATATTTGAATATATTGTGAACAGATTGGGAGGATAGAACCTAGTGTTGAAGACAATCAATAATAAGGGGTGCATGTACCAAATATTATTCCATTAGAATAGAACTCCAATATTGCTTATGATATATGCTACTAAGAAAAAATTATACTTGACCACACTTGATGACAACCCTTGTATCTCCACACAGAACTGGTCTTTTAGGTAGCACGTAGTACATAATAAATCTATATCATAGATAAGTACGCAAGGGTGGCCTTTGAGATACCATGCTAACCCACTATTGTGTGTTTCCTATTTACTCACCAAATGAAGCTACATACAACATACAGTCCCAAATATACTTTCCCTGTCATCCCACCAACTCAATTTTCCCTGATAATCAATACTTCTCAGTAAACTGAGCCACCCAACAGTCAACAAGGGGAGATAGGAACACATTCTTGTAATGGTGCCTTATTCCTTCAACAAAAATGAATCGAACGAGAAATATAAAGGCCAGTGGCCCCAACAAGAAATAAGATATGGCTCTCATCTTGGTCTCTTAAGTAAATACAATTTCACACCCTTATTGCACTGTGATTTCTTAGAAACGTGACTTTTTCATTTAATTTGAATAACTCAGCCTTATGATGGTATGAATTTTTTGCTCTATCCTCTTGATCTAGAAAGGAATGGTGATGGAAAATAATTTTTCCCTTTAAATTATGCAAATCATCCTTGATACCTTCTTCAGGAATCAATCCTCCAATATTTTGATACTCAACCTTCCTGAAGACTTGTGTAGCCCTTCGATAATCAAGTTTATGATAATGATTCTACCTAGAATTTGGCCCCATAAATATGATGGAATTCAACTTAATGCTCCTTGGTCCCCTTGAAAAATACACTCAGCCTCAATTCTATAGATTTATCTTCATAAAGAATAAATGTTATCTTGATGCCTTCCAACCAAAATTTGAATCCCCTATGATTATTTGGCTCTAGAGAAAAAGGAACTTGAACTCCGAAGAATAATGATGATAAGGGTCTGGCACAAATAACTCTTCCATGTAGAAGTTCGAACTCAACCTATCATATTGAGGTAAATTAATAATAGGATATAAGCATACTATGGTAAATTTACATACCTAGTATGGAAACATAATGATATCTAGACAATTATATTTCCCTATAGGATTACTCTTAGGAACTACTATTCTACCCATATTATATGATTCCAATAGGGTATATAATATAGTATACCTTATTATCTTAATTCTCCCTATTACTATTAGGGGTAACTATGAGTTAATTATCATTATTACAGTACTATTTTTTATCCGGATTTTATACAAGAACGCAACAGAATACACATATAGCGATAGATAAAGAGATGCAACGGAAATAATGCTTCATTTTATTAATAAAAAAATGACTGAAATAAGCTTACAAACATAATGGAAACAAGCTAGGGCACCAGTAGCATATCTCTAAGAAGAGTTGTTGTAGACGCAGGCCTCTTAGCTTTATTTCATTGAGGCTCGAAGGCCTATTACAGGCATAATGGAAATAGATGAGCTAGGGTACTAGCATCGTATCCCTAAGAAGAGATGTGACGGCTACCAGCCCCTAAACTGTCTTACAATGAGACTCGAAGGCCTATTTACTATTGAGAAACAATGTAAAACCTGAAACTTCCAAAAACCTAACCCTAAGAGATGAAGCGCCAAAACTGTGGGTTCGTTTGGGTAAGTTGGTGTTTCAACTTCCTGGGGGCGTAAATTTTTTCATCCGATCTCCGTTTGACATGCTCAATAGCTCGTTTGAAATATTTTTTCGAGGGATACAACTTTCGCTATGAGAAAATTGATCCATGGCCCCATGTTGCTCCCGATTTTCCCAAAAAACGTCGTTTAGGGCCTCAAAACGGCTCCGGAAGTTCAAGACCCGAAAAACAGCTAAAAATAGTGAGTTATGTTGCAACTTAAAAACTGAAAGAACTGATGGTGGGGGTTCAAATGGAATATTTTGGTGGCCACCAATGTCCACCTAGATCATTAAGGCCCCAAAACGGCTCTGGGAGTGTAGGACTCAAAAACCTGCTAATAATAGTAAGATGTGCTGAAAGTGAAAAGATGCAAGAATTGATGGTGCGGGTCCAAGTGGAATAGGTGGGTGGCCACCGTTATCCACCTGGATCATTCGTCCCTCCTTAAGAAGCAATATTCCCCATTGCATTGAGATCCTCCATGAGATGAGGCACGTTCTGTTGTCGAAGATGTCATGGACCTGCAGGTGGACATGCTAGATGCAATTAGTAAATTTGGTTTCTTTATCAACCTCAGACAGTACATGTGTGTATTATGTTCGTGTAGTTGCATGAGGTATGGAAAAATCAAGCAGCGGTGCGTCAGGGGCAAAATCAATGGAGTGCTTGTCCTGACAGTGTAGAGGAACCTCTGTGAGAGAGGAGAAAATTTCCTCAAATTCCTTCATGACTTTTTCCATCTGCTGTAGCCATGCAGGGGAGCCCTGTTTCGAGGTTGTGGCCACAATATTCTTCTTTCCCTGTGAGTGAGTTGTAAGGAAAATAAATTTCCTGGTTTGGGAAATAATCTTACTGCGTTATTTTGCAGTAGTCAAAGAGATGACAGGAGGCGATAATACATCCATTATCTAGTATAAGTTATTTCCCAACGTAATAACAATAGCATGAGGCCTAGACTGATACACAGCATGTTGCCTCCACAAGTATGGTTGGCCCAATAATACTTCAGCTACATCAAGAGGAGCAACATCACACAATACCTCATCCTTGAATGGCTTGATACTGTATGGAAGGCGACACTGCTAGCGGATGCAGAGATCTCTCCCTGGGTGGAGCCACCCGATGGTATATGGTTGCGGGTGTGTTACACCATTTTTTGGTCATCTAACCTATTATCATTAGATGGACCCAAGTACACCATGTAAGACCAATTTTACCCTAAGTAAAATTGCTTTCACTATGAAAATAACTTAGTAAACCACCTTTATTAAGTTGTTTATGGTCTAAATAGGAAACCCCATGAAAAAATATTAAATAAATCTACATTTGTTTGATTTCACTCAAGGAATAATTAGTTAAACAATATTTTAATTAACATTCCTGGTTATATTTAACCCAAAACAAAGAAATTAATTGGATAAATCATTATTTATCTTATTATTTTCTAAGAATAATCATTTAAACCTTATTTAAATAATATTCTTTGTTAAATATGACTAAATGCATTATTTATTTGATTATTACTCAACCTCATCCTTAAAATGATAAATAAATCATTTATTTATTTATTATTTACAAATAAAGGGATTTGACCCAAGTCAAATTCCTTTTCCCTCCAACAAATATAATAAAATATTCCATAAAAGTTTGATATTGATTTGGTTAATAATATTTTAATTATGCACCAATATCTAGACTAACTCAATATTTTGTTATAAATAGAAGGGATTTCCCATTAATTTACCACCTTTTTTTGCCTAAATATCACTCTGGATCTATACTTTTGGTCTGACTTTGATCCACCATCATAGTCATATTTTGCTACCATTTTTGTCTGGGCTTTCTACACCATCAAGAGAGAGAAATTTTAGATCTGAAGTGCTGAGGACTTACAAGAACCCATCCCATTGAGGAGAACTGGGAACACCCTTCTGTGTTTTCCTCCCAGGTGCCATTAATACAAAATTCATTCAACATATTCTTGTCTTGTTTATCGGATGCATGGAGTAAATCTTGTTTTTTCTATTGCTTAATGTCTTTTGATGCATAGATCTAGATTTTTGCAGATTTTATCTTGATCACCTAACTGTAGATATGAGGATATTAGCAGCCATATTTGTTGTTGGGGTTGTTTGTTATGCACAGCTAAAGTGGTCTTTTTTCGTACGCTTGGAATTAAGATTCATACTAACAACTGGCGACTCCACACGGGTTTACGATTACGACCGTTGTCGTTTTTCTTATCCTTGCATATCCAGCTGCTTCAAACCCTAGGATTTCTCTTCAGCCTCTTGTTTTTTCTTTTCTTGATGTTGTTTTTAACCTATAAAACCCTAAAACAAGTTAAATTCTAACTTCTGTGTGTTTTTGGACCTATTGCGCAGGTGACAGACATCAGCCGCAGCTAAGACAACACTTTTTTCTGAAATCTGCTGCTAAGAGTGCCAGAAGTGTAGGTCGCACCTTTTGGCCCAAAACCTATGACCTCAAGCCTTAGGACGGGCTTTTCAGCCCAAAAACTGCGACCTCTGCTAAAAATAGGTCAGAAACTATGACCGGGATTTTTTTTGCGCGAGTTTTTCTGAAAGTTTTATGGGCTTGTCTGGGCCTCTGTTCAGGGTTTTCTGACCTACATATCTGCCCTTTTTGGACATGTACTTGTTTTGTTTTACTCAACTAAGTGGGAACCTAGCCCCCTAGGGCTTCAGTACCCTCCACACTTTGTGGAAGAGTTTTAGCTGCTGCAAGTTGTCTGAAATTTTCAGAGCATTCAACCATTTTAGATACGATACCACCAGGCACCTTCAGATCTACTTTTGATCGGCTTGTTATCCATCCAAATCACCTCATTTAGCTTTGTTTGGGTTTTCCTCTAGGGTTCACTCTATTTCTCTCCAGGAGATAGCATTTCGCCACCTCTTTTACAACAATTTTTCCTCTGATTTGTTGTTGTTTTCTACACCACTCTCCAGCAGATTTTGACCTTTAGATCCCTGTCCCTCCCGACCTTAGATCTATTGGATTTTTTGGTGTGTTTTGACTAGTTTTTTTTTGCCCACCTATAGACTACTTGTTGAGAGGCCTGCCTCCTTAGGTTTAGATTATTACATTATTAGTTGTTTTTTTACTTATATTTCAGTTTCATATACTGTTATCTGTAGGTTTATTTTCAGTTACGTAGCACACTTTTTCTTTTTATCTACAAACGTCTGGGTTTAAAAATTAAAATTTACACACTTTTCACACACACCCTAAGAAAAAAAGGGATTGGTTAGCACTACCAAGAAAAGACTCTGAAACATTGAAATCAATTGATTCTGCACCTCTTTACCCTTGTTTCGACATTGTAATCAGTTGATCCTGCTCCTCCCTGCCCTTGTTAGTCTCTTTTTCCTTTGCGTCATGTTTGTGTCATCATCATTGCGCCACCAAGGCATTTATCCCGAAGACTTCTTGGCCTTCATCCTCATTTTCTGGTAGGAAGACTTACTCCTCCACGTAGGATTCAAGTTAGTCCTCCACTGAGTCCGCACTTCGACTCTTCTTCTGGTTCATTGGTGTTCTCCTTCTCGTTCCGCCTTTGGTTCTCCCCCTGTTACCTTCACCATGTCTGGTGCAGGACCTAATGCTGGTGGTAAACCCGGACCTCATGCTGGGGATACCACTAGTGGGGACACAATGAACACTACCTCAGTTGCGCCCTTGCTCCCCTTCATGGCAGGCCTTAGCATTCCTGATTTTGACCAGTTGATAAATGACCCTATACACCATGATGCTAGTTGGCCTGCTATGTCAACGAAGCTCCATTCTAACATCCCCAAGTTTGAAGGCCTTGCTGGAGAAGATCCTACAAATCATGTTCGATCTTTCCACATGTGGTGTTCGTCTAACTCTATTACCAATGACTCTATCCATCTTCGGTTGTTCCAACGTATGCTTACAGGTGAAGCTTCTAAGTGGTATTTTGATCAGGCCCCTTCCTCTCATACCACCTTTGCAACTCTTGCCCGGGATTTTTTGTCTTACTTCGAGCTTCCCCTTCGTTATGAAACTGGTACCGAACTCTTGACTTCTTTCTGTCAATCATCTGTGACTCGCCTATCCAACCATGTCCACGAATGGTGGAGAAGAAAGAGCCTATGTCGAGCCCCTACCTTTGAAGACCGTGTCTACGTGGACTGGTTCCTTAAATATCTTTTGCCACCTATCGAGAAAGATGTTGCATTGCACTTTCCTCAAACCGAAGAAACCGCTCTCCAAATTGCGTTAAAGTATGACCTGATCTACGCTCAGTCGGGTTATGTTTATACCGTTCTACCTGATCTTCCTAGACCTAGTGGTTCCAACACACTAGGGGAATCTCACGCCGCCGACGGTATCGTTGGAGATCTCTCTAATCCATACGCTCAACCTCCCATGGGCTATGGCTTTCCTCGGGGGGGGGGCCAACACCTCCTGCACTTTTCCCCCTCCCGGTAGCACGTATCCAGGATACGGCATGCCTCCTATTTTTTCCCAACCTCCTGTTTACCACACTGTTACCCAACCTCTTTATTATCTGTATCCATAGCCTGGTGCTCCACCTCCTCCCTTGCCTTCTCAACCCCCACAACAGTAGCCACCGCCCCCTCAAGGGCAGGTGTATGCATATCAAGGCGTGACTAATCCTCCTCCCTCAAAAAATAAGAGGAAAGGCACTCAAAATCAGTCTGCTCCTGGTAATCCTAGACCTAATCCTCAAAACAATGCTCCTATCACTACTAACTAGCAACAAGGCACTCAGCCCAAGTAGGACAGGCCTGTTCACACGAACAAGCCCTGTTCTTGTTGTGGTGTTTATGGTCATTACACACATGATTGTCCTCTTTTACCACAGATGTGGTAGTTGTGGGAGTCTCAAGCAACATTGCGAGGATAGCAAGCCTCCCTTTCCGTTCCTCCCAAAGCTGCACCTAGTCAACTGGCCGTGCCTACTAATCCTTTCCCTCAGCAAGGATTTGTGGCTACCCAACCACCTGAAGGTCAGGTGGCCACTCAACCTCTTCTATCTGGTACCTCTGATTACCATACTCTCATGATGAACTCTGATCAACCTCTAACGATAGACATCAATCTTTATACTATGTCCCGTCAGTACAACAAGCCTCCCGCTATGTCTGTCCCTGAGCTGCCTCCTTCGGTCTCTACAGAGCCTCTTTCGACACTTAATGGTACCTTGTAGATCCCTCATCCTAAGGCGGAGGTTCATACCAAGATCCCTAAGAGACCACTCCTCCGAAATGTTACTTCTGGGAAAGCTGCCCATTTGTATAGTATAGTAGATGATTTGGCACAATATTCTGCTGCCATTTCAATGTTGGAACTCCTCCAGTCATGCCCTTCACAACGAAAATCTCTAATATCTTCCATGGGCATTGTAGATCCTTCCAACAATCGATTGATTGTCTTTTATGTTGACTGGTCAAAACATCCTCCTCTCCCTGCTTTTTCTTCCGTCGCCTTCCAAATCCCATTCAAGATCTGGAACGCCAACACTTCCCAGTGCATCATTGACGAGGGGGCATCCACCTGTGTGATGTCTTCTTCGGTTTGGAAGCAACTCGGATCACCTGAGTTGGCTCCTTCCACGATCACTCTCCGAGCGTGAGATAGCCACGCCTCCCATCCCATTGGCTTATTCCGCAATTGTCCTATTACTCTTGCGGGCAAGACTATTTGCGTTGATGTAGAAGTCATAGATGCCCCCTTATATTAAAACATTCTATTGGGTTGTAGCTACACTTATGTGATGTATGTTGTCCCTTTCGCGGTCCACCACAAGATGTCCTTCCCTCATAACGGAAAGATATTCACCATTGACCAGTTGACATATTACGAACCGAAGTCTCAGACCTACCCTGAGTCCACCATCTCTTCGGTGACCAATAAGCAAACCGTCGATCCTTTGACCAGTGTCTCACCTGGAGTATACAAATATTCCTCATTACGTGGTACATTCCCTGGTCTTCCTCCTCCTGTCTTTGATCCCAGCTCATCGAATGTTTGCATGATGCAATCGTCTCGGGCTACCCTCAAGCGGCTCGCCTTGGCTAGTCAATAGCCTCCTCGCCCTCCGCAGCCTACTCCTATCCCTTCCATTCAGCCTTCTGGACCTCCTCCTCCTGGCCCTTCAGCTAGTATCCATGAGCCTCTTTACCCTCCTATAACGATTCCTCCAAGCCTTAACCATTTAGGAGCCATCCAGCCTGGCCATTACCCCTCTGGTCAGATAATGTTCCTAGCTCCTCCCCCAAGAGTTTACACAGCACCTGTCATGGCCACCCTCTCCCTTCCTAACCTAACCCTTTGGATTCTTGTCTGGTACCTTGATCCTCCAATCACTAGCCCTCCTAGTCAGCCCAAACCTTATCTTTCTTTGACCCCAGTTCAACTGGTCCCCATGACTTCTCCCATTGCAACAGTGCCTCAACCACCTCAACAAGAACCATCTCTTGTTGCAACCGCTTCAGGTAAGAAGGGCAAATCTCGCAAGAGGACCTCCAAGGACAAGGCTGCCCTGACAGACCCTACACCTCCCCCGCCCGCAAAGCCTTGTGCTTTGTGTGATGTCTTCGGCCATGCCACCCATAACTATCCTAAACTACCCCGTATCAAGCCCATGTTTAAAGTTGCATTCCCTGATTCTATGGTCCCTAAAGCCTCTATTTATTCCTCGACTACAGACAAGAATCCTAAAACTATTCACACCAACCAACCTTGTGCTTTGTGTGATCTCCATGGCCATTATTCCCACCATTTTCCCCGCCTTACGCATTACTGTGCCTCTTTAGAGGTAGTTCGGGAGTACGATATTGAACAAAACCAATCCACCTCTCCCGTACTTACGCAGTATGCTGCAGGCCAGACTAAGGATTTACCCACTCCTATTGACATTCTCCCTCCTGATGTCGAGATGACAAATCCTGCGGCCACCATCCTCTACCTATCATCATTCATGAGACCCTCGACGAAAGCTCCCTCTGAATCTTCCCCTGTTGTTTCGCTTGACCTCCCTTTAACGATCACCCTGGGCTCAATATCAGTAGATCCCTTATCTACTTTTTCTTACATTGTCCCCCTATGATGATGTGCATGTGAACCTTTCTTCTCATGATGATGATTCAGGTAGCTTCGCTTCGTCATGTGGTCTCCCTTCCTCAAGTCACTCCATCTTCTATTTAATGATGACATCATGGAAGCCATGTCCACCCCTGACTTCATCTTTCTACCCATAAACAAGATGGCACCATCCATGCCTATGGTGACTTTCGTGGCCTAAGTACAAGCTACACCTCCGGTAGCTCCCACACTCCACCTCACCGTCGGTGTGTGAGTAGTAGACATCCTACCCAGATCACTCCCTGCCGTGAAGTGCATTCGATTTCTACTTTGTGCCCAAGTTGCCAGAATTGTTCATCATCCTCCCATTTATTGTCTTGTGACACCTTTTAGATGGACCTCCCATCCACACCTTACATCGGTTTCTTCGATGGTGCAATTCACTACTCCTGGAATCTAGCCTCGGCAGGTTGGGCCATTTTAACCCCCTTGCATTCGCTTGTTCTCTCGAACGGTGTATGCATTGGTACTACTACCAATAATCAGGCTGAATATGATGCAGTGCGAGGTTTATTAGCCGATGCCCTTTCACATCACATCCTCCACCTTCATGTTCGTTTAGATTCCCTGCTTCTTGTCATACAATTGAATGGTGTCTATCGTGTGCATAATCTTATCCTTTTTAGAAGATATTTACAAGTGAAGATTTTGATGTGTGAATTTGAAATCATTACATTTAGTCATGTACCTAGAGCACAAAATCACTATGTAGATAGCATTGCAAACCATATTCTAGATTGGCATTTAGCACATGCATTTAACACAAGACAATAACATAAAAATATCAAAAAGATGCATATCCATAATATGTTTCGTATAAAATGTTTTAGATTCCATCAACTCTAATACATATGACATGCCCATAGCATGTTACAAAACTCAAAATAGGGGGCACCACCTGCCCCTACACCTAATCACTACCTAGAGGATCCCGAGCCAATGGATCTGCTCCTGTAGCTTGTAGATCACACATAACCTATCTGACCATCGACATGCGCCGCATAACCCCTCGCCACTCCGAAGGTAGACCAATAAATGGCTCTATGTACTGGTCATCCAAGTCTTGCCAACCGTGCTCTGAAACACTGGTCAAAAACCTCTCACATCTACAACAGATGTCCTCCAGGAGGGCTACTGCATCCTCATTTTGTGGCACTCTCGATCCACTAGGTCCTACAGTCCCTGATATTGCAGGTCGTCCCATATACCTAGCCGGTTTTACCAGTGCTATATCTGCATACCAAAAGTAAAAAAGTCAGTACCACATACAATATTCTAGAAATTTACATGCACATAAAAGATTAGCAATTTTTCACTTACCATCGGGCCCCCATATTCGACAAGGTGGCAATGGTAGATCTGGGTCCCCACAATAAATCATCCCACTATAGGGATATTCATCTATATATAGTGGCATCTGATCCCAATGAACAAAGAACTCGAGTCGGAACACCCGTCCAACTACCCCACCTCATCCTCGACACAGTAGTCGCCCCCACTGGCGCATCCTAGGCTCTCTCGGCCCCCATCTTGGAGTTGTATGCGAGGTCGAAGTGTCGGGATCTTCTCAAAGAAGAACGAGCACAAAATTGTACCATATGCATAGTCATGGTTCACTTTGCGCTTGCATAGAGACAGTTGTCATTTCAACGAAAACAATATCATCTAGGCCCACCCATAGTAGGTCCCACTCAAAAAACTCTCCACAAGCATCATCTGCCCTCCGGTGATGTGGTGGAGTGCCTGGTTTCCCAGGATCCACAGCACCGCTTCAGCCACAGCGCGGGTCTCTAACCTCTCCAAATCCCCGATGGGTATCTAAGTCCCCTTGACTTGGAGACCTGGTCGACAATGGCACTCTACAAACTCTATGATATCCGCCCTCGCGGTAACGCTGGCTGAGTATTCCCTACCATGCCAAGTGGTGGGAGACCAGTCAGGAAATATATGTCCTGGACCGTCAACTCGATCCGGTGCCCCTACACTATAAAGACCTCATGGTCCGGATCCCAATAGCTGACAAACCAGGACAATAAGGGATCTCCAGCTCTCATCAAAGGGTTCTCCACAAACTTCAGAACCCCAAACCTAGCCAATGCACTACGGACACCTTGATCCTCCCAGATCTTCGACCGTAGTGTGCCTAGGTCTCTCTCTCTCTCCAGTTGATCCGTAATTCTGCCATATATGCACAAAACCATCATATTTGTCAACGTACAAATAGGAAATACTGTATCTCAACATCAAAACCCAGTGCTCAGCCAAAAAACAACACAGAAAATGTCCTCCCTGATAGGTCGCACTTTTCAGGCCCAAACCTAGGACAGGTCGCAGTTTTTTTCTCAAAACCTGCTACCTAGGTTGCACTTTTTGCCCCAAAAAGTGTGACCCGACCATGAAGAGGAGCAAGGATCTGTTCCTGAGCCCTAGGGACCTAATCTGAACTTTCAATCCACTGAAAAGAAAGAGTAGGGTTAGGCGTCTTATTTGCAACTGACGGACCTCGATTCCAACGGTCGGTTTGTCCGCTACGATCGCCGCAAGATTTAGGGCCTTCACTTGTCTCTACATTCACCACAACTCCACATGCAAATGAGTGAATTTGGAGGGAAAATGCCTTATTAAAAGAGAAACCCCTAATTTTTCTTTCGCCTGTTGCGGCCAAACCGTAGCTTAGTTTGTCAAACCGTCTGTACCATTGGAAAGCTCTCACCGAGCCCTCAAATGGGTATCTATTAGTTTTTGTGATTTGATACTTCACTAGGACACATTTTGTCCAAGAAGGGTCACTTCACCACTACTCAAAATCAAATTTCTTCACCTGCCACACTTGTACTTGGGGGCACCCCTTTGCCTTCATACTTTTCCATGCTTGTGTCGATCTTTGTCGTGAGTAACCATCATCTACTCATGTTATTATGGTCCCCATTGGACCTTTTTTATGTGTGGCAACACCATCGAGTCGCCCTTGTTGAGAGCATCCGAGTTGAGTCATCATTGCATTCATGCAGTCTATCCCGAGTCCCTTTGTATACCATTATAGTCCTCCATCCTTCATTTCTTGGTTCCTCTCTCGTGTCGCATATTATTGCCTTCAGTCCCATTGTCTCCTATCCCTCATGATATTATGTCAGTTGCTGCTAGGTCATCCATGCCCTTTATGCTCTAACAAGGGAAGTCGTCCATCCGCTACTCAGTACCCCCCATTTCATCATCATCCCTGGTGTAAGTCTGTCAGTCGCTCTTAAGACCACATCCAGATGTTCAACATTAAAGTTCTCTGCGAAGGAGCAGAAAGTCTCCAAGTGTTTCTGGGCGTCGATTTCATTTTCTCCATTAAATCTGGGCAAAATCTTCAAATAATCTTGGGGCATATCGTTCAGCGCTTGGGGTAATGCCAGGGGGCCATATTTATTCATCAAGAAAGCAGGAACATTAGCCATTGGAGGAGGTGGAGGTAGTGCGATAGTTTGATGAGTAAGAGGAGGAAGAGGAGGAGGAAGTGGAGTATGAATAATAATAGGAATATACTCGACTGTAGCTTGAGGGGTTGAGGGGAACAAAGGTCTATTAACAGCAGATACTTCGGTTACTTCCTTGACCTCTTCAACCTCAGGAGTAGGGTGAAGATTGTTTTTATTTCTGATACCCTCTCTAGGTGGACTGTCTGAGTAATAATAATCATTATCCCCTACAGTGGAGTCTGGAATTTGCAATTGAGAATCTTGAGAGGAGGAGGAAGGAAAATCTTCTATAGGCACTCCAGGAATTTGGGAACGAGCTGATTTCCTTTCCCTCCAATTTCTTCTATGTATAATCTGTTCAGGGTCAGACACTGAAGGTGTCTTTGGTTTAGACGAATCTGACCTCAGGTGTGGCTTACGGGGAGCTAGGACTGCAAATAGATTTATCGAATAACAACTATGGAGTCGCCAAGGTGAGACATATACAACTCTCAACTCTATGTGCTCACCTACTTAAAGAGTGAATAGAATTTTTTCGAGGCCCAGGGATTATAATTTTCTTAAATTCGTCCCTGGAAATGGCGCCATAAAGATGTTGTAGCTCCTAGAGACAGCCTAGAGTTGTGATAGACCAGTGCCTAGGACATCTTAGCATAGCAAGGGGCATATAATGTAATGTATGAAGTTGTCAGCTTCAGCTCTCATGCTATCTCCTGTAAATAGGGAAAATTAATCTAGAATGGGACCAAACTCTCAGAAAATTACACAGGAAAGGAGATATTGCAGAGGCAAGATGCAGAAATCTAACACAAAAGCAACAAACAATTCAGAGACAGCTTACTGCAAAGCGGGCCGATTCAGAAATACTTCACAGACATAAATTATTAGAAGGTGTATGTAGTGAAAGAAATAATGAGAAGATATTAGTTAACATTGAGCTGATACCCATATATACAATACCACCATGCATGGGCTTACCAATCTAAGAATCCATACATGATAATAGCATTTTAAAAGCACCCTCCCAGAGCAACTGATATAGCAGAAGTGTGGTTAGTTGAATAATGGAACAAAATATCATGCATGAGCCATATTTAAAGTGCTTGACTGATCCAGGTATGGGCATCAACTAGGATGAATCCTTACCAGAAATCAGTGAACCACTCGCATTCCAAAACATGATACAAGAAGGATGGATGAGATGAAATGAGATATTAAATAACATACAAAAGAGAGTTACATACTGTGAAATACCAAAGACCAGAATCCTCTTTAGCAGATAGAACTCCTCCTCACTGAAACCCTACGGGCTCTGAGCCTTCATACAAGAGTTTTACAAACTGTATGCAAAAATCCTTTCACTACATAATTTTCTGATAAAAATCTGGAACCCTTACAATGCGTTTCTTCATGGCTTTTATAGTTGAGAGAGGATCAGAGGTGGTAGGTGGAAAACTAAAGGCGGAATTAAAATTCAGAAGAAAAAACAGGGCCGAAGCCCATTCTGTTTTAATGGTCTACATTAAACCCTGGTACTTTTTGGAAGAAAGATTGATCTTCTTTGGCTTCCATTTACTTCGGTATGGTCCTGATGTACTCTAATTGCATTACTGTGGAGTGCTTCTGGTGAACGAACCAAAGAGTGAAGTGAATGATGGTAAATTCTGCCATATTGGTGGAACAAATTCTCTGGTAGCTCCAGACAGTGATCAAGACGGAAAATCTTCTCTGGAACATGGCATAGACTAAAAACAGTACGGGCACCCCGTCCCTTCTATGGAGAAAAAATTTTGCTGATGTTGAGAACCTGCTACGTATTAATTTCTGCGCATCTGTATCCTCTGTGTGGTCTATGATGCCTTTGACCTGGTAGCTTGCCTTGAAAAAATTGGTTTAAGGCTCAAAGGTCTTCATTTTCATGCTTGGAACTCTTTGCCACTTTATTTATACCTCTGCCAATGAAAACTTTCCGTTGTATCACTACGGTGTAATTATGGCGGCGTTTCACCTCCTGTACCCTACAAAACCCACAACTATGTGAAGAAACCCATGCACGGAGGAAGGTGGATGATTGCGAGGGATAGGCAGAGTGGTAGCGCGGCGGTGGCGAAACGGTGCTTTTGGCTAAAACAGTGGTGAAAATGCATCGAAATGGTATTAACAGTGAACAAATAGGGTTTGATGGTTGAGTACATATGGACCATTCGATCGTGGTCTAGAGACAAAGATCAACGGTGGAGATCAACACAGCAGGATGACTTGATGAAAATAGACGAAATGGACACGAAATATTAACTTTGATGTCAGTGCAGAACTTTGGTTAAAATCGGAAATACACGGGGACTAGAAGAAAATGCTATGAAATGCACGAAAATGAAAGTACATAGTGGGACCCAGCGTGGTGGAGGGTGATTAGATCCGAGCCGTCAGATCCTCAGACCCAACAGACGGTCAGGATCGACTCAGAGCATCACAATCGGGAGGAGCAAGGGGAACACACCATATAAGTTTATGATTGCGATTGGGACAGGGGAAGCGATGGCCATTGGATTTACCCTGGGATCAACGGTGGAGATTCGTTCCGAGGGAAAAAGGGAAAGAGAGACAGGATTGATGCGATAAGATTCTGGGCCATTGATTTCAAATATGGAGGAACGGTTGTGATTGAATCGGGCAATCGAAATCGGAGGAGGGACAGGGGTGACACATTTCACAATTGTGATTGCGATCGGAGGTCAGGGTGCGATTGAGTGCCGACCGTTAGATTATATCATAGATCGACGGTGGAGATCGCAATCGGGAAATCGCAATCGCAGTGGAACAAAGGGGTAACGCACGAAAGTTGCGATTGCGATTGGGAGCGGGAGTGCGATTTGCGCTCAACCATCGGATCAGGGTAATGGATCTACGGTGAAGGATGCATCGCGGGACTTTTTATTAAAAACCAATCGCATCAAAATTCTCCAGTGTTACAAAGGGAAACGCCCGCCCGACGGCTCCGATTGCGATATAGCGCCCGGGGCTTAAACGCTTGGTCTCGGGTGCGAGTCACGTGGAGGAAAAGGCGCAGGGGGTTGGCCAAAAGGGGCTAGGGCCTGATCGTATGGGAATCATGGAATTTGTGGCCTTTTATAATGCAGTTTAGCGGCAAGAGACGACAGCGATAGGTAGAAAAAGGATTTTTGAGGCTGACAGAGGGGATTTGAGAGGTTTAAGCTAGATTACATATGAAAATTTTAATGGGGAGATGATTATGATCAACATTGGCTCCACCTGGGGACGGCACGTTCATCCCTAAGTGTGACGAGAACTCGCAGACCTTCTGATCATCATGTATGCAGACTCTGCTCTTCAGCACCTTCATTTTTCACTTTGTAATTCATCACAACACCCACATTATTCAAACTAAAAACAAAAAGGAAGCTATCATACAATATAACACATCAGGCTACCTAGCCTGAATCAGAACTGAAAGTAGGGCTTGAGAAATTGACCATTTACAGGGGCATCCAACAAGTTTCCCTTTAAATTCTCCAACCTAAAAGTATTATTGCCCCCCTGTTCCACAATTTTGAAAGGACCTAACCAGAGGGGCTCGAATTTGCCATGTTTACCTTTCTCAGCTCTCCGGATATCCCATCTGAGCACCAAATCACCAATCTGCAGCTTCCTGTCTTTTGCGTGCTGATCAAAAATGTGTTTCATCTTCTCTTGATATTCTATTAGTCTCTTATTCACCTGGCCCCATGTTTCTTCTAATTCCACCAATTGATTGATTCTCCTGATCATATTGTCAGGTTCTTCCTGGATTTCTTGCATGAAACAGGCCATCGGTAAAGCCATTTGTACAGGAAAAACTGCTGCTCGTCCATATACCAACTCATATGGAGATTTCCTAGTCGCTCTCTTACTGGTGATTCTATTAGCCCACAGAGCAAACTTCAATTGGGAATCCCAATTCTTCTGATTTTCATTGATAGTCTTCTTCAAAGCCCTCACCAGAGTCTTATTTGAGGACTCTTCCAAGCCATTTCCTTGTGGATAGTAAGCTGTAGAGTGACTCAGTATGATATTGTATTGCTGGCAGAAATTCATAAACTTTGTAGACTTGAAGGCTTGTGCATTATCAGTCACTATCTTAGCAGGACAGCCAAACCTGGATATGATGTTTTCCTCCATGAACTTTATGATCACGGTATTTGTAGCATTCCTTGCAGGTATGGCTTCCACCCATTTGGTGAAATAATCCGTGGCTGTTAATATCCATTTATGTTTTCCACTAGATGGAGGATGTATTTCACCTATAAAATCAATACCCCATTGTTTGAATGTTTCATCCACATGCACTGGAATCAGGGGAAATGGTGCAAATTTCTGTCTCTTAGCAAACTTTTGACATTTATCACATGCTCTTACCCTGGCAAAAACATCTCCGAAAATCTTTGGCTAGTAGAAGCCAGCTTTCAGAATTTTATGAGTTGTGGCCCTCCAGCTGTAATGACCCCCACAGATCCCTTCATGAAATTCTGCTAGAATACTCTCTACTTCGTTTTCCGTGAGGCACAGGAGTAAAATACCTGAGGGATCTCGCCAATATAGCCGGCTATTGGTGACTATATATTTCTGTGATTTCAATCTCAATGCTCTGTATTTGGTTTTGTCACAACTTGTAGGGAAGCTGAGTGTGAGGAGATATTCTACTATTTCTTTGTACCACGGACTGGTGAGGTACTTTACATGTATCTCTGGAGTAGCTACCCAATTCCTTGTCTCTCCTCTTTCTCTTCAGATTCCTCACTTGCTATAATGGATAAATTTATGCCCAAAGCCTGATAATTTGATTCAGATAACATTTTGGCAAGTCCTTGTCCTTTAATTAGCTTAGTAGGGCGGATGTCCAGGTCATACTCATGTATTTTAGCAATCCACCTCCCTCTTTTTCCTTCACTATCCCCATGAATAAGAATATCTTTTACAGCAGCTACAGGCACAAATGCAGTGATGTGGGACTGTAAGATATATAAACGGAATGCTTTGAGGGATTACACTAGGGTATATGCTTGCTTTTCCAATATGTTATACTTGAATTCTACATCACGGAGCACTTGACTGAAAAAGGCAATAGGCTGCTCATAACCCTCCTCATTTTTCTGCAATAAAACTCTTGCTATTGTATGAGGTGATGCAAAAGGAAAAACCATGAAATTTTTATCATAATCTGGTCCAGCCAGCATAGGGGCTTCCGTAAAAGCCTTCTTTATCCTGGTAAATGCCTCCCGTGATTTTTGTGACCACTTTACCTCATTATTCTTCTTCAGCATATCCGTCATATGCCTAACTATCTCGACATAGTTAGGGATAAACCTTCTCAAGAAATTTATGCGCCCAAGGAACACTTGTACTTCTTTCTTATTTCTGGGAAAAGCGATATTGTTTATAACTTCTACCCTCTTAGGGTCTATCTTCACCCCATCTTTAGTCATGATATGGCCTAAAGGCTTTCCCTCTTCTAATGCAAATAAAGACTTTTGAGGATAAAGGGAAAGACCATACCTTCTGCATTTCTCAAAATTTCTCCGCAGATGTTCAATGTGCTCGGCATCATTATTGGAAAATACAGTGATATCATCGAGGTAGACCACCAGGAATTTATTTTGCTCCCCAACAAAAGCAATATCCATTGCCCTCTGAAAAGTGGCCCCTACATTAATCAATCCAAAAGGCATTCTGGCATACATAAATGTACCCCATGGTGTGGTGAAAGCAGTCTTCTTCTGATCCTCTGGATGTACAGCCACTTGGTTATAACCAGAGAATCCATCCATCATTGACATTCTGGTAGCTCCGACTACTTTCTGCAAGATGTGATCCATTTTAGGTAGAGGATAATTATCCTTTAAGGATGCTCTATTTAAATTTCTAAAATCCACACATAGCCTTATTTCTCCGTTCTTCTTGCGTACAGGGACACGTTTTTCCACCCATTCGGAGTACCTCAATGGTACAATTATTTTGGCCTTCAACAGCTTCATAATTTCTTTCTCAATAGAAGGCAGCAGCAGGGGATTAATCTGTCTGAGCTTCTGTTTGTGGGGCTTTGCATCGGTCTTCAGTGGAATTTTTTGTTGCATAATATTGATATCAAAATTTTTCAAGTCCTGATAGGACCATGCAAACACGTCTTTGTAAGACTGAAACAATTTATGATATAACTTTTTGTATTCTCTAGGGGTTTTCTTGGACAATTTGACGATTTTGGGGTCAGCCTCTGTACCCAAATTCAGGTCTTCAACCTGATTTTCCTCTACCTCTTTTCTTGGATGCAATGCGACATCATTCTTGTCAAATAATCTTTCTAGAGGCACCAGCCCTCTAGGTATTATGTTTCCCTTCAGCTGCAACACTTTATTACCTGCCAGTTTTTCCTCCCAATTTCTCTCTGAAATGTTTTCAGATTCTACCTCTTCTTCGTCATCAATCTCCATATTGGATAATTCTCCTACTCTTTCCAGGAATCTCTTCATCTGTTCTTCATCTTCAAATACCTGCCAGTGCTTGATATTATCCGGGATTGAAGGGCGATAACCCACCTCAACTTCATATATTAAAAGAGGGTTCTGAGGTGGTCGGAATGTACTAGCAGCCACGGCAAGGGAATCAGCCATCCTATTTTGTTCTCGGGGCATGAACTGGATATTGAATTCCAAGAATAAATTCTCTATCATGTCCCAAAATTGATTCCTATAAGCCCTTAGCCTAGGATGTTTAGTCTGACACTGATTCCTGACTTGTCTGACTACTAGTTCTGAATCTCCCAGGACCTTTAAACTTTTTATACCCATGCTTCTGGCTGTCTGCAATCCTAACAGAAGTGCTTCATATTCATTTACATTGCTGGTGGCTTCATACTCCAGTTTAAAAGACAGAGGGACCCATCTACCCGCAGGAGAAATCAATAGCACTCTAGCTCCATTTCCTTCTCTTGAATTTTCTCCATCAAAATGTAATGTCCATACTCCTGCTTCATGTCCTTCTGAAGGCTGCTCAGTCTTAATCTGGCAGAAGGATGGTTCATGAGCATAATCTTGATCTTCTTCCAGCATCAAGCATGAAAAATCTCCTTCCTTGTTGTAAACTGGTGAATTTACGGAATTGTCAGCCTTTGTCACCATCTTGACAAACTTAGTCTCCCTGTATAACCTCCTCTCTTGGCCGCCAAAAACTGGGATAGTGGCATATGTTAAATCCATTTTAATTGATCCACCAATTTTTGTTCCCCAGGACCTTGACAGCAACATGCCAAAACGAGCTGGGATGTCAGCCACCACGATGTCCATTACCACACTTTTTGCTGGGATTTGGGTTAAATTGACCACTAAATCCTTGATCATCCCCAAGCATTTAACTCTTTTGGAATCAAATGAGTAGAGGTCTTTGTATGGACGTGTGGTTTGTAACCCTAGTTGTTCCATGACTGATAGAGGCATAAGATTGTGGGAAGCTCCAGAATCTAGCATACAGTTATGTAATAGTAAGTCATGGATTACCAGAGACACATAGAAAGGAGGAGTAGAGAGATCTATCTCCTCAACATGTGGGCCAAAAACTACCATGGGTCTCTCTTCTTGAAGTTTGAGACTATCTGGGATGATTAGTGCTTCTGGAGGGAGCATAAAAGATGTGACTTGAGTTTGATATGCTGGCTGTTTCAACAGTTCAGTCAAGGGGACTGGGATTTTGACTTTTTCTAGTTCTTTTTGCAGACTGAAAGCAAGAGGGGATCTTTCTATCATGACCTCTTTTGACTCTTTATTTTCAACTGGGGGTTGGGCTTCTTTTGACATAGATTTGGTATAAGAAGAAGTGACTACTTTTGAATAAGAAGGGATTTGATCATCAGACTGCAGAGGTTTATTAAGAGGTTGCTTACCTTTGCCTGCAACTTTCTGCATGGTAGACTCCTTTTGAGCAGGTGCTTCATTCTGGGGTAGTTCTTCTTCTTGCTCTTCGGTACAAGTCCTCTTCCTAGAAGATCTGAGATCATATCTTCTATTGAAATGAGCTTGCATGAAATCATCAAATTTTTTACAATAATGATCAAAATCTGCTTGATCTTCGTATCTGATCTTTTCTTCTTCTTGCAATGAACACCCAACTTCATCATTCCCTTGCAAAGGGCAATCTTCTCCATCACTATTTGAAAAGGCAAGATTTGCATCCTCCAGCCTATAAGCAGTATCTTCGGTGGAGTCATCTACTGGACCTTCCAGGTACAATGGGGGTGGCACCTGATCCTGTTGCTCCTTCGCTTCCCTTGGAAATATTTGCAAGGGTGGTTTCCTATATTGAGGATTGTAACTTCTGTTTGGAGCATTCTGGAAATTTCTGAAGGCTGAATTCTTGGCTTCCAACTCAAGCTTGACCATTTTCTTAATTAATTTGCTCATTTCTTCCACTTTGTCATTGGCTGAGTCTCTGCCTTGGTTAGAGGTAGATACCTCCTCTTTGCCCCTCCTTCTGATATCCTGTTCAGATTTTCCTTTTGATTTACCAGTGGAGGCGAAGTTTTCTTCCAACTCTAGTGCATCCGCCTGAGCATCATCCAGAGTAGCAGGCTTTCTTTCTCTAAGAGAGAAACCAAACTCTGAATCGAAGGCTGCAATAAAGACTACTTTAGCAGCAGTTTGATGGGGTTTCATATCAGCAGGGAGGCTCAGATATAATTTATTAAATCTCTTGATAAATTCTGACACTCCTTCATTGTGTCTTTTCTTTAGTGTATTGAACTCAATAAGAGAATTTCCATGATCTTTCTTCTCTCCCCATTTCTTGAGGAAAGTATCTTCCATATTATTCCAAGTGGTAATAGAACGGCCAGCCAATGTCTTAAACCATTTTTGAGCTTCACCATCTAGAGATTGCACAAACAGTCTTAAGACCACATCCAGATGTTCAACATTAAAGTTCTCTGCGAAGGAGCAGAAAGTCTCCAGGTGTTTCTGGGCGTCGATTTCATTTTCTCCATTAAATCTGGGCAAAATCTTCAGATAATCTTGGGGCATATCGTTCAGTGCTTGGGGTAATTCTAGGGGGGCATATTTATTCATCAAGAAAGTAGGAACATTAGCCATTGGAGGAGGTGGTGGTAGTGTGATAGTTTGATGAGTAAGAGGAGGAAGAGGAGGAGGAAGTGGAGTATGAATAATAATAGGAATATACTCGACTGTAGCTTGAGGGGTTGAGGGGAACAAAGGTATAATAACAGCAGATACTCTGGTTACTTCCTTGACCTCTTCAACCTCAGGAGTAGGGTGAAGACTGTTTTTAATTCTGATACCCTCTCTGGGTGGACTGTCTGAGTAATAATAATCAGTATCCCCTACAGTGGAGTCTGGAATTTGTAATTGAGAATCTTGAGAGGAGGAGGAAGGAAAATCTTCTATAGGCACTCCAGGAATTTGGGAACGAGCTGATTTCTTTTCCCTCCAATTTCTTCTATGTATAATCTGTTCAGGGTCAGAAACTGAAGGTGTCTTTGGTTTAGACGAATCTGACCTCGGGTGTGGCTTACGGGGAGCTAGGAATGCAAATAGATTTATCGAATAACAACTGTGGAGTCGCCAAGGTGAGAGATATACAACTCTCAACTCTCTGTGCTCACCTACTTAGAGAGTGAATAGAATTTTTTCGAGGCCCAAGGATTATAATTTTCTTAAATTCGTCCCCGGAAACAACGCCATAAAGATGTTGTAGCTCCTAGAGACAGCCTAGAGTTGTGATAGACCAGTGCCTAGGACATCTTAGCATAGCAAGGGGCATATAATGTAATGTATGAAGTTGTCAGCTTCAGCTCTCATGCTATCTCCTGTAAATAGGGAAAATTAATCTAGAATGGGACCAAACTCTCAGAAACTGACACAGGAAAGGAGATACTACAGAGGCAAGATGCAGAACTCTAACACAAAAGCAACAGACAATTCAGAGAAAACTAACTACAAATCGGGCCGATTCAGAAATACTTCACAGACATAAATTATCAGAAGGTGTATGTAGTGAAAGAAATAATGAGAAGATATTAGTTAACATTGAGCTGATACCCAGATATACAATACCACCATGCATGGGCTTACCAATCTAAGAATCCATACATGATAATAGCATTTTAAAATCACCCTCCCAGAGCAACTGATATAGCAGAAGTGTGGTTAGCTGAATAATGGAACAGAATATCATGCATGAGCCATATTTAAAGTGCTTGACTTATCCAGGTATGGGCATCAACTAGGATGAATCCTTACCAGAAATCAGTGAGCCACTCGCATTCCAAAACATGATACAAGAAGGATGGATGAGATGAAATGATATATTAAATAACATACAAAAGAGAGTTACAGACTGTGAAATACCAAAGACTAGAATCCTCTTTAGTAGATAGAACTCCTCCTCACTGAAACCTTATGGGCTCTGAGCCTTCATACAAGAGTTTTACAAACTGTATGCAAAAAGCCTTTCACTGCATAATTTTCTGATAAAAATCTGGAACCCTTACAATGTGTTTCTTCATGGCTTTTATAGTTGAGAGAGGAGCAGAGGTGGTAGGTGGAAAACTAAAAGCGAAATTAAAATTCAAAATAAAAAAACAGGGCCAAATCCCATTCTTTTTTAATGCTCTGCATTAAACCCTGGTACTTTTTGGACGAAAGATTGATCTTCTTCGGCTTCCATTTACTTCGGTATGGTCCTAATGTACTCTGATTGCACTACTGTGGAGTGCTTCTGGTGAATGAACCAAAGAGTGAAGTGAATGACGGTAAAGTCTGCCATATTGGTGGAACAAATGCTCTGGTAGCTCCGAACAGTGATCAAGACGACAAATCTTCTCTAGAACACGGCATAGACTAAAAACAGTACGGGTGTTGGTCGCTTTAATTGTTTTTACAATTCAAGCTCCACATAAATTGTCAACCCGAGGAAGTCTGTTTATTCCAAAGACAACCACGCACTGGATATGCTCAATTTCAAAAGCAAAAACAATGTTGTAGTAAAAAGCCACACAATTATTAATCATACAAATCTAATTATTCACACCCTGTTTAATCAAAGCTGAAGTTACTTATGTTATATCAGAAGTAATTCCTATATTGCAGTTTAGAATCCAAATAAAGGGAAATCAATCTGCAGGAAAGGAAACCAATCAACCATAACAGGAACAGGACCCTATTCCTTTAAATAGGAACTTCAACACCTGCTGCCTGACACTAATCACTCTGTAGAAAAGATAACTCAAGAGAACAGGACCCTATTCCCATGAACAGGAACCTTCAGCACCTGTCTCCTGTTTCTAATCACACTGCAGAAAAAGAAAGGCAATCAATGGAAACAAGACCCTATTCCTTTGTACAGGAACCTTCAGCACCTGCTTCCCAGCATCAATCATACATTCAAACAATTAACAGAAATAGATCTCTTAACTTCTTAAGAATGAATGTACTAAACACATGCAACATTAATAGAATGCTCAATAAACTACAGAACTGTGTAACTGGTGTTTCAGCAAACAGAATTAAAGTAAAGTGCGAATATCATAAAGAATTCAAACAAACTACAGGAACAGTCAGGTGAATCTTGTGAGGAAGGCGGGCCCTTTCCCTCTCACAAGATTCCCCAGGGAAAGAATTAAATTGGAGCGCTCAAAAGGAAATTTTATTCATCTGTCAAAAGAAATGATACATTACAACTGGAGCCTAGCTCCAGTTCTCTCAAACACAATGTTCTCCTGTAGCTTTCGAACTCAAACTCCCCTCTAATGATGATGTCTCCTATTTTTAAAGAGGAGACATCTCTTACAATTACATGAGATCAAATCTACGTTTATCCCAAATCTGTTCTTCTTTCTTAAAACAGGCTATTATGTTCTTCCATAAAAATATATTGTTACAACAGATACAAAAAGAGTACTATCTTCAGAATAATCCGTGTAACCACGTCTTCATGTTGTTGCCATTGTTCCAAAAAATACTCTTCCAGAATCGCAAATTACGGATAGTGATGGAATTTGCGTGTCTGCTGGCTGTTTCAGCAACGGAGTCAACTGTTTCAGCAACGGCGTCAACTGTTTCAGCAATGGCCGATTGTTCCAACACAGCATATAACTTATCTACGATCTTTTAGACTTATGTTAGCAACAATCTACTTCGATTAATGATAAAATATAAGAGTAATATGGAATTATATGTAAACAGATTAAACATATAGTAAAGAAGAGGATTTTATATACCTTTGGATAAAGTGAATGAAAATGATAATGGAATCCTTTTTAAACATGGTTATAAAGGTAAGGTGGTGTCAAAATATATAGTAAAAATGATACATAGTGAGGTCCTAACAACAGGCACCCCGTCCCTTCTTTGGAGAAAACATTTTGTTGATGTTGAGAACCTGCTACATATTAAATTCTACGCATCTGTATCCTCTGTGTGGTCTATGATGCCTTTGACCTGGTAGCTTGCCTTGAAAAACATGGTTTAAGGCTCAAAGGTCTTCATTTTCGTGCCTGGAACTCTTTGCCACTTTATTTATACCTCTGCCAGTGAAAACTTGCCGATGTATCACTACGGTGTAATTATGGTGGCATTTCACCTCCTGTACCCTGCAAAACCCACAACTATGTGAAGAAACCCATGCACGGAGGAAGGTGGATGATTGCAGGGGATGGGCAGAGTGGTAGCGCGGCGGTGGCGGAACAGTGCTTTTGGCTAAAACAGTGGTGAAAATGCATCGAAATGGTATTAACAGCGAACAAATAGGGTTTGATGGTTGAGTACATATGGATCGTTCGATCGTGGTCTAGAGACAAAGATCGACGGTGGAGATCAACACAGCGGGATGGCTTGATGAAAATAGACGAAATGGACACGAAATATTAACTTTGATGTAAGTGCGGAACTTTGGTTAAAATCAGAAATACACAGGGAATGGAAGAAAATGCTATGAAATGCATGGAAATGAAAGTACATAGTGGGACCCAGCGTGGTGGAGGGTGATTAGATCTGAGCCATCAAATCCTCAGACCTAATGGACGGTCAGGATCGACTCGGAGCATCACAATCGGGAGGAGCAAGGGGAACACACCATATAAGTTTCCGATTGCGATTGGGACAGGGGAAGCGATGGCCATTGGATTTACCCGGGGATCAACAATGGAGATTCGTTCTGAGGGAAAAAGGGAAAGAGAGACAGGATTGATGCGATAAGATTCTGGGCCATTGATTTCAAATATGGAGGAACGGCTGTGATTGAATCGGGAAATCGCAATCGGAGGAGGGACAGGGGTGACACATTTCACAATTGCAATTGCGATCGGAGGTCGGGGCGCGATTGAGCGCCAACCATTAGATTATATCATAGATCAATAGCGGAGATCGCAATCGGGAAATCGCAATCGCAGTGGAACAAAGGGGTAATGCATGAAAGTTGCGATTGCGATTGGGAGCGGGAGTGCGATTTGTGCTCAACCGTCGGATTGGGGTAACGGATCTACGGTGAAGAATGCATCGCGGGACTTGTTATTAAAAACCAATCGCATCGAAATTCTCCAGTGTTACAAAGGGAAACGCCCACCCGACGGCTCCGATTGCGATATAGCGCCCGGGGCTTAAACGCTTGGTCTCGGGTGCGGGTCACGTAGAGGAAAAGGCACAGGGGCTTGGCCAAAAGGGGCTAGGGTCCAATCGTATGGGAATCATGGAATTTGCGGCCTTTTATAATGCAGTTTAGCGGCAAGAGATGACAGCGATAGGTAGAAAAAGGATTTTTTAGGCTGACAGAGGGGATTTGAGAGGTTTAAGCCATATTACATATGAAAATTTTAATGGGGAGATGATTATGATCAACAGGCTCAACCAGATCGAGCCCTAACTCCTTATACCCTGACTGTGTTGGGGACATGCAAAGAAAAACAAAGAAAGAGCAGACCGTTATGATACCACTAATCCATATTTTATACAGGAATGTGACAGAATACACATATAGCCATAGATACAAAGATGCAGTGAAAATAATGCTTCATTTCATTAATATCAAATAACATAATTAAGCTTACAAACATAATGGAAACAAGCTAGGGCGTTGGTGGCGTATCTCTGAGAAGAGATGTGGCAGATGCAGGCCTCTGAGCTGTGTTACATTGGAACTCTAAGGCCTATTACAAACATAATGGAAATATATGAGCTAGGGTACTGGCAGCGTATCCCTAAGAAGAGATAAGATAGTTGCCAAACCTTGAACTATCTTACAATGAAGCTCGAAGGCCTATTTATTTTTGAGAAACAATGTAAAACCCGAAACGTCCAAAAACCTAACCCTAGGAGATGGAGCACCAAAATTGTGGGCCCAATTGGGTAAGTTGGTGTTTCAACTTCCCGGGGACATAACTTTGGCATCCGATCTCTGTTTGACGTGTTCAATAGCTCATTAGAAAGATTTTTTTCAAGGACTAAAACTTTCAATGTGAACAACATTGAACCATGGACTTTTTTTGCTCTCGGTTTTCCCAAAAAACGTCGTTTAGGGCCTCAAAACGGCTCCGAAAGTTCAAGACTCGAAAAACTGCTAAAAATAGTAAGTTGTGCTGCAACTTAAAAACTGAAAGAACTGATGGTGGGGGTTCAAATGGAATAGGTGGGTGGCCACCAATGTCCACCTGGATCATTAAGGCCCCAAAACGGCTCCGGGAGTGCAGGACCCGAAAACCTGCTAAAAATAGTAATTTTTTCTGAAAGTGAACAGGTACAAGAATTGATGGTGCAAGTCCAAGTGGAATATGTGGTTGGCCATAGATATCCACTTGGATCAGTTCGTTATTTATATTACCTAGTATATGATTTTATCAAGTAAATATTGGTAATATTATCCTATGGTTTACTCATATATAATTCCCCTTATGTTGAGGTTATGGGCATACCACTGTCATTACATAAACCCTAAATTGTCATGACACAAATTCAATCAATCACAACTATCTAAACTATTATCTGCTCAAAGTGGCCTTATATCCTTGGAAGGACGCCTCCCTTCTATCTCTATCCACAATTCCCCAAGATACAATTATCATTTTGCTGACCAAACTTCTTACTACAACTAACTCTACTACTCTTGCAACATCACAAGAAAGTCTAAGTGAAGAACTATTGGAATTCTTGCTCTCATACTCCAACTAATTATTCCATGTGTCCATTGCTAGCCCCCATGCTTTAACATGATTTGATGATCAATTTAACCATCACACCTAAATAATAACAATGCACATCCTCAAGTCATCCTTATTAATTTCTACTTGCACTCTCATCACAATGCTTAGCCTCAATAATTGTCATCATTATCCAAACTAAATCACTAATTTTGTGTGTAATTTCCTAGTATCATGCCTCTTTATAATCATGAACATACTCACAACTCTATTTATCCACACATAATGTCAAAACAATGCATCCTCACCCTAACTCCCCCGAACTATCTCTAAAATGAAGTTAATCCAATAACTACATTATCTACTCCATATCCAAGTCTCAAGAAGATATTTAAAACTCACACGACTTCTAGCTCCATAGTATCATTATTTCTATCATGTAATCTTCTCATGTCGCTCTGGTGACCACAACTATGTCATCCACAACTCTCAGTCTGCCCCAATTCCATTCAATCCATTTTTCACCACCATCTTCGGTCAAGATTCTCCACTCGGCATCTCTCTACTTGGATGTAGAACATAATGCTCTCTTACACATCAAAACTTTTTGTGCAAGTCTATGATGAGGCAAACTCTACTCACCCAATATCCTCTCAATGTGCTACCTAAGGCCTCTGTTCCGGCTAGGTCATGAAATCTATTTGTTCCTTCCTCCTTAAGAAGTAACATTAGTGTCAAAAAAAATTCAAAATATCTTCATGCTCTTATCCCTTGAAAATCACATATGTGTCAAGATATCCATCAACTCCAATCACAATCATCACAACTACTGGGTCATCCATACTCCAAGTTAGCTTAATAACATCATTTCCCATCTAATGTATCCTATCAAAGGTGGATGGTCGTCCCAAGTCACTCAAACTATGACCCACCCCAAATCATCTCTTGATATATCTCTTAACTGACTCTACTATCTCTATCTCCTTCAAATGGAATGATCATTCTCCTCAACCATCCCACTCTCCAATATTTAATATGATGGATAAATTCTCATGACTCAACTAAACTTATGGCCAAGTGTCTCCACACTAAGACCTCATCAATGGTTTAACTAAGTCCACCCAACTCCCCTAATGGATAAATTCGAACATCTTGTCTAAAGCTCTCTTTTTATAATATCAAGACTATAATCCAAAGTGGCACAACTCAACCATAAGCATTCCCAAAGAAAGCTACAATTTGCCTCTCCAAGTCACCTAGTTCTTTTCTCAAAGTTCCTATTGTAGCTCAATTTTACTTTATCCTCATATGTTCAAAAAAAGAAAATTTATATATGTATTAAAAAAAAGAACAAAAACAAAAAATCAATTCTTTAGCTTTAGAATTTTGATTAAGTGCTAATGTTGGATTAAGCATAGATTGAGATTAAACTGCATTATTAAGTTACTAATTTTAGTTGGTCCGAGTGGAGTAAAATATCAGATGCAAGTGAAACATCGGATGATTTCTCGGGCGCAATGGAAAGAGGGTGTCGGGCCCATCAAATGGCGGAAACCCAATGACACAAATTACCCAACATTTATTCCATTTAGTGCCCCCATAAAGTTCGTCAATGATCTTGGTTGTGTGTAGATCAACGATGGACATCGATTACTGGAGCACCCCGATGGATTTCCTCCATACTGGTGTGTGCCCCCATAGAACTTCTATAAGTGGGCGCAGACCACCCTATCATCGCCCCATCATCATTCCTTCACCACCATTTCACTTTCTCTCACCGCCATGTCACTTTTCATGTCACCCTGTCACTTCATCTAGTATTTTCCACCACTTCATCATTCATACATGCCACATGCACATTCATTCCCGTTTTCCTCTTATTTTTCATTTTTCTCCATAAATCTCGCTACCCTCAGTCCTTTCATTTTATTATTTGTTGTTCTGAGTCTCCATAAGTTGTTGTTGTATAGATCAAAGCTCAAGTCAACATCAATCATCTGATAACTAGGTATTTACATGTCATTTCTACTTGTCCAAGTTGTCATAGTTTCTAAGAAAGCAATGTTAGTAGGGTCTTCCTCTCACATTCCCCTCATGGACACTGAGAGGGATGTTTTTGTCCCAATTTTCTCCCTAGATTTCATGGAACTTCGTTGACATTTCTTAGTCAACTAGAAGGAATCCCCTGTGTATATTGCAATCGTCGAGTCTGGTATTTTAGCTACCATAATTCACCATACCTATGTTTTCTCAGAATTCATCTATTGGCTAGTCTATGCTCTTTACCCACATAAGTGTTTTGTGATGAACAAATTGGGTGAAAATATTTTCCAAGTATCCTCTCTCTTAATTCAACAAGCCCTGGTTTTTCCTTCATCAAGTTCTTACACTTCATTCTGAGAGGAAACCTTGTTTCCAGCCTTTCAGTATATATCTGGGGAAAACTATCCCAAGATGAATTTCTTTTTAATTCCCACTATACAACATTTTCCTTTGTAACCCACTCATTTTTTCTTGAAGCCTTTAATGAAGATGTAAGACAAATTATGAAAATTATTGCCAAAGTTTTGGGAGGAGAGGATACACATGTCATTGAACAGGCTATTCTAGGAATGGTTAACTTAATGTTGCAATCTAAGACAATCTTTGATATACCTGTTTTCTAGGAAAAAATGGTTAATTCACAATTAATAGACCTTGCTCTCACTAGATGTTTTAGATTTCCCTCATTGGTAACATACCTCTTTTTGTATAGTCATGTGGAGATATTTATGCACCTGGGACTTAATATAATGGAGCTACATAAAAACAAGAAATCAATGGTGATTTGGACAGATACCATAAGAAGTAATGCTAATTATGAGGGTTTTATATATTTCACCGTGCTAGCGTAAGAAGTCACTCCTTGACTACTTAAGGAGTAATCCTTACACATCATAGTTCATTTTAAATTTTAAAGGGGTTTTTTGAGTGGTGGGATGGCTTTCTCCAAGATTTTGAAATGATTTTATCTTCTTTAAGACATTCATGCATTTGGAAAGTTGTGGAAAGTATAAATTGTGTGGGTAAAGGTAGTATGGGGAGAAGAGTACACAAATGGAAGAAATATGAATAGTTGGTACCTATTTCAGGAAATATTCCTATCCTAAATCAGTCACCCAGCTATGATGATGATCTTTAACACAAACTAAGTTTATGCTAAACAAACAACGCTAGAAAATAGATTGCATGTATAAAGTATTCCACAAATCCTTTATGAAACCTTCACTGACGTGTTATATTACACACATATAACTTATAGAAAACTGAGTGTAGATAATTTACTGTTAAATCCTTTAACAGCTTCTCACTCACACTTCACTAGTTGTTGCAATTTATATTTTAAAATAAATTAAAAAATAAAATATACACACCACACATTAGATGTTCCTTAAATCACAAAATCCTCCAGCATGAAGCAAAAATGTTCTTTATATTATTTTTAGTCTTTAGGTAGACTAACATCCAACCTGGTTATATTATTTACAAGTGCTATATATAGCAAGAGATGAACCAACTCCATCTCTTCTAAAAAGAAGGAAGCATTAATTCTAACATAACCTATGTGTCAAAATTACATCCTTATCTCCTCGAAATCTAATAGAAAGGACAAATGGTGAAATAATAAGAGAAGAATTTTGGGCTGGAATGTTGAGTGTGCTATCATGCTACCCCTTTTTCTGCTGAATTTTCTCCTTGTGTCTTGGGTTTTTAATAACCATGTAGATTCATTTAATAAGACCTCCAACAACCTCATAACTACCTTTCATCGTCACTTATATTATTCATTTAGTTATGGGTTCTTATCCATCCTTAACTTGTCCGGAAAAACTTGCCAACGGGTGTAAAAATTCAGTTATAACAGGTGCTGCCAGAAATTCTGGTAAAAACCTGTAACTACGCAAAATCAGGAATGCTACTGGAAATTTCGATAGCACCCTGTTTGTTTTTCAAAAATAAACAGAAAATTCGGAAAATTTTGTGCTAACTTGAATTTCATGACACCTGGGCTAGTATTCAAAATTTATAACTGATTAGCAAAAAGGAATTAGTACCAAAAACCCTTTTACCTTTCTTCTAAGTGTGTTGCAACTTCAGCCAATTTATCTAAATCAGTTTTGTTGTCAGCAGCTAATGTTTTGGATCAAGTAGCCCCTGTAGTGGCCTCTTTGACATGGTTTTTGTCCTCCTTAGCACCCTTATGTGTTTTTCTTCTTTTTTTGGGCTCTGAGTGATGTTCTGAAATGTTATTTTTCTTGCTTTTCTTAACTGATTTCTCTGGTTTCTCTTCTTCTGAACCTTCAGGCTTTTCTTCAATGTCAATAACTTTTGTCAATAGGTTTATCTTGAGAAGAGCCTTGGATTTCAATCTAAACTTATTGCTCTCTCTTGTGTGCCTCTTTCTGGTGCTAGCAATAGGTTTAGCCTCATCCTTCTTCTTCTTGATGCCAATTTCATAACTAGCATCCTTAATTAGTTCTTCATCTGATTGAGCACGCTAATACTCTTTCTGCAACTTTTTATGAATAGGTGCTTCTCGAAATTCTGGTAGCACTTGCGCCTTTGACTTATCTTCTGTTGTAGACCTCCCTCTTATAGCTCTGGTGTAAATATTTGGAAATGGAGGAACAGGGGGCACTATATTTATGTAATTGGGCTTGCTTCCTGAGGAGCTCTCTCCTTTTTCCACCTTTCTTTCAGTTTTTCCTGCAGAAATTTTCTTACCTTTGGCCTTCTTATGAATGTTTTCTTTCTGGGCCTTTATTTTTTTCTTCTCTTTGCAGGCTGAGGGTCTGACTGTGGAACTGGAGGTGTAGGTGCATGTTGGCCAGCCCCATAGAACAAAAAATGGTCCCAGGTTTAGTTTTTCTTCTTCAGCTCTTCTTCAACCAAAACTTTTATCAAAGCTTGATGGTACAAGTTGTACTCAGAAACATCATTATGGGTCTGAACCCTTGCTGACATCTTGGTCAGGATTTTCAATAGAAAAAATGGAAGATTCAGTGTCCTCATCCCTGTAATATGAAATAGAAACCTAATGTGATAGAGGAATACCACAATATACCTCCTTTCACATGTGAGGTATATCTTGATAAGCTTGATTGCCTTTTCCCATTCATTCCTAATGTAGCTGCTTGGGATTCCTTTTTCCCAGTTTGGATCTTTGTGAGCATCATTGAGCAAGATTTTGAGATCACCTCCTGTAATGACCTGTCCCTCAAACCACCTTTCACCTTCTTGAGGAATTTTAAAAGCTTCTGCAATGGAGTCTTCAGAAACCTACAAAGTGAGGCTAAAAATTGTAGCCTCGTGTCCATTAAATGAATTATCAAACTCTTGGGCAACTCCTGAATGTGAGCTTCCCAACCTGGTACAAAAATGATACCATATTGACTGCATAAATAGAGTTCTCACCCTCGAATTAGCATCAACCAAATCTGCACCCTATGGCTCTATTCGATTTATCTTATCACATGTTTTAGTCATCTTCAAAAAATTAAATGACTGTGTCTTCTACAAATGATAGGTGGAAAAATATAAGGATTTTACCTTACAGGTGTGGCCTATATTCTTCTATGGGATCTTGTCTTAAATCCAAACTCCTTCTCCAATTATGACTCTCAGCAAATTCGAAATCAACAGCTTAGACTTCAAATGACACATTCATGGTTTTTAGGTGGTTTTAAAACTAACTCTAGGTTCACCACCCAATGCAAATCACTCTCCATCATTAAAAATATTCATGATCATGATGTGCACCATGTGACACACCATCACCACCTTCAGTTGGTTGTGTTTTCCGTATGGGATCTTCAAATAGCTTGCGGTAAGTGTCTTTGATGACACACAGTCACCACCACAAAATGTGTTGTTAATTGGCCGAAATTTCTGGTAGCATTGTTGTGTGCCCAATTAACAGTTATGGTGTGCGGTGTAATCACGACGATCTTTCCTAACTCAGAAAAACATGTACCTAAACTTATAGATGATTGACTTGGCGTAGACAGACATAACTGGCAACAGTTCAATCATTAACTGCAGGTTGACACATGTGGAATAACGTATACAATGACTTAACCCTAGCTAATTGACTGTAATGTGACACCTATCATCAAATCTTAAAGGATTTAAAAAACATTTGATATATATTAACCCTATGACACGTGGTATGGCTAAAGCGGATGCACTTTTTCACTTTATTTAAAAAAACAGAGTATGCTTCCAGAAATTCTAGCAGCATCGTAAATCAAAATAAAAAGACAAATAAGAAATAACAGACTGTTTGAAAGGCTAAAAAACTGGTACTTCCGGAAATTCCGGCAGCGCCCAACAAAAAATTTAAAATTTTGAAAAATTTTGAAGTTTAATCCTAAAAACAAAACTATGGAATGGACTGATAACTTAGCAAGAAACTCTGCTAACACACCACTTCTTTCTTTTTAGTTGCTTCTATTATAAACAATTCTCCTTCACCTTGTATCCTACCAAAGTCTCAATCTCTCCTTCAGCTTAGCAAAGATGTTAAAGTGGGTGATTGGTTCTTGTTTGAATATCATGCTAAAAATAGACTATATGGAGTATAGGCTTCCCCTTACAAACTCCCCACATGTGTGCCTGTGAGGTTGTTTTCTATAGAGTTCATTAGAAAAATTCTAAACGTTGATCAAGTGAATTTTGTCCCAGCAAACAAGGGTCATTTTTTCAAATTTCCAAGGATAATTGGGACTTTTATTGTGAATAATAGGCAAGCCATGGGAGAGGTGTGGAAATTCCTTGAAAGTATGAAGCTAAAACTAGGTGGAAACGGTCATATGCCCCTCACCATATTATTATTTCAAATAAAAGAGTTGAAAATTCCTATGCTCCTTATGTGCATGAACCTCCACCAGATATATAAAAATTGGCAAATGGAGTTCAGAAAAGTGCACCGAGAGGAATGGAGGTTCAGATTCCACATCCAAGTGAGAAAATTTTGAAAAGAGGCAGTGAATATATTATTGATTTTGAAGATGAAGCAAGTAAAGGTTCAAATATGGAAAGGCTGCCAGAGAAGGAGACAGAGCTTGGATATCTAGGTGGTAGTTCCTCATCTTCAATGGGTTTTCAATTACAATTGGGAGATTTCATTTTTTCACCTTCTTCTCCTATTCTAGAATAAATTCTCAAAATTTTGTTCTTGTCAGAAATAAATTATATACTCAAATAGAAGAAAGAAACACGAAGGTGATGGAAACTATGGAGTCTCACTTGGAAGCTCAATCCATTTCTGACTATCAAACTAGATTATTATCTTCCATGGACCTTGAGAGAAGTTAATTAAAATTATCTTTCTCTCACCCTTCTGATTTTACTGTATCATCATCAGGTTTCAAGACTTTCAACCTGACAGTAGATGCAAGAGAAATCCCATTACCTAAAAAGATCAATTTGCACAAGCAAACTAGTGAATTAACATATAGTGATTTCAATAAAAACATCTTTGGTTGCTAGAAAATCCTAAGCTTTTTTAGGGATAGTGGTGAATCAATTGAAGCTGGAAAAGACAAATTCTAGAGCTTTGACCACACAAAATGAAGAACTCGAGAAGTTGATTGTGAAATTCGATGTAAACCCTAAGGATAAGAGTGTTGTTCAGAAACTTTTGCAGGGAGATGAAACCGAAATATAAGTACTAAATAAGAAACTTAAACTGCTTTATGTGGAGCATGTTATGGCCCCAAAAGTAGCCTAGGTGGAGATAGAAAAAGATATTTTAACGAATGAACTCCTGCAGAGAAATAATGAGATTACTAATCTTACGGAAATGAATTTTGCTTTACAACAAAAAATAGATTCTCATGTTTGCACTATATTAATAAAACCACACTCTGAAGACCCTGCAGATAATTTTACCAGATTAATGACCAAGCTTCAAATATCAGAGAATGAAATGAAAAATATCCAAAGAAATTTTGATGATGCACATAAAATTATACAAGTGACCGAGAGAGAACTAGCCATGGCCTGGCCTCAGAAACTGCTTCAAAATATTAAAAAATATATATTTTTAGATTGCTTCTCATGAGATAAAGGAATTGAAGGAGAAAGTGAAGGGAAACATGTCCCTTATTTAAGCTAGATAAATAATATGGAATGACATTATTCATACAGTGAGGAATGTTTGGGATTATTTATCAATAATTGTTGAAGAAAAATACATTGTCAGAGATCTGGAAAGTATAATTTCTTCAACAAGAAAAAGCTCCATCAATGTGCTGAATTTTCCAAAAGGATGATTGATTTCCTTAACTCAAAATCATCATAGGAGTTAAGAGAACTGAAAATTGAAGATAGAACAGCATTGGTGCTAGAGATAGATAAAATCATTCTAAAGAATTTATGTAGGAAAACAATTGAGACAAAGCTAATAGAGGTCAAAGAAGTTGTTTTGAAACTCAATATTGATTTTGACAAAAGAACTAGAGCACGTCTACCTTCAAATTTGGAATCACAGGGAAATCTACTTCCCTAGGAGACTTATGAAATTTTCGTAGTGGAGGATAAGATAAAGAATGGTTCTTCACATGAAAAAACAATAGTTCTAAAGGGGGAAACAATTGCAAATTACTTGCATAGGGATTTTCAGTTGTTTTGGTTAATGAGAACTCTTTTTGTCGACAAGCCAACTTATAGCAAGATCACCAACTTCCGAACAGCACACACCAGGTTTTTCAAGAGTCCGAATTGAAATATGTCAGTTTGGAACAAATTTAGAGAGTGAATGTCTCCTACAACAACAAGTAGAGAATTTGTACCTTCAAATGCACCAGAATCTCAGTCAACTCAATGAGTTCATGCCACCTGTTACTGCAGAAAAAATTTTGGAAATATTTTTGCAAAATATGTAATTTTGTTTTAGGTAGTTAACATTTTTTTACAGTTGACAATTTCATAACTATCCTTATTGTAATTATTTTATGAAAGACAATTTTCAAGGAGTGAGGGTTCCGAGTTCTGGACCTCTAAATTTTGTATCTTCTTGGTGATTTTAATAAAGATTTCGAAGTGATTCTAGGCATATGTTGAGTGTGATATGTGTTTCTTGTAACCTTTCATTTAATTTTATTTTGTTATAAAAGAGAGTAATGAATTTTAGCATTACAGTTTCAATGAAACTTTGATATGTATAAGTTCAAGTTAAAAAACATTAAATATGTGCTCCTCTTTTCTGTATTCCATTTCATCTTACTTCCATATTTCTAATAAATTTTAAGACAAAATATTCTGCTTCAAGTAGCCTATTATCTAAAAATCTTTTTTCAACATCTTTCATCCACTATACTACAATTAAAAAAAAATTACCATTCATCATCAGAAGGCCACTTTGAAAGAGTGTTTTTCCCATAGAAGATTCAAAATTATCTATAAAATTAATATTTATGGGGTTTTTAAAAATGGGACAAAAAATTAATCTTTTAATCGTCCTGTATAAATTTCTTGGGCATTAACCTCTTCTCAGCCAGAGGTTGTCTCCCAAGGTACAACAACACCTAAAAACATTAGAAATATCTTAAGACAACATACCTCCACATGAAAAATCCTTGAGCACATGCATGCCACACTTACTCGCCACATTGATCCTATGTCACAAAAGTTAATAATCATCCCCATAAAAATTCTCATCATGCTCTTGGCTAGCCCATATCTTCAACAATATCTCCAACCCCGCTAATTACCTCCATCATCGAGTCACCAAGTCCTCATGTCCACCCCCATGTCCAAATTTGGTGCTTAATAAACCCCATGTGATTATCCAAATCCCCTTTTCAAAGTCATCAAGGAGTCTCAAATCATATTGAAGTCCCTCATGAATATCATCCAAACATCTCATGACAATTTGAAATCATACTACCATGCCATTTTTCTCGATGTGTTGGTCTACTGGGATGACCTCAATCCTCATGGCATGACAAACACTTGTAAAATCTATCTCTTAGCCAACCGTGACACCCAAGAAACTCATGGAAAAATCATACATGTATCTCTTGGAAAAACTAATAAATAGGGGTTGAACCCTAATTTTAGATTAGAACACCAAATTCAACCAAACAACAAATTTCAGTGCAACAAAAACCCCCAAAATTTGGCCTACTCAAACTCCAAATTTTGGCTCACCCCCGCCTCAAAATTTGGTCTAGCCAAAAGGCCAAATTTTAGAACAGCAGAATTCAATTCTCGGAAACCCAAAACTTATTCCTTCCTAAACTTCAAATTTCACTTAGTATCCAACCTCAAATTTCAAACTAAATTTTTCGTAATGGAGAAACCTATAGTTCGATTAAACAATTGTGGTTATGTTAACAACACAAAACACTTGAACCAAACACCTTTCTGATATGTCAAATCACAATCTAACATATGTTTGTATTACATCATTCCACTTCACTCCATCCCAAAATACCCTCAGTGGTTCTCAACCATATACTTGTTCTCTTTTGATCCCCATTTTGTGTGCCCAAATCGTGTGCTTATTTGCTAGCCAACCCATCTCACTTGATTGTGGCATGCCCGTACCAACAAACTAGCTGACTCCTTTCCATGATACAACACGGGATGCTCACGCTAATTCTTTGGTGGATCCAAGTGAATACTGGTGGCCACCCACATATTCCATTTGGACTCTCGCCATCGATTCTTTCAGTTTTTCAATTTCAGCACAATTTACTATTTTTAGCAGTTTTTCGTGTCCTGAAATTCTGAAGCCGTTTTGAGGCCCTAATGATCCAGGTGGATATTGGTAGCCACCCACCTATTCTATTTCGACCCCCACCATCGGTTCTTTCAGTTTTTTATTTTTAGCACAACTTACTATTGTTAGCAGTTTTTCGGGTCCTGAACTTCCAGAGCCATTTTGAGGCCCTAAACGACTTTTTTTTGGAAAACCAGGAGCAACATGGAAGTTCATTTAATATTTCTCAGAAAAAAATTTGTAGTCCTCAGATAGATATTTCTAACAAGGTATTGAGCGGGTCAAACGGATATCGTATGCCAAAGTAACGTCCCCTGGAAGATTAATGTACCAATTTACCCAAACAACGCCCATAGTTTTGGCGCTTCATCTCCTAGGGTTAGGTTTTTGGATGTTTATGGTTTTCCATTGTTTCTCAACAATAAATAGGTCTTCAAGACTCAAAGTAGCACAGTTCAGAGGCTTGTAGCCGCCACATCTCTTCTCAGCGATAAGCTACCAGTGCCTTAGCTAGTTTATTTCCATTATGTCAGTAAGCATATTTTTGTTATTTGATATTAATGAAATGAAGTTTTATTTCTGTTGCATCTCTGTGTTTATGTGTATTTCTGTATATTATTGTATTCCTGCATAAATTTGGATCAGTGTATCAGAGGGGTATGTTATTTCTGTTATTTCTCTGTTTTTATTTGCATGTCCCCAATGAGGTCAGGGTATAAGGAGTTAGGGCTCGATCTGGTTGAACCCTTACCAGATCAACCTCACAAACCCCAATGATCTCCCATGGTGGAAGAAAAGAGAGACAAGGGAGCAGGATATCCTATCAAAATATTGCTCGAGGATGCCCTCAAGAAACAGAGGAATGCAATGATGGATAACTTTTCCCAAATCCTTCAACGGTTGCCCACTGGCGGCACATCTACATCTAGCATCCACTCTAGAGGTGCCTCTCCTTTCAAGGTATAAATAAAATTTGACATTTATGTATTTGAAGTCCAGATAGATGCAGGTGTTGTAGATAGATGGTTGAATTTTCTGGAAGGGTATTTCCTGGTCCTTGATTTCTTCGATCGAGAAAATATTATTTTTGCACTCATCAAATTCGTCCCCCATGTCAAAGACTGGTGGGAAACCTACTGTGAGCAAAAGGACGGGAGGGAAACCTCTCGGTTCTCGACCACACCCACTTGGAATTCATTCTGATATGACATCGAGGAACAATATTACCTTGTGGGGAGGTATGAGGACAACTACATGCAATGGACCACGTTGCGGCAGAAAAGGGATCAAGATGTGCACGAACTAACGAATATGTTCCATACCCTGCGCACAAAGTTGGGTATTGAAGATTCAAAGAGACATTGGTGCTCAAGTACCGAAGTTGTTCGCATAGATGCATTTATGAGGAAATGGAGTTCCTCTACATTACCTCGCTTGGCATGGTATATCTCTATGCCGCCAAGATCGAGCATAAATTTAAGCAGAAGAAGCGAGACATTGGATCAATGAATCCGAAGCTAGGAAAAGGTGCCCTAAACCACAAAACAAGGGGCAAAACCAATGTAGGGCCATTCAGAACAACACCACAAATCCAAAGAAGGAAACAAGGAAGTGGTGTGAATTTCATAACAACCCCACTCACAACACAAATGAGTGTCGGGAAAAATAGTCATTGGTGGTCGAACTAAAGGCACCTGAATCAGATGCATGTTTTGATCTTGAGTCAAAACCAAACAAGGGAAACGACAAAGGGAAGAAGATCATTGAAGCGGATCCCAGTGCCATTTTTTCCACCAACAAGCTCCAGGGGAAGTGCCTCTTCCATTCATAGATTTGGGTGAAGGGTTCTCCACTGCAATTCCTTGTCGATAGCGGAATCCAAAAGAATCACATTTCAGCAGAGGTCGTGAAGCGGCTCGGCCTACTGACCATGGCACACCTGCAATCGTATACCATTGGGTGGCTTCACGAAGGAAGAGATCTCTGCATCTGCCAGTAGTTTCGCCTTCCGTACAACATCAAGCCATTCACGGATGAGGTACTTTGTGATGTTTCTCCTCTTGATGTGTCTGATGTATTATTGGGCCAACCATACTTGTGGAAGCGACATGTGTATGAGTCTAGGCCTCGTGTTGTTTTTATTACTCTTGGAAATAAAGTGTACAAGATACCAAAGGTAGTACCGTCTCTTGCCATCTCTTTGAATACTGCAAAATAACGCAGTAATATTGTTTCCCAAACCAGGAAATTTATTTTCATTACAATTTTCCCACAGGGCAAGAAGAATATTGTGGCCACAGCCTCGAAATAGGGCTCCCCTTCATGGCAGCAGCAGATGGAAAAATTCGTGGATGAATACAAGGAAATTTTCTCCTCACCCACAGAGGTTCCTCTACACTATCAGGTCAAGCACTCCATTGATCCGACGCCAGGCACGTCACCGCCTGATATTTCCATACCTCATGTGACCACATAGACAGAATCCACACATGAACTGTCTGAGGCTTATAAAGAAGTTAAATTTACTGAACGTATCCAGCACGATCGCCCGCGGGTCCATTACATCTTCGGTAAATCCAGTACCAAGTTCAGCAAAATTTTCCTCATCTCATAGAGGAACTCAACGCAATGGAGACCATTGCTTCCTAAGGGGGGAGGAATGATCCAAGTGGATATTGGTGGCCACCCACCTATTCAATTTGGACTCCCACCATCGATTATTTCAGTTTTCTGTTTCAACACAACTTATTATTTTTAGCAGTTTTTGTCTCCTAAACTTCCGGAGCCGTTTTGAGGCCCTAATGATCCAGGTGGATATTGGTGGCCACCCACATATTCCATTTGGACCCCCACCATCAGTTCTTTCAGTTTTTTAGTTTCAGCACAACTTACTATTTTTTAGCAGTTTTTCGAGTCCCAAACTTTCGAAGTCGTTTTGAGGCCCTAAACTATGTTTTTTGGGAAAACCGGGAACAACATGGAACTTCCTACAATGTTTCTCACGTCCAAATTTTTAGTCCTCAAATATATATTTCTAACGAGGTATTAAGCACATCAAACGGATATCGTATGCCAAAGTTACGTTCCCGAGAAGATTGATGTACCAATTTACCCAAACGGTGCCCATAGTTTTGGCGCTTCATCTCCTAGGGTTAGGTTTTTGGATTTTTAGGGTTTTCCATTGTTTCTCAACAATAAATAGGCCTTCAAGCCTTATTGTAACATATTTTAGAGGCCTGTAGCTGCCACATCTCTTCTCAGAGAGAAGCTACCAATGCCCTAGCTATTTTCTTTCCCTTATTTCTGTATGCATGTTTCTGTTATTTAATATTAAAGAAATGAAGTTTTATTTCCGCTGCATCTTTGTGATTATGTGTATTTATGTATATTATTTTCTTCCTACATAAATTTGGATCAGTGTATCATAGGGGTCTTCTCTTTCTCTTTTTTTCTTTGCATGTCCCCAACGAGGTCAGGTTATAAGGATTTAGGGCTCGATTTGGTTGAACTCTTGCAAGATCAACCTTGCAAACCTAGATGACCTCCCATGGCAAAAGAAAAGAGAGATGAGGGAGCAGTAGAGCCTATCAAAATATTGCTCGAGGACACCCTCGAAAAAAAGAGGAACGTGATGATGGACAACTTTGCCCAAATCCTTCAACGGTTTCCCACCGGCGGTGCAACTACATCCAGCAGCCACTCTGGAGGCACCTCCCCTTTCAAGGTACAAGTAAACTTTGACATTCATGTATTTTAAGGCCAAATAGATGCAGACAATGTAGATAGATGGTTGAATTTTCTAGAATGGTATTTCCTAGTCCATGATATCTCCGACCGAGAAAAGATTATTTTTTCACTCCTCAAAGTCGCACCCCATGTCCAAGACTGGTGGGAAACCTACTGTGAGAAAAAGGATGGGAGGGAACCTTCTTTGTTCTTGGCCACACCCACTTGGAATTCATTCTAAGATGACATCAAGGAAAAATATTACCCTGTGGGGAGCTATGAGGATAAGTACATCCAATGGACCATGCTACGGCAACAAAGGGATCAAGATGTGCACGAACTGATGAATATGTTTCATAACCTTCGCACAAAGTTGGGTATTAATGACTCAGAGAGACATTGGTGCTCAAGTACCACAGTTTTTTGCACAGATAAATTTAGGAGGAAATGGAGTTCCTCAACATTACCTCGCTTGGCATGGCATATCGCTATCCTGCCAAGATCGAGCAGAAATTTAAGCAGAAGAAGTGAGACCTTGGATCCATGAATCCAAAGCTAGGAAAAGGCGCCTCTAAATAGTAGAACAAGGGGCAAAACCATAGCAGGGTGACTCAGAACAACCCCAGAAATCCAAAGAAGGACACGAGGAAGTGTCAATTTAATAATAGCCCCAATCACAGCACAAACGAGTGTCGGGCCAAACAGTCATTGGTGGCCGAACTAAAGGCACCCGTATAAGATGCATGTTCTGATCCTGAGTCAGAGCTGAACAAGGGAAATGACGAAGGGAAGCAGATCATTGATGCAGATGCCAATGCCATTGTTGCCACCGACAAGCTCCAGCGGGAGGATCTCAAGTATCCATAGGAGGGGGAGCGCCTCTTCCATTCGTAGATGTGGGTGAAGGGTTCTCCACTGCAATTCCTTGTCGATAGCGGAAGCCAAAATAACCTCATTTCAACAGAGGTCGTGAAGTTGCTCGGCCTACTGACCATAGCACACTTGCAGCTGTATACCATTGGGTGGCTTCACAAAGGAAGATATATCTGCATCTGCCAGCAGTGTCGCCTTCCGTATAGCATCAAGCCATTCACGGATGAGGTATTGTGTGATGTTGCTCCTCTTGATGTGTTTGATGTATTATTGGGCCAACCATACTTGTGGAAGCGACATGTTGTGTATGAGTCTAGGCCTTGTGTTGTTCTTATTACTTTGGGGAATAAATTGTACAGGATACAAGAAGTAGTACCGCCTCCTGCCATCTCTTTGACTACTCCAAAACAACGCAGTAAGCTTGTTTCCCAAACTAGGAAATTTATTTTCATTACAATTTGCCCACATGGAAAAAATAATATTGTGGCCACTGCCTCGAAACAAGGTTCCCCTGCATGGCAGCAGCATATGGAGAAAGTCATGGAGGAATACGAGGACATTTTCTCCTCACCCACAGAGGTTCTTCTACACTGTCAGGTCAAGCACTTCGTTGATCTAACCCCAAACATGTCGCCACCTGATATTGTCATACCTCATGCGACCAAAAAAACAGAATCCACACATGTATTGTCTAAGGCTGATAATGAAACTAAATTTATTGAACGCATCCAGCACGTCTGCCCACGGGTCCATGACATCTTCGACAAATCCAATATCAAGTTCAGAAGAATTTACCTCATCTCATGGAGAAAATCAACTCAATGGGGGCCATTGCTTCCTAAGGGAGGAGGAATGATCCAGGTGGATATTGGTGGCCACCCACCTATTCCATTTGGACTCCCACCATCGATTCTTTCAGTTTTTCAATTTCAGCACAACTTATTATTTTTAGCAGTTTTTCATGTCTTGAACTTCTGGAGCCGTTTTGAGGCCCTAATGATCCAGGTGGATATTGGTGGCCACCCACCTATTCCATTTCTACCCCCACCATCGGTTCTTTTAGTTTTTTAGTTTCAGCACAGCTTACTATTTTTAGCATTTTTTCGGGTCTTGAACTTCCGGAGTCGTTTTGAGGCCCTAAACGATGTCTTTTGGGAAAACCGGGAGCAACGTGGAATTTCTTTTGATGTTTCTCATGTCAAAAGTTGTATTCCTCGGATAGGTCTTTCTAACGAGGTATTGAGCGCATCAAATAGAGATCGTATGCCAAAGTTACGTCCCCGGGAAGATTGATGTACCAATTTACCCAAACAACGCCCATAGTTTTGGCGCTTCATCTCCTAGGGTTAGGTTTTTGGATGATTAGGGTTTTTCCCATTTTTTCTCAAAAATAAATAGGCCTTATAGCCTCATTGTAACATTGTTCATAGGCCTGTAGCCACCACATCTCTTCTCATAGATAAGCTACCAACGCCCTAGCTAGTTTATTTCCATTATGTCTGTAAGCATATTTCTGTTATTTGATATTAATGAAATGAAGTTTTATTTCTGATGCATCTCTGTGTTTATGTGTATTTATGTATATTATTACGTTCTTGCATAAATTCGGATCATTGGCCTGATGTGTCTCACATTTTTCCCATGCTCCATTTGACCGAACACGCCATTGTGAAGAAATGAAACAACCATGCTAGGTAGTTGATTGGACCTCCTCATCACATAATAGTGAAACCCCAAATTTGGGTGTCTTACACCACTTCATCTTATGCAAGGACCTAATCATTCATCTAGGCTCACCCATGCTATGCAATATTGCATCATAGCTTGACGTGACACCTAACTCATCTAGAGTATGCTCAAGTGCTCTTGTGCACCCAATGCAATCAAAGTTATAAGGGTCTTACACAATTGTAATCATATAATTAGTGAAATATTTAGCAACAATAATAATAATAATAAACTAATAAAGGTTTTAATAAAATGTAAAATTCCCAATTTTCCATCAGTTAATTGGAATATTAGATTCCTTAATTTCCTTAATTAATTAAGTAAATAAAAGGGTGGAGGGACCCATAAACCCCATAGATGAATAAAATCCACTTTTGATGTGTGTATGCGGGTTATTTAGAAGTAGATCAGCATTATGGAGTAGTGGAGCAGCTTATTAATGAAGGAAGAGTGGAGGTCATGGATCTTTAATGAGAAGATCATGGAGATAGTGGAGGAAACAAATTAAGATCATGGAGCAATAAAAGTAAGAACATAGAGCACTAATGATGAGATAGTGGAGGAAGTGGTGCATCTAATGCACACATGATGAAGAGAGTGGAAATTAAATGCAGATATGATGGAGATCGTGGAGAGATAGTGTACTCTTCATGGAGGCTAGTGGCCACATGTGCAGCACAATTATGAGGTGGGCCAAGGCTAGGGAAGGCTCACAAAGCATAAAAGGAAGATGAAGGCAGCAATAGAAGGCAGATTTTAGAATTGGATTTTAGATTTGGAATTTTCGTTTGACATTTCTTTGCACGCTTCCACTGTTTAGCTAAGTCTGCAGTGTTGTTTAACACACGGATGTTTCCAAGTGGAAATGCCACCCTTACCCACAGGGGACTTCGAGTGCCTACTCTAGGAAGGTTTCTATGAGTTTCCATACATCATCAAGAATTGGTGCCACATTCATCCCCTCCCTACATCACATTCAGTCTTAGGGATTACGCATTCCTGCTTGAGGGTTTAAGAGGAGTTTTTTTCTATCACTTTCAGCTAGGAAACCGGTGGAGGATTCATCCTTTCACCTTTTGCTTCAAGATCTATCTTCCAAGAGCAGCATATTCATATTTGGAATTTGGAACATTAGTTTATACCTCCATATAGTAGCAGTTCCCCCAGAAATTGTGCAGTCCAGTCCTGTAGATCTGAAGGAGGAAGGAAGTTTCCAGTATTTCAACAGGAAATCCTATGAGGGACCATCTCCTCGCTTTGGGCATATTATTTTGATCTTTCTTGAGTTGAATTGCATCATCTAGCAGTAGGTTATTGCTTCAGCCTCCTTGATAGCGCATTCCGTTCTAGTATTTGTGTATTTAGCAATTGCAATAGTAAGAGGAGGAAGGGGAAGCTAGATCTCAAGCCTCTAACTTGGAGATCTGAAGGAGGGATCAACCCTCTATGCATTGAGATGATTGTATTTAACTGTAGCCATCTTTATTTTCATTTCATGCAGCAGATCTGCATACCTAGCATTTATACAGTGAAAACACTAGGAGGTGATTTTCCAAGATTGTTAGATCGAGAAATCCTTTCTGGGTTATTTTGGGTTTTCATTACAAAGCCCGGATCTGAAATCTCAGCATCATCTGAGCTTTGTAATAGCTAGATATACGCATTCCATTTCAGCCATCAGTTATATTTACATCATTTACAGAAGGGACAACGCAATATAGCCTCCAACAATCTAGCTGTTAAGCAGTGCCTTTGATGAGAGGGTTTCATGGTCATTCTAGCCTACTTGTTTGGCTTGAGTGTCTCATATTTTGAGCATTGTTGTACTTGTATTCTCACTTCCTAATAATAAAATGGCTCAACTATTATGTCTATATTGATGGTGTATTTAGTTTATGTGTACATTGTTGCAGTTCCAGTTATTGTGTTTATATATTCCTATCTTTCCCATTTTGGAATATTAGAGTGGTATCAGAGCATGATCTTTGGCTCAACTTGTGGGCACTACATCTTATGACATCAGAAGAAGTAGAAAGAAGAGATCTACACTGACGGAGGGATTAAGTTTTGCCACACTTCTCTTTAGATCTATGCAGGATCTCTCTAAGGAGGTCACACAAATGAGAAGGGAGAGGCAAAAGATACCTCAAGAAGGTTTCAGGATGAGGAAGGTCCCAACACTTCCTATCAACATCATAAACAACAGGCAAAGCAGAAAGCTCCACAACAATCCACTATGTCCACTTTCTTTGAAGAGGAAGGTGACTGGCATGGAGATGGAGGAAACTTAGATCATGAGACTCTAAGTGATTATCTCAAAGAGTACAAATCTCATTCTAGAGCATTCAAGGAGAATCTAACTCTCCAACAACGTTTACAACTCAAAGAAGAAAGGAGATCATGCAGTAGAAATAGAAGAAAGAGGGGTAGATTCTTCTTGCCTACATTTGATGGATCGTCCACAAGCACAGTAAGGGCTTGGAGGAAGGAGTTAAATGAATTCTTTCAGATATACCCTGTAGAAGAAAGAGAGGTTGTTGAGATTGTAGCACTGCACCTTGAGGGTGAATTGAAAGGATTGGTAGTTCATTCATTTGAACGTGCAAGAGTGATTGCATATTTCACTCAAATAGTGAAGAGGAATTTTCGTAGAAAGAAACCAGAGACACTTCCCATCATTGATGAGATAGTACATTAGGAACCAAATGAATATGTCATCGTTATTACTCCGGAAAGGGAGAAAATACCACCAACACCATCTGCAGAAGTAATTGCATCAAGAGAAAGGGCATTTGCATCTTTGCAAGATGGTCTTGAGCTCTTGACATTGGGAGTCCCATGCATGATTTAGGAGATGCGTGAGGAGGAGGAGGCAAATACCAGCGTTGTTACAGTAGAAGAGGAGCAACCATCACCATTACCAGAGGTTGGAGAAGCCATTGCACCAGTTGGAGGGACTCTTGTAGCTGAACAAGATGTTCCCAAGTATCAGCTTATCCAAGGTTAGAAAACATTTCCATCCCATCTTATTTCAATACCTCAACTTGAGATTTGTGGGGACAAGCCATCAGGGCAATTACATAACCAAGGATTAGAGCACCTTGCTTATTTAGATAAAAAAAACTATCACTGTGCAGAGGACCCTTGACTTGATCAAGGAGGAGATGTATAGCCATAAATGTTTTTAATTATTGAGCTACACACAACGCTTTGTGTTGAATTGTGGAGTTTTGGAGAATGGGATGAACCTAGTCCTAATCAGTACGATGTTGGGCTATGAGTTCAGCATTGTGTATGGCCATGAGACAAAAGATGCATCACCATGTAGATCAGCAGCAGTGATGAGATGAGGGCCCCATTATTCTTGGAGCATTCTGAGGACAACTTCACTCATGAAGCACTAGAGGGACAGATGACCCATGGTAGACATCTTGTGATGGATAGAATTTTCCATTATCAGGATGGATTCTTCTTGATGAGCATCTCACAGCTCAAAGAGAAGTTTCTGCCTACAGCATATCCAGAACCTTATGGGTTCTATTGGACCACTAATGAAAGGATCTCGTGGAGAGACCTCAAGGGAGGTGCACTTCAACATATCATGAAGTGAAAATCTTATCAGATGGATGAGGATGGTATTCTACCTTGGGTGGATACCAATTTGGAGCATGACATGATTCATTGCCCACAATAGGATGGATGGATGAGGAGGATGAGCAAGGGGTTGGAAAACTACTTGCAGTTCTATGACACGGGGCAGCAAGAAGCTTGTTTGCGTTGGTTTCTTTTGGGTGAGTATGGTTACTACCCAACATCTCATATTTGTATGATCCATGCCATGTATATTACTGGTGTGATGCAGCAGTAGGAGGCATGGATGCGTTGGTTATTGTTGAGAGTGTTTGGCCATCACATGACTCTCACATGATGTGGCAGCAGGGAGCTTGGTTGTATTGGGATGATGTGACATTCTGCATGTCAATTAGTATGTTGTTGATCTATGATTTGCATCATGATGATGTAAGGTGGCAGCAAGAATCCTTGTTGCTTTAGTTACTCTTGGGAGAGTATAGGTTGAATTTCTCCCATACCTTGCATGATGATATAGGAGGATGGCAACAAGGTGCCTTACTGTGTTGGCTTCTGTTGGAAGAGTATGGTCATTATACTTGGTATGATGATGATGTGATGTGGCAACAAGAGGCATTGATGTGTTGGCTTCTTTTGAGAGAGTATGGCTCTCATACTTGGATTGATGATGATTTGGCATGGCATTAGGAGGCATTGTTGCGGTGGTTACTATTGGGAGAGTATGGTTTGACATTTTACATGTCCATCCATTGTCTCTACATATTTTGCACAGTGTTGGGATGATGTTTGGAGCCAATAAGGGCAAGAGGGCCAAGGATGGAAGCATGGAGAAATGCAATCTACTCTATGTAGCATGGGTTGGAGAGATAGTTTGTGAGTTGGGACTTTCCACTTGTGGAAGAGACCACTTCACCTTATGTATCTCATGCATAGAGAAGGATCTTGGACAGCATATGGTTGCCACTTGGAGAATCATTGATGAGGAGAGGCATCTAACTTTTGAGTTGGAGGTCATCCTAGAGAGGTAGCTATGGAGCTGGGCATGCATAACACATTGGAGCAAATGGGGAGGCCTTCCATATGAGGATGCCATTTGGAGGGAGATGGATTGTTGTAGCATCCACTTTTGCAGTTGCTTGAGGACAAGCAACATTTTGGCGAGGAGGACTGTAATATTCCCAATTTTCCATCAGTTAATTGGAATATTAGAATCCTTACTTTCCTTAATTAATTAAGTAAATAAAAGGGTGGAGGGACCCATAAACCCCATAGATGAATAAAATCCACTTTTGATGTGTGTATGTGGGTTATTTAGAAGTAGATCAACATTATGGAATAGTGGAGCAACTTATTAATAAAGGAAGAGTGGAGATCATGGATATTTAATGAGAATATCATGGAGATAGTGGAGGAAGTGGTGCATCTAATGCACACATGATGGACAGAGTAGAAATTAAATGCAGAGATGATGGAAATCATGGAGAGACAACACAATCTTTGTGGAGGCTAGTGGCCACATGTGCAGTGCAGTTCTGAGGTGGGCCAAGGCTAGGGAAGGCTCACAAAGCATAAAAGGAAGATGAAGGCAACAATAGAAGGCAGATTTTAGAATTGGATTTTAGATCTGGAATTTTCAGTTGACATTTCTTTGCACGCTTCAGCTATTTAGCTAAGTCTGTGGTGTTGTTTAGCACACGAGTGTTTCCGAGTGGAAATCCCACCCTTACCCACCGGGGACTTCGAGTGCCTACTCTGGTAAGGTTTCTTTGAGTTGTCATACATCATCAGGCATTGGTGACACATTCAGCCCCTCTCTACAGCACATTCAGTCTCAGGAATTACACATTCATGCTTGAGGGTTTGAGAGGAGGAGGTTGTTTCTAGCATTTTCAACTAAGAAACTGGTGGAGGATTCATCCTTTCACCTTGTGCTTCAAGATCAGTGTTCCAGGAGAAACATATTCATATCCGACATTCAAGTCATCAGTGTATACCTCCATGCAGCATCAGTTCCCCCAGGAATTGCGCAATCCAATCATGTAGATCTAGAGGAGGAAGGAAGTTTCAAGTGTTTCATCTGGAAACCCTATGAGGGGTCATCTCCTCACTTTGGGCATATTATTTCCATCATTATTGAGCTGAATTGCATCATCTAGCAACAAGGTATTGCTTCAACCTCCTTAACAACACAGTTCATTCCAGCAGTTGTGTATTTAGCATCTGCAACAGTGAGAGGAGAAAGGGGAAGCAAGATCTCAAGCCTCTAGCTTGGAGATTTGAAGGAGGGATCAACCCTCTATGCATTGAACTGATTATATTTCATTGCAGCTATCTTTATCTTTAGTTCATGCAACAGATTTGCATACCCAGCAATTATATAGTGAAAACCCTAAGAAGGTGATTTTCCAAGATTGTTAGATCTGGAAATCCTTTTTGGGTTATTTTGGGTTTTCATCATAGAGCCTAGATCTGAAATCCCGACATCATCCGAGCTCTGGAATAGCCAGATCTATGCATTACCTTTCAGCCAACAACTATATTTACATCATTTGCAAAAGGGATATCGCAGTATAGCCTCCAACAGTCCAGCAATTACGCAGTGCCTTTGATGAGAGGGTTTCAAGGTCATTCTAGCCTACTTGTTTGGTTTGAGTTTATCATATTTTGAGCATTGTTGTACTTGTATTCTCACTTCCTAATAATAAGATGGCTCATCTATTCTGTCTATATTGATGGTGTATTTAGTTTGTGTACACTGTTGCAGTTCCAGTAATTGTGCTTCTATATTCCTGTCTTTTCCATTTTGGAATATTACATAAAATAGTAAATATAAATCTTTATTTTAAAATAAATATTAAATATTAATTTAATAATATATTAGAAAAAATAATTTTATTAATTATACTTAGTGGTGGTAGGAGTAGGAGAGTTATTTATCACCCTAAAGGAGAATTGAAAACTTCATTTTTGTGTGGACTTGGAGCAACATCAAATTACCAAGTTGAGGTTTATGGTTTGTATCAAAGTCTCCATTTGGCTTTCTCTCTCAATGTTTGCAAATTCTTTTAGTAGGACATTCTTGAATTTTAATTTATCATCTCTAGTGTGCCCCCTACCCCACAAACATTAGACTTAATATCCTTCTTCAATGAATTTTTAGTTTATTGTATCAACTTGAAGAATATATAGTCCTTTGTGTCTTCAGGGACAATAACTTTGAGGTAGGCCACTTATCAAATTGTGATAAAAGGTTTCAACAAGGGGAGCTATTGATTAATAAGGGAAACCTCTACTAACCAAATCTCTAATGAGAATTGTCATGCATCCATGTTCCATCTAAGAACTTGTCTCTTGGCTACATGTTTGGGATGATGCAAGTATTTTGAAATGGTTGATTCTTCATATTTTAAAGTTGATAGGATATGTTGTTTTAAGGATTGTTAGAGGAACCCTCATCACCGACTTGGTAGTTATGTTGAAATTCAAGGGTACAATTTTCCTACAAGGGGAATGTTTCAGTTCATATGCTTCAACAGTACCAATCAAAACATCGAACAAGGTCCCTAAGGGTGATTAGAGAGGTTCTTAAATCCTTAGAGGGATTGAGGAGACATGATTTGCATCAGGGTTCACTCATTTGCTAGACTAAGTGTTCACAAAGTCAATCGTCCCAGTTCACAAAGTTTTCTAGAGTGTGCATTCACTAGGAGTGTTGTCGAGGCTCATTTCCAAGTTGCAAAGAGGTTAATATAGGATGCAACAAGGAGGGGATGAGGACTATGCATATATCATATTTCTTAAAAATCAATATAATCCACGAGTTTCTTCCTTATTTGTAATAATGGAGCAAGTTATTGATCACCAAACTCACATCAATAGATGGAAGATGAATCGAGGTTTATGAGGAATCAAATGGAAGAAATTCAATTGCAAATTACACATGGAAAAATACCCTTCTTAATCTATCATCTCAATGAACATAAAGAACACTAGACTCCTAGACCTCAATGAAGTCATTGGACAAGCTATGGTGCTAGACTCTAGAGACAAAGGCACAAAAATCTAAACTTGGTTTTATATCGAATGCTATTTTTCTATGTATGTAAGACCTTTTTGGAAACTGTACACAGAGATATTTTAATCAATTTGTGTTGTATATAGAAAACAATTTTGTCAAATTATTAGGCCACATTGAAACTAAAGATATTGTAGAGGTTGATATGCCAATTTTTGCTTCTTAAATGTATTCTTACATGTTTTATATAATTTTTTAATATTTTATATTTAGAATTAAAAATAAATTATGAGCTTTGCTATAAAAACATGGGCCAATGCTCATGAATCCCACATGCCTAAAAACCATCTCTCATTTCTCACAATTGTGAAATATTTTATAAATATTTTATTTGAATCTAATTTTATAACATTTTTTAATTAATCTAAAAGCAAAAAAATTATAATTACTTTTAAGATATATCTAAACTCCCTATCACATTAAAATATATGATATATAAAAAATAGTTAACAAATAGTTAATACTTGCAATATAATAATATTTTTAATCGTGAATATTCACCCCACTTTACAATGGAAATTATTAAGTTGTGAATAGGTTTTCTTACAATACAATGGCTTATCAAAATACCACATGCCCAGAAACCATCTCTCATTTCACAAACAATATACATCTATATATATATATATACTCGATGAAATGAAATAACAATAGAAATTATGTTAAAAAACATAAAATTAATAATTATCAATAATTAAACTAGCTTATATTCATCTTAAGCTTTGTATCTATCAAGTTCCAAGAAGGTGTAAACTTTTCCCGGAGTTTTGCACTCAAAATAATAATAAAAAGTTTGCACCTCAAGAGATTTGATCATCTAGGCCCTTAGCTTTGGATCTATCAAGTTCCAAGAGAGATCAAATCTATGAAAGTGAGAACCTTTCCCCAAGTTTTGCACTCAAAAAATTAGTTTGCACCTCAAGAGATTTGATCTAGGCACTTGATAGATCCCGAGTTAAAATGGATCTAAGGTGTTAGATACTAAAAATGAACCATAAATAAAGATTACTCTGAATTTAAATCCAGCCTAAAGAATATCTTAGTCTAGAATATAAATATATCAATATATAACTAGGTTAATTAATACACACATCTACAAATTCAAAATATGTCCAAGAGCTTCAAGGAACAAGAAGGGCCAAGGGAGAACCTGGTACCTACATGTCACACCAATATATCAATAAGATGGGGTGGGGAGATCTCATGTAAATTGTGTGGGTAACAGTAATTAAATCAAATGAAAAAATAAAAAGTTGTATTTTTCTATATCTACAAGATGGGGTGGGAGATCTAGTCTAAATTGTGTTAGTAACAATTAATTAAACAAATGAAAAAAAAAAAGTTATACTTTTCTATTTTCTCATTACCATGGTATAAAATAAAGATGTCTAATTTATTTTATTCCTATAAATAAAGTAGCATACATCCATGTCAATTGGGTCTATCTTAGGTGATGTGAAAGTTATACTTTTCTATTTTCTCATTACCATGGTATAAAATAAAGATGTCTAATTTATTTTATTCCTATAAATAAAGTAGCATACATCCATGTTAATTGAGTCTATCTTAAGTGATTGGGAGGAATCACTCGGATCCTCCCCACCAAGGTTCAATTTGTGCAATGAGATTTTGATATAATGGCTTTGGGCCTTGTTGAAAATGAATAGTCGCCTAAGAAACAGAAACATGAAGAAAGTAACATAAATACAAGTTGAACCCAAAACTTAGATTCATGATTATCTATCATATTTAACCCCAACTCCAATAGTACTTATTAAATCCAAACAAAGCAAGGATATATGCTAATATTTCATATTAGATCCAAAATAAGCAAAGACTATGCTAGTATTTTAGATCTATTTATATTAAATCCAAAATAAGCAAGGATCTATGTTTTCTTATTAGATCCAGAATAAGAAAGGATCTATGAATCTATAATTTCTTATTAAATTCAAAATAAGCAAAGTTAGATTCAAAATAAACAAGGATCTATGCTAGTATTTAGTATTTCCATATTCCTAATTAGAATCAAAATTAAATCTAAAATAAGCAAAGATCTATTAGTATTTTGAATCTATTTATATTAGATCAAAAATAAGTAGGGATCTATATTTTCTTATTAAATCCAAAATAAGCAAAATTCTATGCTAGTATTTAGTACTTCCTTATACTTTCTTATTAGATCTAAAATAAGCAAAATTCTATGCTAGTATTTAGTATTTCCATATTCCTAGGAGCCTCAATAGAGCTTTGAATAAGTCCATTGACCTGAATGCAAAGCAAACTAGAAATATGATCACCTCAACATATGAGCAGAAAAAATTGTCTATTACAGCCAAAAGGCATGGAAGATTGGAGTGATTGAAATATTTATCCCTTATTCTTTATATACAGTCAAAGATTGGAGTGATTGAAATATTTATCCCTTATTCTTTATATACAGTCAATATTTTAATGCAATAAAAGAAATTACATATGAGCACAGAAAACTGTCTATTACAGCCAAAAGGCATGGAAGATTGGAGTGAATGATAAGTAATTGAAATATTTATCATGTCCATATTTTAATATTGTAAAGGAAATTACAATATTAGAGACAATGCACAGAAGCAGCTAGGTAACTCTAAACTCTATCATGTTAATGTAAAATTTAACTATCTGTGTGTTGTTTATTGTCATGGATAATGTGAGAATGAGGAAATTGTCTAGTTATGGGATTCAATCTGGCACAAGCTCGGACCCCAAATTTCTCAACTAATACTCTTGGATAAAGAATAATAGTAAAGTTTTCTTGACATGTTTAACAAATTCTTGTTAGTCAATATTTTGAACGCCTAAATTACAGTTATGTTCACACTGATGCAATTGTTACCGATGTTTGAAAATCATGTCCATTCTATATATAATACTGTGATTTAGGAAAACGTTCCAAGGATAATATAGGAATATTGTTAGGCCGTTTGACCACATGCTATTTGGTAAATTGTCCACATGAGAAGTATGAAGCATCCTAATATTCTAACTGCAATTGTTCAAAAAGTAAAAACCCTTAGAAGAAAAATTCTTTAAAATACATTTGAACACTGTAAAATATATGAATATGTATCTTCCAATGTTATCTGAAAATGAAATTGCACAAAGCCTTCCTATAGAAGTATTCTTGCCTCCAATATAGAAGTACAATAGTTTGATCAACCGGTTATAGAAGTCTCTTTCAGTTCGTCTCCTATAGAAGTAATCTTGCCTGCGTGGAAGCTCTCTTCAATTTCTGTATCCTTTTCAAAAACTTTGTATACTGTCTCTCACTATATTCGCTTGGTAAGTTTAAGTGCATAACTTTAAGAGCAGGAGTGCTCTGAAGCAAGCAACCTACCACGGCGATTTCCCTTTTATCTAAATCAAATAAATCTACCCCCAAAAATTGAAGATTAACCAGTGGAGAGCTTAAGCGTGCTGGTACCTTATCTCTGGCTAACTCCTGCATTAAATTAGAAAGCATATACCAGTCAACTTTGCCCTCAGTGAGATTTTTCCAACAAACAAATATAAACCATTCAATTATGCAAAATACAAAGAGGAATGATCTGGCCTTTGCTGATGCCTGATAAGCGGAGCGCAGCACCATAGGATACCTGCCTTACTGACATTGTTGGAATGTTTCAGAATTCCAAAATAATAAAAGTCCCTTCCTTAACACAGAGAAATATTCAAAATTGCATCCACAGAGACAGAGTTTTCAACTCAGAAAAAAATTTCTATTTCATAAAAAAAACTGTTACAGATTCTTCCTCAAGAGAGGGATTACAAAATAATTTTGACTGCTGCAAACACAGTTCAAAAATTATCGCTCTGTCATTCACAAATGACACTCTGTCTCACTAAAACATATACTGCTGTATATACTCTGTTTTCCCAAAACACTCTGCTGTGTTTTTCATTCGCTGTCTCTGTGTATTACAAAACAAAAACAACTCTCTGTTTCTTTAACAACAATGATCTGCTGTGTAAAAAAAAACATTACATCTACACTCTGTTGTGTGTGTAAAAAAAAATTAAATTACATCTCTGTTCCATATATAAACAAAATATATCAATTCAATTAATGTCATTCATTGACAAAAATCACCGCTTGAGAATTTCATTAATGGCCTCATTACTATGCCGGCACCGCTTGAGAATAGCATTGATGTCAGATCTGCATGGTGGCACTTAGATTTTTTTTCTCCTGCACTGTTGTGCTTACATTTCTATGTAATAAAAATATTCACTATGTATTGCAATACAACAACACTCTTACAATGTGCTGAGCACATATATATAAAAATATGTTATAATATAACATATATTATAATCAAAATAAAGTCAAACTTTACTGCCGTAATAAAACTTTTAACACATGGTTAAAACTAAAATGAAATTGCTATGTCATAAAACAAAAACATTAAACATGCGATGGGCAAATAATATTGAACCCAAATCTTTTATAAACGCATTTGTGTGGGCCCCCAGCTGATGACGTAAGCAACTATTCCGATGGGGTTCACTCTTCCGCCCACAACACTTCATCGACCCCCGCGGAATTGGCCTTCCGCCTTGTCTCTTCGTTGCCTTTTCTGGGCAGTTGGAAATTAATTCCAACACTCCCCCTTAATTTCAACTGCTGGGTTTTCCTGCATACCTAGGCATTTTCTGAAATGTTCAAAGCTTTTCTGCGCAAGTGGCTTTGTGAGGATATCTGCAAATTGATCCTCTTTTCTGCAATGTTGCAAAACTATCTCACCATTGCTAACCAATTCCCATATGAAATGAAACTTGGTGTCAATGTGCTTTGTCCTTTTATGAAAAACAGAATTTTTAGACAATGCAATAGCTGAGCTATTGTCACAAAAGATCACTGTCCCTTTTACCTGTTCTTGACATAAACTTCTCAACATTTTTCTCATCCAAACTGCTTGACACGCTGCTGCTGTAGCTGCCACATATTCCGCTTCTGCTGTAGATAATGCTACAATGGGTTGTTTCTTAGAAGCCCATGAAATGGCTCCTGAACCCATATGAAAAACATAACCGGAAGTGCTCTTCCGATCATCTACACTTCCAGCCCAATCACTGTCGGTGTATCCAACTAATTCTGAATTTTCTGAAGCTGTATATAAAATACCAAATCCTTTTGTACCTTTAACATACCTCAGAATTCTTTTTGCTGCCTGCCAATGTGCTTCTTTTGGCTTCTCCATAAATCTGGAAATTAAACTAACAGCATGCATAATATCCGGCCTAGTTGCAGTCAAATACATAAGGCTGCCAACTATGCTCTTGTATAAACTAGGATCAAAATCCTTGCTGCTGTCCTCTCTGCTGAGTTTTAATCCCATCACTGTGGGAGTGATCGCTGCTTTGCTTTCTTACATGTTAAATCTTTCAAGCACCTCATTAACATACTTTTCCTATGAGATAAAAATCCCATTTTCATCTTGTTCTACTTCTATTCCTAAGAAGTATCTCAATAAACCCATGTCAGTCATTTCAAATTCTTCTTTCATGAATGTTTTAAAATGTTCAATAAGGTAATCATCATTACCTGTAAAAATAACATCATCAACATACAAGACAACAATCAATATTTTTCCATCTTTTTCTTTGATGTAGAGGGTGAGTTCTCCCTCACATTTTTCATATCCATTTTCCAGTAGATAGGAATCTATCTTACTGTACCACGCTCTTGGCGCTTGCTTCAACCCATAAAGAGCTTTCTTCAACTTGCACACTTTGTGCTCTTGACCTTTCTTTTCATAGCCGAGAGGTTGTTCAATGTAAACCTCTTCCATTAACACTCCGTTTAGGAATGCTGACTTCACGTCCATTTGGTAAACTTTCCACTTGTTTTGTCTTCTTCTGGACATCAACTGCTCTCATGGTTTCCATTCGCTTAGCCGTCACGAGATTTCCTCATAATCTATCTCGTGCTTTTCTTCACCATTTATATCCCTTTACAACAAGTCTTGCCTTGTGTCTCTCTATTTTTCCTTCGGCCATTACTCTTGGTCTTGTAGACATTTAACTCCAATAAAATCTTTACCTTTGGGAGTTCAACCATGTAACATCCTATCTCGTTAATTTCCTAAATTTTGCACTAGATTTCAGGGAATTTCAAAGTTTCTGCTGGAGGGAAAGACTTAGTTGATTTAGCCTCTTAATAACTCTTAATAACTCTCAATATAAAGAGGCTAAAAACCATACTTGATACCATGTGCAAGGTCTCTGTCTCACTTATAAAACAAAACACTTATCTGATTCCCTACAGTTAAGCAGGATTTAATTTGCAAGAGAATTTAAACATGATTTTAAGTTAATTCTAAGTAAAATCACAGTAACCAGCTAATGCTTAAAACACAGTGACAGCTGATGCTGAAACATAATAATTAACTGATGCTAAGAGGAGGAATACCTGGAAACGGAGAGATCCAAACTAGAATACCTGGAACCGTGATCCTCCTCTCTAGCTGATCGGACAAATTACAGAACCAAAATGTTCCTCCCAGCCAAATTTAGAATTTAATCCTAAATCCAGAGGACGCCTCCTCTGCCCCCGTGCCCAGAATCCCGAGAACAGTGAGTCTCCTTCCCACCCTTGATAAATTTTACCATAACAACCTTCTCAAATTCATCACGACAACTTTCTCCATTTTCTCACAACATCGTTCTCCCTCTTCTTTCCCAACAAAAGACCCCTCCCTCCTTCATGTCTTCGTGTTTAAATAATAATCTGCCCCACCGCCACAACACCATCCAGCGAACATCCCACCGCCACACTCCATCGAGATAAGGCCTCCATAAATGTAGAAATGAATATTTTTAAAGAGGTATCATTCGAGTGATATGGTTCTCATTAATGAGATGTCCTTTGAATGTAATAAGATAAGGTTGTATTAATGAGAGGTCATTCGAATAAGAGGATATGATTATTAATGAGAGGTAACTTGAATGCAAGAGGATAAGATGTATAAGGTTGTATTAAACAACCGTCATTTAAATGAAAAGAATATGATTGTATTAATTTGAATGTATTCAATCGGGGTGTTGTTTAATTAATCATTCTAATTATTCTTTTGAAGTTAGTTTTTCTTTATGTTGGTATTTTAATTTTTAGTTAAATATTAGGAAGTAGGGACTTAGGGTGTGGGTTGTTACATACTTCCTCCCTTCCGAAAACTTCGTCCCGAAGTTAGGGTGTCATATATTCGTATCAATGATTGTATTTTAGAGATTAGGGTGTTTGTAGAAGACGAATTTTTAAGATTGACTTTCTGTTTGAATAAGTATGTATCTGCAATTTAATTGTTACTTCCCATCTCAACCAAATCTTCAAACTATTCTAAAATCATCCTATCCTTCCTAATCTTCTTCCACTCCCATCCTATCCGTCCTCTACAGGAATATGCCATGGCATCAATTTTACTGATCCATTCATAGACAGGATGATGGTAACGGTCCCATTACATCCATGTGTTTTCCTCAAATTTTCTTACGCAGGCAGTCGGGTAGTGATGATATCAAGCACGAAATAGAGGTTGTTGGTCGAATGGTATAAATGGTTATTTGTTGAGGGAGGGAGGGTGGTCAATTCTTGCCTCCCCACGAAATCTCGCAGTTGCCCTGAGTTCGATCCTCAGCGAGAGTTCGAATCTCTTAGGCGACGCCATCTAAACAATCTGTAAGCAAGCACCACAAATACAGAGTAATTAAAAGAAATGGCCATGAATTCAAGAGACGAGCGGCGTACAACGATGACGAGCCTGTGGTCACTGTGAGAAGCCATGACGCTTGTGGGCAATTCAGAGAGGCGTTGAAAAGCTGATTGTGAGGCAGCTCGAGCATTTTCTACTCACTCCGCTGCTCTTCTCCTCATCTGTTTCATGTCGATTGTTATAATTAATTTATCCTACGATACCAAATGTTACATCCTATACGGGTTAATTTCCTAAATTTTGCACTAGATTTCAGGGGATTTCAAAGTTTCTGCTGGAGGGAAAGGCTTAGCTGATTTAGCCCCTTAACAACTCCTAATAACTCTTAATATAAAGAGGGTAAAAACCATACGTGATACCATGTGTAAGGTCTCTGTCTCACTTATAAAACAAAACACTTATCTGATTCCCTACAGTTAAGCAGGATTTAATTTGCAAGAGAATTTAAACATGATTTTAAGTTAATTCTAAGTAAAATCACAGTAACCAGCTAATGCTTAAAACACAGTGACTAGCAGATGCTGAAACATAATAATTAACTGATGCTAAGAGGAGGAATACCTGGAAACGGAGAGATCCAAATTAGAATACCTGGAATCGTGATCCTCCTCTCCAGCTGATCGGACAGATTACAGAACCAAAATGTTCCTCCCAGCCAAATTTAGAATTTAATCCTAAATCCAGAGGACGCCTCCTCTGCCCCCGTGCCCAGAATCCCGAGAACAGTGAGTCTCCTTCCCACCCTTGACAAATTTTACCATAACAACCTTCTCAAATTCATCACGACAGCCTTCTCCATTCCCTCACAACAGCCTTCTCCCTCCTCTTTCCAAAACAAAGACCCCTCCCTCCTTCATGTCTTCGTGTTTAAATAATAATCTGCCCCACCGCCACAACACCATCCAGACATCCCACCGCCACACTCCATCGAGATAAGGCCTCCATAAATGTAGAAATGAATGTTTTTAAAGAGGTATCATTCGAGTGATATGGTTCTCATTAATGAGATGTCCTTTGAATGTAATAAGGTTGTATTAATGAGAGGTCATTCGAATAAGAGGATATGATTTATTAATGAGAGGTAACTTGAATGCAAGAGGATAAGATGTATAAGGTTGTATTAAACAGCCGTTATTTAAATGAAAAGAATATGATTGTATTAATTTGAATGTATTCAATCTGGGTGCTGTTTAATTAATCATTCTAATTATTCTTTTAAAGTTAGTTTTTCTTTATGTTGGTATTTTAACTTTTAGTTAAATATTAGGAAGTAGGGACTTAGGGTGTGGGTTGTTACAAACCAAATCCCAAGTTTTGTTCTTCTCTATGGCATTTATTTCCTCATCCATAGCTTCTATCCATTTCTCATCCTTGATAGCTTCTTCGAAATGAACAGGATCATCAACATGACAATATAAAGAAAACAAAGAATTGATACCTTCATTTGTTATATCTTGTTCATAAATATCTTTCAAACTTCTGAATTTCTTACCTCTTTCATTAGGTGTACAAATGCTTGAAGAAGCACTTGAATTTCCTCCTTGTGGTGTGCTTGGAGAAGCACTTTCATTTCTCCTCAAAGGTGTGCATTGCTGCCCTTGTGTTGGTGCTGCTGTTTGGGGATGTATTTCAACCAACTCATCATCATTTTCATCATGAGATAAACAGTGTTTAACATTCACTGTTTTCTCTATGCTTCCATCCCAAGCTTCCTCTTCAATGAACTGAACATCTCTGCTCACAATAAACTTCTTGGTGGATGGGTTGTACAACCTATAAGCTTTGGATTCCTCACTGTATCCAATGAAAATACATTTCTCCCCCTTGTTGTCCAACTTCTTCCTTAGCTGATCTGGAATGTGTGCATAAGCCACACATCCAAAAACCTTCATGTGTGTGACACCTTTCTTTGTGCCACTCCATGCCTCTTCTGGCACTTTGTTCATAACTACTTTTGTAGGGCATCTATTCAAAATGTACGCTGCACAATGTACAGCTTCAGCCCAATAATCATTAGGCAAATTCTTTGCCTTTAACATACTCCTTGCCATGTCCATTATGGTTCTATTCTTCCTTTCAGCTACTCCATTTTGCTGCGGAGTATATCTAGTTGTAAACTGCTTATGAATACCATTTTCTCTACAAAAACGTAGAAAATATTTAGAGATATACTCACCTCCTCTATCAGTCCTTAGGACTTTGATGTGCAGCCCACTCTGGTTTTCCACAAGTGCTTTGAAATTGCAAAATTTTTCAAACACTTCACTTTTGTTTTTCAAAAAGTAAACCCAAGTTTTTCTTGTAAAATCATCTATAAATGTTAAGATATAGTGGCTGTTAGCAAGTGATGGAGTTTGCATCGGTCCACATACATCTGAGTGGACAATCTCTAAGGGTGCTTTTGCCCTTATGCTTTTTCCGGAACGAAAACTTTCTCTGTGTTGTTTCCCCAAGATACATCCTTCACAAAGGCTGTCTGGTTTCTCTATCAATGGTAAACCACTTACCATTCCTTTTCTGTTCAACGGATTAAGACCTCCAAAGTTGAGATGTCCAAATCTCAAGCGCCATAACCAATTATCATCTTTTGGTTCACTTTGGTAAGTCTCTTGTGCAACTGCTGCTTTCTCTTCACCATTCTTCAAATCTGCTCTCATTCTAAGAGGGAACATCATGTTCCTTGTCATCTTCACTTCAGCAATACATTGTTTGTTGGGTGGTTTATCCATGATGGTACAAACATCATCTTCAAAGAAAACATTATACCCCTTATGGACAAGCTGTCCAATGCTTAAGAGGTTACACTTCATTCCTGGAACATAATAAACATCTGCTATGGATTTATTTGCACCTAATCTTGTTAAAACATTTACATCTCCTTTTCCCATAACAGAAACTTTGCTATCAGTTCCTAGTGTGACTTGTGACTGCACACTCTCATCTATCATAGAAAACATTGCTAAGTTTCCTGTCATATGGTTACTACAACCGGAGTCTAGAAACCATAAGTCTTCATTCTTTTCTTCAGCCATATTACAAGCTAAAAACAAATTACTTTGACTGTTGTTTTCTTTTGTGAAATTTGCACTAGTTTCACTTCTCATATCATTCTGCTTCTTCTTTCTACATTCATTAGCATAATGACCATATTTTTTACAATTGTAAAATTGGACATTGGATTTGTCATACCTTTGTCCTTGATCATTCTGCTATCCACTTTGCTGGCTGCCTTGGCCGTGGCTGTGACTTTGACTGTTGCACCTTCCATGTGAATGTGAAGGGTTGTTCCTTCCACCTCTGTTTTGGCTTCTGCCTCTTCCTCTCTTGTTTCTTTTTCCTTGCCCTCTTCCTCTTAAAGCATGTTCAAGAGATGAGTTTTCACTCCTACCCAATCTCTGTTCATGGGTCATTAGTGATGCATGTAGTTCATCCACTGAAAACTTTGTGAGATCCCTAGTCTCTTCTATGGTGGTGACAATCACATCAAATCTTGAGGGTAAACTTCTCAAGAGTTTTTCAACAATCCTCTTGTCTTCAAGAGTCTCTCCATGAGATCTGATTTGTGTGACCATTCCAATCACATGAGTTAAGAATGAGTCAATAGTATCTGACTCTTTCATACAGAGAGTCTCAAAGTCTCTCCTCAGCAACTGAAGTTTTGTTGTCTTCACTCTTTCCATGCCTTGATAAGCTGTCATAAGAGTCTGCCATGCTTCTTTGGATCTCTTAGCTGCTGCTATCCTCGGAAACACACTCTCATGAACTGCTTGATATAAGAAGAAAAGAGCCTTGGCATCTTTCTTCTTATTGCTCTTCAGAATCTCTCTTTCTACCTGAGTTAACATATTAAACTCAAGTTCATCTGCTGGCTCTTCAAAGCCATCCTCAACAAATTCCCATAAGTCTTGGGAGACAAATAATGCCCTCATAGTTATTGACCAGTAGTCATAATTTTTCCCATTAAATTGTGGGAGATGGATATTTCCCATACCCATACCAGTGCTGGAGCCAGCCATTCTACACTCTTAACTATAAAGCAAAAACACTTGACTGTGTGTTTAAAATTAACCAACTATACTGCAACAGTAACACAAAAACTATATAGAGAAATACCTTTGGATTCTTCTTGTCTGAACCTTCACACTGCTGGAGAAGCTACTGCAACAAAGAACTCCTTTCCTTCAACTTATTTGACCTTCAAATAGCCTGGACTAGCTCTGATACCATGTTGAAATGTTTCATGATTCAAAATAATAAAGTCCCTTCTTTAACACGAGAGAAGATATTTAAAATTTCCTCTGAGATAGAGTTTCCTCAAAAAGAAATTCTGTTCCAAAAAAAAAAACTTGTTACGGATTCTTCCTCAAAGAGGGCTTACAAGAGTGTAAGTACACTTCAAAAACACAATGCACTTAATAGCAAACTCCTTTATGCGTGTAAAAACACACTGTCTCTAAAATATATCTTTATTTGTATATACTACATTTCTCAAAACACTGCAACGTATTTTTCATTCGACATCTCTTTAATATTACAAAACAAAAAAATCTCTCTGTTTCTTTTGTAATCAACGCTCTCTTGTGTAAAAAACATTACATTTACACTCTGCTGTATGTGTGTGTGTAAAAAAAATTAAATTACATCTCTGTTCCATATATAAACAAAATATCTCAATTCAATTAATGTCATTCATTGAAAAAAATCACCGCTTGAGAATTTCATTAATGGCCTCATTACTATTCCGGCACCGCTTGGAAATTGCATTGATGTTGAATTGACTTGGTGGCACCTTGATTTTTTTTCTCCCGCACTATTGTGCTTACATTTCTGTGTAATAAAACATTCACTGTGTATTGCAATACAACAACACTCTTACAATGTGTCGAGCACATATATATATATATATATATATATATAAATATGTTATAATATAACATATATTATAATATAACATATATTATAATCAAAATAAAAATTGACTTTGCTATGGTAATAAAACTTTTAACTCATGGTTAAAAACTAAAATGAAATTGCTATGTCATAAAACAAAAACATTAAACATTAAACATGCGATGGGAAAATAATATTGAACCCCAGATCTTTTATAAACGCATTTGTGTGGGCCCCCGATGGCGCTAACGATATTGGAGTAGGGTTCACTCTTCGCCCACAACTTACTTCATGTCGACTTGTAGTTGCCTTCATGTATCTCTCTTGTCCTTTTACGGGCCGTTGGCAATTAATTCCAACACCGCACAGCATTGGACTCCATATTGACATCATACCATGGAAAGGCTTTAACCATTGGCATACACATTGCTCATGCATAATGAGAATAAGAGTAAGAAGAAATTAGCATAAAAATGAATTCCTTACCATAATAGACATGCCACGAAGGCCCAAACCCTCGAGATTGGAAAGCCTCTCGAGTAGTTTGTACAAAGGAACACCAAGCCACTCTTCTTCCTTAAAGAGCGATGGCCATACTCCAATCTCAAGTTCTTTCAAAGTTTTGAAACTCCCCGCTATCTCAAGAAATCTCTCTGCCGGGAAATTGTGAGTATGCCCCCTCCCCCTTTCATACAAACTCATTGACAATTTGATCAAATTAGTTCCAGGCTGCATTTTAAGTTGATATACCGCATTTGGAAACTCATGAAGCAACACCCCGTTCACTCTAAGATCTTTTATCAGGTACGCTTCCATAGTTATAAGTTTCGGAGCAGAGATAACAGGTTTCCACAGCCCTTTGCATCTCAGTAACTTAAGATTTTGCAAGAGTGGGCAAAGGGAAATAAAGCGGGCTAAGGAGTCATCTGTGATCTCAATATTAGTCAAGTTGCAAGTAATGAGATGGTTGAATCCAGAGAAATAGGCGGGGAGATGGGAGAGAATGTAGTTAGAAAGTGTGAGCTCGGTAAGAAAATTGCAGGAGAAGAGCGCAGGAGGCGGGATTTCACTTACAGGGGAATCGCACAAAGTGAGTCGTTGGATATTCCTCCATGCTGCGTACTGCACCCATTTTGATATGCTTTGGCGGTTGAATCGCCACTCACTGACAATGCCATTGCGCCATTCGCAACTCTTGTTGGATAAATGAAATGCCTCCAGATCAGAAGAATGCAAAAGTAGAATATTGGAGATTATATTCTCCACCGTTGCGATGGAGAGTGGATCAGGAGTAACAGTGCCCAACAGAAGATAGGGGGATAGAGTGATTGGCAGATTTGGGTGTAAAGAAATCTCCATCTCTTGGAGAGGATGGAGCATCGGATTGCCTCTTTTACTGGAATCTTGGAAAGGATAAGGCAGAGCAGAGCATCCGGTAGCATGGAAATTGTGTCTGAAAAGGGAGGCATAATGATGCACTGCAGGGAAATGGTGGCTACGATAAAAATTATACAGAGATGAGCTCGTGCCGAATCGAATTGATACCTTACTGAACAGATATTTTATGTGAAACTCGAAATGTAATTATGTAGAGGAAGGAGGACGGAGTCCTTGAGGGTGATTTGCACAATGGCGGGAGTTTTCTTGGCGCCTTTTTCTTCACGTTTGCTTGTAAATGAATTTGAACTTTTCATTAAAAAAAAAACTGGCGCCCGTTTCGTTTCTCAAACGAATTAAATGGCTTGGTAAAGGGCAATGGAAAGCAATCTCATATGCAGTTTTCCCTTTGAGGATATCTTTAATCAGGGATAACTGAAGGTTGATCTGGACTGTTCTAGTCTGTTTTTATTGTTTTGTGTGGATTCGGCGGTAACAACTTCCCCTGGTAGGCAATTGTAGTTCAATTTAGTTAGGTAAATAAATTCATTAATTGGGCGGGAATGAGTAGCTATTGTAACTAGGGCAGAGGAGCGAGAGTTTTTAGGGAAAAAGGAATTTCATTTTTTTATTGCTGAGAATAGCAATAAATTTCAGCAATAAAATGAGGCATTATGTGTTTTAATGTGTAACTTGAAATTCTTGTTCTTCTAAATGTTTTTTTTTAATTGAAGTTGTGGCCAAAAATTTTGATAAAATGGCTTAGAAGAGAATTTGTTTTAATTAGGGAAGGAGAGGCACGGAATTAAGACAGTGAGGGAGAGGCATTGCTAAGGAGGTTAGCAGCCCTTGAGGCTAGATTCTGGTCAAATGAATTAGAGGACGAACTAGAGAATGCCCCAACCTTCCCTGAAGTAATGAACCCCATGGAAACATTGATAGAAGCAATCTCGAAACAAGGAACGAAGGTGAAGGCCGAGGTTTCAGACTTTAAGGGTGACTTGCATCCTAAGTTGTTAATGGATTGGCTGCAAGAATTAGAGAGGTATTTTGATCTGGAAAACATAGATGAAGACAACCCTAGGAGGTGAAATTCGTAGTCACTAAGATGAACTCACATGTTGCCTTATGGTGGGATAATCTTCAGAATGCCTGGAAGAAACAAGGTAAGGAGAAAATCAAGCCATGGCCTAAGATGCTAAAAGAGTTGAAGGCCAAATTTTTGCCTCCAAATTACTTGTAGACCATGTTCAAGAAATTTCAGAACTCGAGACAGAAGGAGTTGTATGTTCATGAGTACACCGAGTTGTTTACAAAGTTGCAGATCTGAACAAACCTCCTAGAAGATAATGAACAATCCATAACTAGATATGGTAATGGAATTCGGCTGCAACTCCAAGTTGAGTTGGCTTTGGTCAAGTTGCGCTCAATGGATGAAGTGTATCAAGTTGCTTTGAAAGCTAAAGAGAAATTGTCTCGGGGTATGGGTAAGACAATGATCAGAAAAAATACCATAACGCCACTTAGGGGAAGCTGAGTCAAACGTTGTAAGGAATGATGGGTCTGGAGATGAACAAGAAGTGAAACCAGATTCTGGAGGAGGGAGTTTTAGAGGTAGGGGAAGAGGGTAGACCTCGAGCTATCATGGTCACTGTTAGTGTCTGAGAATCACCAGTGATCAAATGTACTCTTTCAATGTCTGAGGGTCCTAGGTCAAATTTTATAGTTTCAAATAAGTTTTCAAATAAAATATGGTCATTGGTTTGTGTGTCTAGGTATATTACTACTCCCACCACATTCATGGTTAGTAAAATGCCATCTTGGTCTTGGTCATCAATAAAGTGTCTTGGTCACCATTTTGGTTATCACATCATGATTATGCATACTGCAAGGTTCAAGGTCCAAATCATAAGTTTTATCAATGCATTTCATGTCATCATTAGGCCAGGTCATTAAAAGTCATAAAAAAAAGTCATGTCATCACCTAGGTCACCATCATGGGAGTTAGTAATTAGGGAAAAGAGTGCTAAATTATTTCTAAGGTACATTTTATACCTTATGAAGATGTACTTTGCATAATAAAGTTATAAGTTGCTCTACATTATCCTAGCATTCATTTTTCACAAGCACCAATGATGTCACCTGATGACTCAAAGCAAAAATCGACTTCTAGCTTATAAAAATACCTTTCAAACTTTCCAATTGCTCATTTCACCTTCATTGAGCACCTCTCTATCATCAAGCTTCATTCCAGCCACCAGAGCATCAAAACTCCCTTTTCCCTGCTTCGTTGCGCTTCTGAAATTGGAGGGCGAGCAAACATCAAAGGGATTCATTTCAACATTTCAGAGGCTCCAGCATCTGTTTGGAAAGTAAGTACACCTTTGTTACTTCTCTTATGCATCATTCTCCTTGAAAAACACAGTGAAAATCCCTCTCCTAGGGTTTCGCTGCACTTTTGGCTTCCATGAATTTTTGCTTTATTACAAGGTAAAACAACTACATTTACTACTCTATTACCCTATCCCATACCTCACATACCTCTCTTAAATATCTCCCATATTCCTTCCCCTCATTTCCATCACTTTCCCTACAAACCCTAGCCTACACTGCACTTTTGGCTAGGACTGTGTTTTGGGCATTTTCCCACCTTTCCTTCAATCTTTTCATAAAATTTCACCTCCCTACACTCCCTAACACTTATCCCCATCTCCAAAAATTTCCCAAAAAATTATCTCAACCCCTAACCCCTCCATTCCCTTCCCTCAAATAGTAGTCCCTTATTCCCTTGTTTTTTCACCCTACCCTTCCTCCCTACCTACCTGGGGTTTTATCATGTAAACAGAAAACATGGATAGTGACAAGAAAAAGTACAACAAAGGTGGACAAGTTTCCAGGTTTGAGCCAACTCAGATCCAAGAAATCATGGCCTCACCTTTCATCAAGAAATCCTTTGTAGATGTGGGTTGCCTAGGGTTTTGTGAAAAGATTCAAGAGGTAGGTTGCCATGCCATGTTGACAAGCATCTTTGCCACTAATTTCAGGAGGGATAAGACCAATATAGCAAGGGTGAAATTTCATAAATCAAAAGAAGGAGGTGATTGGCATCATTTTTAGAGTTTTGTGATCATTTGCTAGGGTTTACATTGCACACAGGGACAATCCTACTTCAAATTTACATTATGAAGTAATGAAGATGAATTTGACAAAAATGAAAGAGCTGTTTGTCAATAATAGACCAAAGAACAAAAACCTCCTTCATTTTATGCACAGGTGTTATGATTTGAGATAAATGCCCAAAATACAGTTGCTACACGTCATTTGTTGCACTTTTGGATAACTTGACTTCAAGTTAATGTTTCAGGGGTTTGGAGCAGGTTTTTGCAGTGTTTGACGACTCTATTTTGTCGCAGACATCATAATATTTCCAACCACACCACTTGCAGCCCAACACTCCTTTGGGAAGGCCTCTAAACTCCCTCTCAAAGACCATGTTGCGCTTCTACTAAGAGCAAGTTGCGCTTCTGCAATTTTTTAGTGAACAACTTAAAACTTGGATTATGAAAAAATGGGAATGTAGTTTTGAAAATTGGAGGAGGGTTTTGTTCATAACATATCAAGAACAAAAACCTCTCTCCATTTTTTAAAAAGGTTTATGGTTAGAGAGATATTTCTCTACCTTTGAGCCCTATTTTTGCATAAAATTTTGGTCAAATTTTGGAATTTTTGGAAATTTGGAAATTTTATGATGCACAAAAGTGAAAACGAGCTCTTAATGCGCTTCTTCCCAAGACCTCCAAATGATGAATTTCTTGCATGGTTGGATATATCTTGATGATTGCATGTCAGATATGTACCTGGGTTTCCATGTCACTACATAGGTTGGAAGGAAAAGTCAAAAAACCACCTCAAAAACATGTTTCTACCACTATTTCAGACCCCTCGCTGCACTTCTGGGAGTAGCTGTGGGAAAATTGATTTTTGGTTGCCATGGAGTATGGGTTTTGCAGGCTTGAAGCTTCAAAAGGCTAGTAGACACATTAGGCTATCCTCGACAACTTTCATTTCAACAAATGGATCAAGGAAACCCCCTCAAAATTTCTTTCCGAGCAGCTGGTTGCACTTCTGTCAAACACACTACGCTTCTAATAAATTTTGTTGCGCTTCTAATAAATTTCACTGCGCTTTTGATAAATTTCGTTGCGTTGATGTCAACAGTGTAATTTTTTTATTTTTATGAGTCAAAGTTGAATTTTCATGATGTAATTAGTCATTTTGGGTTTTCACATGATGCAACTAAGTGTAATAGAGCTCGTAAATGTCAAGTTGATGTGATTATGATGGTCATTAATGTTAGTAAAGTCAATCAAAGCTAAATAGGGATTTTGTTCTTAATCTCCCTAGTTTTAGGTTTGGTTAGAGAAAATGATGTAAATTGTTCATATCTTGATGAATTTGACCCCTGAGAGGGGGGAATGTAGTTTTTGGTCTATATGTAGCTTGTTTGAAGTCAGATTCAAGGATGGACATCGTTAATCAAAGGCTTGGAGCTTGTGTAAATTACATTTTTTCATAAATACAAAGACAGTTGCAGCGATTATCTTGGGATTCATGTGGTATGATTTAGTAGCAATGTTTTTCCTATGTTTCATAATTATATTGAATGTTTAGTTTTCCTTAATCCATTAGCATGCTTTTAGTGATTGTCTCGTGAGGTGTTAAACATAATTCATAATTTCTATGCTATGTTTTTATGAGGTTTTCACTTTTATGTCCTTTTTCCTCTGATAAATGAACTCATAAACCCTGTGCTCATTTTGATTTCTCTCTATTTCTACCATATACCATTATGACAATTCAAAAGTGTTATTGAACATACCTACCTTGCCCCATTATATCCCTGCAACTAAACCATTTGAAACCCTGACCTAGTTCCCTAGAATTTGAGTCGAATCTAACAAAACCTAAAAATCAAACCATAAGTGAGCTAAATACCTAGCCTAATATCAATATTTCCATCCATTCATTTCGTTGGCTATGAGATTACAGAGAGAGCCCTCTCTGATTTTTTAGGGCTAGTTACCAAGTCGAAAGTGGTATGAGGTTATCTCTTTCGGTCTTCATTCTCAGCCTTGGGACATTGTGGAGGATAACAGTCACTATTAAAATGCTTCATATGCAGAGGACACAAAGTAGTAGACTATCCATAAAACCCCAAAAGTGCATTCGTAGTAGAGGAGGAGGTTGTAGTCCAAGAAATTGAAGATAAGAGGGAGAGGCCTTAATGTTGCAGAGGAGTCTGATAACAGGAAACAAGGAGAAGCCATAAGCTGATTGGAGGAGGAAGATTTTTTTCCACACTAAATGCGAATTCCAAGATAAAGCATGCAAGGTAGTCATTGACAGGGGATCTGCTGATAACTTGGTAAGTACTAAAGTGGTAGAAAAGTCACAACTTTCTTGCATTCCAAAGTCCAATCCCTACCATATTTCATGGTTGAAAAAGGACCATAGTGTGCTTGTCAATCAATCTTTTTTGGTGGCTTTTAAAATTGGTCCTTATGAAGTCAAAGTGTTATGTGACGTAGTCCTAATGGATATGTATTCTTGATGGATACATGCCATTTATTGTTGGGTAGGCCCTGGCAATATGATCATAAAGTAGTCCATTATGATCTAGATAATACCTATGAAGTTCGACATAGTGGGAAAAAACACATTTTGAAGCCATGGAAAGAAGAAGAGGCCTCTGAAATTATGACAACATTGTCATTTGTGACAATGGGTTATAAGGAGTTTTACAAGAAAACTAAAAGGGGGATTTGTTACATATTGTATTTGAAAGAGGAAAGGAAACGAGAAGGACGAACACCCCCATGAGGGTTGCAATAATTGTTGACAGAATATTCATATGTAACCCATGTTGTAGCTCCTAGAGACAGCCTTTAGTTGCAAAAGACCAGTGCCTTGGACATATTAAAATCAGAGGTTAAACGTAGACAACTATAAGGATGCCTCTGACAAAATATGGAATAAGAGAATAATGGTTTTGGTGGTTCAAGAATGGAGAAGACCTTTGAGTTTGATTCATGTGAATTACCCTATACTATGGGAGGGCTCAAGAGGTTGTATGACTTGGTAGCTTTCAAATGGGCCAAGTATGAAACAATGAGCAGAGGCTTTAAAATATGCAGAGGTGTTGAGAAAGAATGGAGGAGGAGGAACCTGTGAGAGATAGTCATAAAAGTCTTAAGAATCTGTCTCCCGTGAACTCAGAAGAATTGGATGCAAGTGGAATATGAACAAAAACAGATATGTGGAGCGTTAATTAAGGGAGCACGACAAATTCAACACATGAGCATTATACATACATGAATTCATGGATAAAAATGCATACCACCAGCAGCTACATTACACAAATCATCTAAGCAGTAGAACATTGAAAGATGATTATACATAAACATGAGATGATTGATAAACAAGAGAACATAGATACATACTACTCATTTCTCCATCTAGAATCCAAATAAACAACGTTGTATATCAAATTATATTCAAAACACCTCTCCTAAATATGTATCTCAGAGCATAAAGAGCACAATTACATAGGACTACAACAAAACTTCTCCAAAATTTAGAACCTTTCTTTCATCTCTAAACTCGCTACATATATATTTCTCCTTGAGGGTTCATGATCAACCCACACATGTGAAAATCAAAATATCCTAACCAATTAATAGAGCGTGCATCAAGAAATCACTCCTGCAAACATAAAATCAAAACAAAATCGGGTGAAATCGAGATTTTACCAGCAAAACATCATAATAAAACAATAAAAATAAACAACATAGTTGGCCATGGAGGTCAAATTCTGGAATCTTCAAAAAGAGGCGGTGAAGAGAGGTCGTGAACAGGTGGGGAGTCTAGCTTCCATCACCTGATTCCATCTGTTGTGGAAAACCTTCAGTCCCTCGTTCTCATGATTTCCATAACCGTCGTGAAACAGTCTGTCACACTGTGTATGCCTAGCTCTTTAGCGGGGGATTCATTTGACAAACTGAATATACCTCTGTTGTGTTTGTCCCACCTAAACCAATGTTGTGTTTGACTGAGACCAAATTTAGGAGGCGGACATGGATGGTTTGTGGTATTGGATGGGGGGAGGGGGGGGTTGCGAAATCACTATAGGCTAACATTGTTGGCTCCTTGTAATTTGTAAGAGTGGAAAGAACAAACACTACAAGGGCCACATCAGAACCACTTTGGAATCCTAGGACCTAGCCTTCCTAGATTCAAAGAGGGATCTCTCTATAAAAGTACTTTAATTGATATATATTTATGCTCTTTGTTTGAGATATTAGGCTATTTATGAAGTTCTAAGGACTTGTTTTGCTTTTGGTTGGATTAAATGATAGATTGAAGGATCAATGGTGTGATTGATTGAGGGAATGTTTTCACTGAAACAAATAGACTATGAGAAACATCAATATATTGGGCAATGGAGTCATAAAAGGATTTAATTGCTCATCAACTCTGCAAGGGCGTTCAAAGGGCAAGCTAACTATATCAAATGGATTCTTTAGATTAGGTTGTGTTATGAAACATTAATAAGTTGTGAAGGCAGCAAAGCTATAATCAGTTAAGAATCTTCTAGCTCTACTTAGACAAGAAAATCCTTTTAAGGTAACTTTTTGGAGCAAGCCAAAGCACAGGGAAAACCATAAATCTCATTGGGAAAACCTTTAATAAGAAACCTTTCAGACAACAATCCAATAGTCAACAGACTACTTTCAGATAAAGAAAACATATAAGATAACAAAAGAGTGGTCTAATATCAAACAAAAACAATCTAATCTGATTTTGACAACTCTCAAAGACTCTTCAAAGAAATATCTCAAGGCAGACCAAAGGGCAGGGCATACCATAGACCTCTCTTGTTTTAGACTCTGGTCAACATACTTTAAAGAAAGATCCTAAAAACAATATCTCAAGTCTTACTCAAAGGAACATGGGCTCACCAAAATTTCCTTGGTTTCACTCTATTGAATCATTTCCAAGATAACAAGCTAGATGTAACTAGAAGGAAATTAAGAATCTTCTAATTGGACCTTGCAGAAGAAAACACAAACATAAATAATACAGACAGAAATAGGGTGCTGAAACAACAAATCCTAATCTAAAACTTCTGCTTCTTTATCAGAGAAAGATGAACACAATGAAAACATAAGGAGAAACAACAATAATTAGGAAAACTTCACCATTGATATAGCTCAAGGATCCTGTGAACATGCTTGTATTCTTGATGGTCAAACCAGTTACATCACTCCATGTACAGTAGCTCTCTGCAACTCAAAGCTTTCTTTGGTTCAATCTAGCATTCCTCAACTTGCCTAGCAGCAGAAATCAGTCTAATAACATCATTTAACCAACATTTGAAATGAAGCTCATATGCAATATTTATATGCAAAATGAGGAGGTGCTGCTAACCTAGGGGGTTTAAATGTTATTTATTACAGAGTTAATGATTTTTGACCTTTGAGACCATGCAAGGACCAAGGCAAAAATATCTTAAAGAGTTACTCTGAAATAATAACTTTTGAGTTATTTTTAGTTGAAATTTTTGACTTTCAAGGCTTAGTAATAACTTTGTAATAACTGTTGAGCTTCTTTAAAAATATCTCTGATTATGCAATAATTGTATAATGCCTTGTTGAAAGAAATAATTCTTGTAGGTGGCAATTTTGTCTTTGGAGAAGTAATTGCTTCTTAGTTGATTTATTCGAAGTTGTCTTTGGGTGATCTGTCTTTGTTTTATCAATCAAACTTATGTATTAGGTCTTTAACCTTGATTTAGCTTTTAATAATCTGCATCATTGTTTAAAGGGCTAATCCTTAGTTTATCTTCTTATCTGTAACTTAGCCCTTTAATCTTCTTGTTCTTTATTTCTTCCCTGACTATATCTTTTTTTATGTGCAGGCAGGGTTTCTTCATGGCAAAAGGGTTTATAACCCATCGATGATCATGACATATCGAGGGTAAATTCTTTTATGTGAATCCTTGGCCCTTTTAATATGTTTTTTGCCTCTTGGATCGTCATCCAGAGGTTTTTCATCATTTAAATGCCTCTCTGGGCTTTGGTCGCCATTAAACCTGGAAAAATAAACAAAAATTAACTTAAAAACCTGCGGGATGGGGTAAATATGCCTTTTTCGGGGTTTCTGAGGGTTTAGGGGCGATTTGCAGAGGAATAGAGGTGCAGGGGAATGATTTCTAAGGCGAAATCATGAGGAAAATCTAGTGACGGCAAAGAAATTTTGAATTTTGTCACGCAGAGAATGAAGGTGGTTTTGCAAAACCACCGTGGTTTATCATGCGGGCTATCAGCGGTAAACGATATTAGGCAGAGGCAGCGCGATACCATTCAACGTTGGACGCGTGTTCAGGGCTAAACCACCCTTTTCACATGGACATGGGCCATTAACCTTCGGTGTTGAATTCTGCGTGATACGAAATCCGAACCGTTAGATCTCAAGGAGCGAGATCGACAGTGCGGGTGGAGCCTGAAGATGGGGTACAATTTGGCGGAGGGGACCCGATGGACAAGCGACACCAAGTGAATGGGTGACGAAGATTTGAGTGGAAAGTGGGACTAGGTGATATGCGGGCTGAAGGATGGTGAAGTGATGACTGTTGGATCAGGGTTGATCAACGACGGAGATGGCTTGGGGCGGGATGAAGAAATGAAGGAGTTGAGGCATTGTTTGCATGGGGGAAAGGGCTTAAGAACGGGCGAAGGGAATGGTCCCGTGGGGGTAGAGGGGACGGGGGGTCGGGGAGAAAAGGGCTTAGGAGAATAACGGAGGGTCGGGATCAAGGGTCACATGGGTAGAAGGGGAGAGAAAAGGGGCTTATGGCCTATATACAAAAAGTGGGTTTTTTGCATAAAAAACAAAGTTTTATGGGACCTTTTAGAGTTCTGATAGGCTAGAAAGTTAGGACAAAACGATGTAAAAGGGGTTTTTACATTGTTTTAAAGGGTTTTTATGAGAGAAAGATGTATGAGGGGGGGATTTTTGAGGGTTTTTAGAGGAAAATGAAAAAGGATAAATGAGGATGTGAGTAGAGGGGTGAATGAGGGAATTAGACCCAAAACAAGAATTTATTTTCAGAGCAGCAGGGTCAACGTTTGAGGAGGCATAAAGATAGGAAGGTTTAGTAAAAAATAGTCAATTTTTAGGATGATGAAGGCAGTGAGACTTCTAAAGATAGATGATAGGAAAATTATGCTATCTTTAGGTGCTTGTAGGACATCCATAGTCATCTAGTGAAATATGTAGAATACAGGAGGATAACAGACACGTAGCACCGAAGGTGGTATAAAAAATTGGCCATTTCAGAACCCTCCCCCACCCGGCATAACTTTCGGAAAGAGGGAGAGGGGGGGGGGGTGCGAAGTAAACCTGGACTGTCGGATGTATTGATGGGGAGAGAAGATGAAAGAGAGATTTCGGGGGCTTAGCAGTGATGGTATGTGTGAAAAATGGATGGAAATGGTGGAAGTAATGGTAGGGATGATAGTATTAACACACGAAAAAAATGGTTTAAACTGAAAAGAGAGGGTCAGAGGTCGGGGGATGGATTTAGATGACGTGACAAGGAAGGTGGGGCCCTAGCTCACACCAAAAATTGCAATTGGAAGGTTTTTCATATGAGAAAAAGGGAGTAAAGGTTATGGTTAGCGGAATGTGAAGTGTGATGATGGGAAGGCGACGTGGCAAGGGGGAAGTGGGGCCGCCCGCAGATCGCAAGCGAGATAGTTTAGTTGTGAGGAGCAGGAGGTAAATTCCATAATCTGCGATTTGCGATGTGCAGTGGTGGAAAGATGATGTGGCGAGGCAGAAGTGGGGCCGCCCGCAGATCGTAATCGAGAGTATTTGTTATGGGAAAGTAGAGGGTAGATGTTATAGTTTTTGGGGAGCGAAGTGCGATTACAGTAAGTGGAAGGTGACGTGGCAGATGGATGGCAGTCCCACTTACATCACAATTGGGGAAATGGTGCAGGCGGAAATTAATGTGGTAAGTAAGGTTTGCGATTTGCGATGGGCGATGTGGGGATAGGTGACGTGTTAGAGAGGGTAGGTCCCACTTCATATTGCATTTTGGGGTTCAGAAGTGGTCAGATATATGATAGGCAATGGAAATTGCGAAATGTCGATGCGATATAGGTAAGTATTTAAGTGTGGTAAATGATATTACATATATTACATGTAATATATAATATATGTAACAGTTTGTGGGATGCGGCAATTAACACAACTTTGGATCATAATACATTGACCGCGACACTTTTCTCTTTTGACTGTGGGGATTTTCGCCCGACCTGCGCTTGAATTTCTTGGCCTTCCCCTTAAACATTCACGCCTATGCCTTGTGATTTCCTTATAGGGACCACTTCTACATGTTGAGTGCGGTCACAGGCCAACAACCCCAATCAAGCTACCTATAAGATTACCACCTTCAATGGGTATTACACATCGTTTTGACTTAGTCCTGAGATCAAAACTTCCTAATCAAGCTACCTATAGGTGAGCCCCTCAAGAGAATGAAGAAATGAGAAGATATATTTCAAATTTTCTAGAAAAAGGGTTCATTAAGAAGAGCATGGGTCCCTATGCCACTCCAAAGGAACAAATGGAGGCTTTGCATCTCTAGGGCTATCAAAAAGATCACAGTGAAGTATAGGTATACACCACCTCATATGGATGACATATTAGATTTCTTTGCTAGTTAAAAAATATTCTCTAAGGTGGACTTAAGGAGTGGTTACCATTGGATCTGGATTAGAGAAGGGGATGAATGGAAAACATCGTTCAAATCCCAAGATGGATTGTATGAATGGTTATTTATGCCATTCAGATTGTCTAATGCTCCTGCCACTTTTATGTGAACTATGAACCATGTATTTAGACCTTACATCGATAAATTTGTCATTATTTACTTTCATGACATTTTGATTGTTAGTAGAAACATGGAAGAGCATTTGAATCATTTAAAGATAGTATTTAGTACACTTACAACAGAAAAATTGTTTGTGAATCTTGAGAATGAGTTTTGTATGGAAAAATTAGTTTCCTTGGGAATTCAATTTTTGCAAATGGAGTGAGTATGGACCCTAAAAAATATAGAGCCATATTAGATTGGCGTACTCCTCAAATCATTACAAATGTGAGGATTTTTCACGGATTGGTGAAGTTTTACAAGAAATTGTTAGAAATTTTAGTGGCGTAAGTGTTGCCTTAACTAATTTTACGAAGGGAAAGTCATTTTCATGGACCAAGGTAGCTAAAATAAGTTTTGAACATCTCAAAAGAAAAGTAATTAAGGCCCCCATTATATCCCTACAATATTTTGATAAGGTGTTTACCATTGAATGTGATGCTTCAGTTGTAGTAATTGGGGGGGTCTTAAGCCAAGAAGGTCAACCAATTTTATTTTTCAACGAGAAAGTAAGATGCAAAATGTTAGGTCCCTATATTACTAGTATAGTCCGTGATTGTTGTTAGTGTAACCCCCTTATTGTTATTATTGTACCCTTGTAACCCCCATATTGTTATTATTGTGCCCTTAAATTATTATTGTTAGGTCGGCTAGGATTACATTGTGGCCCCACTAGGATTACATTATGGTCCCATGGACTTCTATATATAGAAAGGAGGTTTTATAAATTGTATCATCCAAGAATTGTTCATTTATGTAATGTATTGGAGGTTGCCCCCTCGAAGTGGCTTATTTCTAAGGCGTTGATATCTCTTTTCTTCTATTTTTGGAGTTGGTTACAAAACATTTGGTATCAGAGCTTTGGATTATAGGGTTTCGCTGCTCTAAACAGGTCATCGTGGCATTTTCACTATAAATTTTTTTCTATGAAGGTTCAGAATCTGAAATTTCTAGGCTATGAAGCCGAAATCCTGAGGAAAATCATCAAAAAATTTAAGAGCTTGGTTCACAATATTTTCAGAGATATGATTTGTGGAAGGTAGTGCTTTATCAGGCTCCCGAATTTCATCTCAAAGAGGTGATCGTGGGAAAAGATTCATAACTCTCTCTATGAGCATCGGATTGGAGTGCCATAAAAATTGGTTGCAAGTACACAAAATTTAGTTTCTTTGCTATCAATTTCAAAGCTGAAGGACGAAACAGTGACACGTGGCAAGTCATACAAGTTCGCTCTACTGAACTAGTCCATAATTAGGTCATTGTGGGAGATTGGACACAACTTTGTCTTGGAGAATCCAAATCAGGTCAGACTTGTGGCATTCAAAAAAGAATTCATAGGGATACGTCGGTACCGAAATTCAAATATTGAAGTGCTGCAATCACAAAGATAATCCAATTTCAATATCGAGCTCCTCAAAAGCAAGAAAAAAGTGTGTATTTTTTTCCGAATTGCATAAGTCTTGTTTGAAGAATCAATTTGAATTGATTCCAAGGGCATATTGTAGAATACATATTAGTATTGGGTTCTAAAATATGCCCCATAAAAATAATTCAACACCCATTAAGCCTTCAAAAGGCTCTACTATGACTCATGAAGATGAAGAATTGCAACATGATCTATCAAAATTACAAGAGCAAGTGCAACAAATTTCGCTCTCACAAAGAGCAACAAAAAATCAAATGGAAGTTTTGAAGAAAGGCGTGGAAGCTAAGATGGATGGCATGGAAGCTAATATGGATGAAATGAAAGACAACATGGAAAACATGAAGAAGGATCTAAAAGCATACATGGAAGGTTTGACAAAGTTGATACAAGAAATGTTTCATAATGGTGAAAAGATAGTAGAAGAAACTCATGATGAGAACAAAATAAATGTTAATCATGATTTCATAAACTCTAATGTTGGCGGGAAGAACCACCATATTCCAAAAATGGAGATGAGGAAGTTTGATGGAAAGGATCATGTTACATGTGTTGGGTTCCTATGTTTTGACGAGATTGCAATACCAAAAGATAAGACAACATCAAACCACTTTGGGAGCCCTAGGATCCGCCTGCGGACCCGGAGAGGGATCTCCAAATGGAGCTAAGAATGATATGTCTTTGAAGCTCGAATTGAGATATTAGGCTAGTTATGAAGCACAGGGGGGGGGGGGGGGGGTTGAATGGTTTGGTTGGAGGGTTGGTGGGTTGGTTAGGAGATAATGGAATAGGAAAACAATGGGAGAAAAGGAACAAAGCAGCAGGATGTTTGTGAGAGTCAGATGATAGGCCAAGACGGTGCCATCCATTGGGCTATGGAGTCATGAAGGAAATTACTTGCATCCACTAGCCAAGGCTTCGAAAGGGCAAGTCATCTAATACTAAAGGATCTTTTATATAGATCGTGGGATGGAACATTAAGGAATGAAAGTGAAAGAAGGAAAACAACCAAATCTCTGTCTATAGATCAGGCCAGAGGTCATTTAACTCCAGACCTGCTTGGACATACTCAAAGGTAGCTCTCAAAGAGGGACAAAGGGGCTGCTTATAGATCGCACCAGAGGTCATTTAACTCCAGGTCTGCTTTAGCAACTCCAAGGGAAAAACAGAGATAAGTTAAACAGAAGGGATCTTAAAAGGGCCAGCTGGTCACGCAAGGATCCTAGTGGAAAGGGCTAACACTCATCCCCAGTGTTCCCAAACCTTCCAGCTTAAACCCCTCAAGAACATCTAAGAACAGCTTCAACTAATTCATACATCAGCCAGCAGGAAATAACATCCACTGCGCTAGTTAAACCAACTGAAATCAACTCTTAGATAGCACATAGAGCAGAAAACATTGATGGCAAGGAGAGCAGACGACATAGGGCACCTAACAAGGGTGAATCCTATACCATTATTCTGATGCAAGCCCCAGAAGAACATGAAACAATATGGAAATGTAAATAACAGAGTTAAGAAAAACATCACCAATAGCAATAGACCAGGATCCTGTGAAATGTGCTTTGATTAATAGATGCAAAACCAGTCATGTACAAAATGGCTCAATGGCTATTACAGTCTAGATTTCTCCTCCCAGCCTATTACATACAACTACTCTGCTACTCCCTCCCACGACTGTTCTAACAGTCAAATGAATCCCTCACAACCGACGATTCCATTTTGACAAGGAAACAACTTTTGACAACCAACAACCACCTTTACATTATGTTCTCAGGGATCTTTTATAGGAGAGGAGAGAAAAAAGAGGTAGATGAACAATTAAATGAGACTCATTAAGACAACGGCGTGGAAGTGTTCCACACCCATTCCTCTTAATGGAAATTTTCGGTATTTGTGTGTACTCTATGAAGCTTGTTTTGGAGATCTCACCTTCGGTAGAAATTTGACCTCTGGTATGTTCTTTAAGTCCTTATGGTGATCTGGAACTCTGTGCTGCCACTCTGAAATGAATGAACTGGGTGACAAGTCTGAAAGGCTCTCCATACCTCATAACTGCTGCCTGACTGTCTGAAATGAGCTCCAGTCAGTGTATTTAATTGTCTCAGGGCTCGAGAAGGCATGGAGGACGGTGTGGGAAGTTGTACCTCTGGAGGAAAATGTCCCGCTGTTAGGTGGCACAGTAATGACTTGCTGGTGCGCTCATCAGTCTTCAAACTGGGCCTCGATCCTTTGATCATGGGATTATAACCATTAATCTTCAATACCGGCTCAAAACCCTTCTAACCCGCCTCTGTTGACTCGCTTGGTCGCTGAATTAACCTTTCTGTGACCCCTGCATAGTGAAAAGAGACTGTGAAACCGGGCGGTGGTGGTGGAGGAAATGCTGCGGAGGTGGCGGAATGGTGGCAGAACAGCGGGGAAACAACGGAAAGTGGTGGCGAGATGAACACATAGTGTAAAGACTCAAATGTTACCACCGGAGCGATTTACAAAGGAAAACATGGAAAAACAATGGAGCGGAGCATGAATGTGGGGCCGACCGCGGCGGGGGGCGATTAAACCTGAGCCGTCAGATCCCGGAGGAAACGGACGACGGAGATGAAATCGGCCAATCGCAATCGGAGGTTGGAGCGGGTGGCAATCGCAACGCACCCTTTGAAAGTTCCGATTGCGATTGAGAATGGAGAAGCGATTGAGCGATAACCGTTGATCTCGGGTCCAGATCAACGACGAGGATGTAATCGGAGGGAGAACGGGAGGGGTGATTGGCGATGATGCAATCAGCGCTGAGCCGTTGGATCGTGCATCAAACGAACGGACGGGATGTAATCAGGGTATTTCAATCGGGGCGGCACCAACGTGACTTGTGATTGCGATCGGAGGGGATTTGCGATTGGCGGAGGACCGTCGGATCAGGCGGGGGGATCAACGGTGGAGAAGCGATCGGGGGATCGCAATCAGAGGAAGGAGCAGAAGGCTTGCGATCAATCGGAGGGTGCACGCAGCGCATTGTGATTGTGATTAGGTGGGGGGATGCGATTAGCGCTCTGTCGTTCGATCGATACAGATCAATGGTGCAGAACGAAGCGGAGGCCTTAACATGATAACTCAATCGCATCGGAGGTTTTCAATGTTACACAGGAAACGCGCCCGGCCGGTCTTCCGATTGCGATTAGCGCCTGGGACTTGAGCGCTTGGTCCCAGCGCCGGGGCACATGTGGGGAAGTGGTTAAGGGACTTGCGGTAAGGGGGCTAGGCCTATAGTAAGGTCGGAACATGGGTTTTTAGCCTATTTTAATGGATTTTGAGGGTGAAGGAGGGGAACGATAGAGGAATAAAGGGGGAAGAAGGCCAACAAGGGTTAAGGGGGGAATTTAAAGGGGATTTTAGGGGGAAATGAAGGGTAAGAATGGAAATAGAAGGGGAAGACAAGGGGGGATAAAAAGAGGCTAATTGAGGGTAAAATAAAGGGGAAAGGAGGCCTTTGGGCATTTCTTCACATAACAGAGAGGCTTTAAAAAGGGGAATCAGCAGAGGGGATATAATCAAAGGCTAAAAGGCACATGGAGGCTTCAAGGAGACTTTTTTTTCAGAGGAAATGCATTCCTTGAAGACTCAAAAATGATTTAGCCCCCTATTTGCTTGTCAAAAAATTATAGGGGGGCTAACAGTGGCTCCACATGGGGATGGCTTCTTCTTTAAGGAGGCAAGAATTCAGAAATTGATCTCTTGGTGTAGGCCAAGTGCCTGCTGCTTGAACCATCCTTTTCTCTCTTTAATCTGCTACCACAAGCTATGAAGACAACAAATCAGCAGTACAATTCTCCCAAACAACTACCTACCCACACTATAGTCCTAACATTTTTTCTTCTGGGTGCATTTGGACTTGCAGACCCTTTTACATCATTAATTTTTTAAACAGGAAAATAAACCTACTCTACTTCTACCCTTATTACTCCACGAGACCAGATTAGACTGTTGGTCTCATAGTTTCTCTACCTACACTACTACCTGCTAGGATTAGAATGTCTAGCAAGTTTCTTCTCTACATTCTAAGACAGAAATTTAAACAACTAACTACCCGCTCATAGACTGAGCTTTATTGAGCTTTTCCTACCTACCCTACTCTAACTGGAAATCTATGATACTTTAGGTGATACAATAATGCCAATGCAGCCAATCGAGCAGTAGTGAAAAAGGATATGAGCACTGGCTGCCTGTCAGAGATAACCACAGGGTGCTCTGCGTGTGGTTCTTCAAAACTGTGGTCACCATCAATAGTGACCATTCCTGATGAATCTGGCCCGCGCTAAGGATCAATGCTTGAGCATTCAAGCATATCAGGGCCTCCATGTACTCTGCCACAGGATCCACGAACAGATGATGTACATTTTCTTCTTTTAGGCCTCCCATGATTGGTAGGCTGTCTATGTCCTGGGCAACTTCGATTATTACATCTTCCACTGCATCTTCAAAGGGGCTCTTGGGAACCGGATCATCTTCTTCTTCTACATCGAAAATCAGCGGAATCTCTTCTCTTTTGGGGGGAGGGAGACTTTCCAAGAATGCTCTGGGGTCTCTGAACTCATATGATATCTCTTGTGAGCTCATAAGTTTGAGCTCGGCTTCATACCTCTCAACCATCAGCTCCAAAAGGATTTTCTTGATCGCGGGCCCGCCTCTAGAGCCGAGAGGAATAACCCCAGGAAGGTCTTCCACCTTATATACTGCCAATTCACTAGAAACTGTATCACAACATGCTGCTATGAAGTCTAGAAATATTTCCGCAAACCGTTCGGGGTCTTGCGTTAGTGACATGTCTTGGTCTTCGGAATGGATGATGTTGTACTGCGACATGGTCTCCCAGTGGAGTCTTATGTGAAACCACAGATAATCAGTGGCCAGCTGATTACTAGCGGAGTCTTTTAATCATTCAGGAATTGTGGAGTCGCCAGGTGGAGGATTTACAACTTACTGTCCACCACAGTGGTTTACCAAATCAAAGCTGACTGATCTTTCCCCAGCGGAGTCGCCATTATGTTGGGGTTCCTATGTTTTGGCAGATTTGGCAATACCAAAAGATAAGACAACATCAAACCACTTTGGGGCCCTAGGATCTAGCCCTCCTGGACCCGGAGAGGGATCTCTCCAAATGGAGCTAAGAATGATATGTCTTTGAAGCTCGAATTGAGATATTAGGCTAGTTATGAAGCACAGGGGGGGGTTTTAAATGGTTTTGTTGGAGGGTTGCTGGGTTGGTTAGGAGATCATGGACTGGGAAAACAGTGGGAGAAAAGGAACAAAGCAGCAGGATGTTTCAGCAGAGATGATAGGCCAAGACAGTGCCATCCATTGGGCTATGGAGTCATGAAAGGAAATTACTTGCATCCACTAGCCAAGGCTTCCAAAGGGCAAGTCATATAATACTAAAGGATCTTTTATATTATATGGTGGGATGGAACATTAAGGACTGAAAGTGAAAGAAGGAAAACAACCAAATTTCTGTCTATAGATCAGGCCAGAGGTCATTTAACTCTAGACCTGCTTGGACATACTTAAAGGTAGCTCTCAAAGAGGGACAAATGGGCTGCTTATAGATCGGACTAGAGGTCATTTAACTCCAGGTCTGCTTTAGCAACTCCAAGGAAAAAACAGAGATAAGTTAAATAGAAGGGATCTTAAAAGGGCCAGCTGGTCGCGCAAGGATCCTAGTGGACAGGGCTAACACTCATCCCCAGTGTTCCCAAACCTTCCAGCTTAAACCCCTCAAGAACATCTAAGAACAGCTTCAACTAATTCATACATCAGCCAGCAGGCAATAACATCCACTGCGCTGGTTAAACCAACTGAAATCAACTCTTAGATAGCACATGGAGCAGAAAACATTGATGGCAAGGAGAGAAAACAACATAGGGCACCTAACAAGGGTGAATCCTATACCATTATTCTGATGCAAACCCAGAAGAACATGAAACAGTATGAAAATGTAAATAACAGAGTTAAGAAAGACATCACCAATAGTAATAGACCAGGATCCTATGAAATGCGCTTTGATTAATTGATGCAAAACCAGTCATGTACAATATGGCTCAATGGCTAATACAGTCCCAACTTTCTCCTCCCAGCCTATTACATACAACTACCCTACTACTCCCTCCCACGACTGTTCTAACAGTCGAATGAATCCCTCTAACAGCCAATGCCACAGCAAGGCAACAACACCAACAACCAACAACCAACAACAACCTTTACATTATGTTCGCGGGGATATTTTATAGGAGAAGAGAGAAAATAGAAGTAGATAAAAAATTAAATGAGACTCATTAAGACAACAGGGCGGAAGTGTTCACACCCATGCTGCTTAATGGCAATTTTCAGCGCTGTGTGTACTCTATAGACTGTTCGGAGATCTCTGTCAGGTCGAAATCGACCCCTGGTATTTCTTTGGAGTCCTTATGGTGCTTGGAGCTCTGCGCTGCCACTCTGAAATAAATGAACTGGGTGAAAGATCTGCATGGCTTCTCCATCCCTCCATTATTGCGGCTCAGACAGAGCAATTAATCTTTTCAGGGCTCGAGGAGGCACGGAGAATGCTGTGGGAAGGTGTACATCTGGAGAGAATGTACTCTGCCAATATTAAACACAGATAAGACTTTGACAATGTGCTTGAATCTTCAAACTGTGCTTGAATCCTTTGAATGCGGGATTAGACGTTAATTATATCAATAATGTGCGTTAATCCTTTTTGAATCTCTTCTGCCGACTAGCTGGTGGATGCCGAACAGTCCTCTCTACGTTATCTGCATAATACAATAGGTCTGTTACAAACCCGGGCAGTGGTGGTGGAGGAAATGATGTGAAGGTGGAGGAATGGTGGCGGAAGTGTGAAAGGACAGTGGAAAGGATGCAAAGTGGTGGAGAAATGATTAACAGTAATAAAACCCAACAATTAACTTTGGGCGGATAACAAAAGGAAGCGCACAAAAACAGTGAAGTGGAGCTATGGATGTGGGACCCAGCGGAGGCGGAGGGCGATTAAACGTGAGCTGTCAGATCCGGGAGGAGACGGACGGCGGAGATGAAATCGCAATAATCGCAATCGGAGGTCGGAGTGGGGAGAAATCGCAATGCACAACACAAATGTTCTGATTATGATTGGGGAGATGTTGCGATTAAACACCAACCGTCGGATCTGGGATCAGATCGACGGTCCTCATCTAATCGGAGGGAGATGGAGAGAGGCGGCGGAGCAGCAATGTGATCAGCGCCGAGCCATTGGATCGTGCATCAAACGAACGGATGGGATGTAATCAGGATATTTCAATCGGGGCGGCACCAACATGACTTGCGATTGCGATCGGAGGGGATTTGCGATTGGCGGAGGACCGTCGGATTAGGCGGGGGGATCAACGGTGGAGAAGCGATCGAGGGATCACAATCGGAGGAAGGAGCAGAAGGCTTGCGATCAATCGGAGGGTGCACGCAGCGCATTGCGATTGCGATCAGGCGGGGGGCTGCGATTAGCGCTCCACCGTTTGATCGATACAGATCAACGGTGCAGAACGAAGCGGAGGCCTTAACATGATAACACAATCGCATCGGGGGTTTTCAATGTTACACAGGAAACGCGCCCGGCCAGTCTTCTGATTGTGATTAGCGCCTGGGACTTGAGCGCTTGGTCCCAGCGCCGGGACACATGTGGGGAAGTGGTTAAGGGACTTGCGGTAAGGGGGCTAGGCCTATAATAAGTTCAGAACATGGGTTTTTAGCCCATTTTAATGGATTTTGAGGGTGAAGGAGGGGAACGATAGAGGAATAAAGGGGGAAGAAGGCCAACAAGGGTTAAGGGGCGAATTCAAAGGGGATTTTAGGGGGAAATGAAGGGTGAGAAGGGAAATAGAAGGGGAAGACAAGGAGGATGAAATAGAGGCTAAATGAGGGTAAAATAAAGGGGGAAAGGATGCCTTTGGGCATTTCTTCACATAACAGAGAGGCTTTGAAAGGGAAATCAGCAGAGGGGATTTGATCAAAGGATAAGAGGCACATGGAGGCTTCAAGGAGACTGTGTTTTCAGAGGAAATGCATTCCTTGAAGACTCAACAACAATCTTAGCCCCCTGTTTTGCTTGTCAAAAATTTATAGGGGGGCTAGCAGTGGCTCCACATGGGGATGGCTTCTTCTTGAAGGAGTCAAGAATTCAGAAATTGATCTCTTGGTGTAGGCCAGATGCATGTTGCTTGAACCATCCTTTTCTCTCTTTGATGTCTGTTTGCCCTGACTATGAAGACAACAAATCGACAGTACAATTCTCCCAAACAACTACCTACCCACACTATAATCCTATCATTTTTCTTCCTGGGTGCATTTGGACTTGTAGACCCTTTTACATCATTAATTTTTTACAAACAGGAAAAATAAACCTATTCTACTACTACCCTTATTGTTCCATGAGACCAGATTAGACTGTTGGTCTCATATGTTTCTCTACCTACACTACTACTTGCTAGGATTAGACTGTCTAGCAGGTTTCTTCTCTACATTCTAAGACAGAAATTTAAACAACTAACTACGTGCTCATAGACTGAGATTTATTGAGCTTTTCCTACCTACCCTACCCTAACTGGAAATATCTGATACTTTAGGTGATACAATAGTGCCAATGCAGCCAGTCTAATAACAACAAAAAAGGATATGAGCACTGACTGCCTGTCAGAGATAACCACAGGGTGCTCTGCGTGTGGCTCTTCAAAACTATGGTCACCATCAGTAGTGACCATTCCTGATGAATCTGGCCCATGCTAAGGATCAATGCTGGAGCATTCGAGCATATCAGGGCCTCCATGTATTCTGCCACAGGATCAATGAACAGATGATGCACATTGTCTTCTTTTAGGCCTGCCATGACTGGTAGGCTATCTATGTCCTGGGCAACTTCGATTATTGCATTTCCCACTGCATCTTCAAAGGGGCTCTTGGGAACCAGATCATCTTCTTCTTGCACATCAAACAGCAGCGGAATTTCTTCTCTTTTGGGGGGAGGGAGACTTTCCAAGAAGGCTTTTGGGTCTCTGAACTCGCATGATATTTCTTGTGATCTCAAGAGTTCGAGCTTAGCTTCATACCTCTCAACCATCAGCTCCAAAAGGATTTTCTTGATCACGGGCCCGCCTCTAGAGCCGAGAGGAATAACCCCAGGAATGTCCTCCACCTTATATATTGCCAAGTCACTAGCAAGTGTATCACGACATGCTGCTATGAAGTCTGGAAATATTTCCGCGAACCGTTCGAGGTCTTGAATTAGTGACCTGGCTTGGTCTTCGGAATGGATGATGTTGTACTGCGACATGGTCTCCCAGTGGAGTCTTACGTGAAACCACAGATAATCAGTGGCCAGCTGATTACCAGCGGAGTCTTTTAATCATTTAGGAATTGTGGAGTTGCCAGGTGGATGATTTACAACTTACTGTCCACCACAGTGGTTTACCAAATCAAAGCTGACTGATCTGTTCCCCAGTGGAGTCGCCATTATGTTGGGGTTCCTATGTTTTGGAAAATTTGGCAATACCAAAAGATAAGACAACATCAAACCACTTTGGGGCCCTAGGATCTAGCCCTCCTGGACCCGGAGAGGGATCTCTCCAATAGAACAAAGAATGATATATTTTTGAAAGCTCAAATGAGATGTTAGGCTAGGTATGAAGCACAAAGGGGGGGGGGTTTTAAATGATTTGGTTGGTTGGTTGCTGGGTTGGTCATGAGATCATGGACTGAGAAACTAATGGGAGAAAAGGAACAAAACAACAGGATGTTTCGAGAGATAATAGGCCAAGGCAGTGCCATCCATTGGGCTATGGAGTCATGAAAGGAAATTACTTGCATCCTTGTGAGGAAGCCTTGAGCAAGTCATCTAATACTAAGGATCTTCCAGATTAGATGGTGGGATGGAACATTAAGGCAGAAAGTGAAGAAGAAAAACAACAAAAAATTTTTGTACATAGATGGAGCGGAGGTCATTTAACTCCAGACCTGCTTGGACATACTCAAAGGCAGCTCTCAAAAAGGGATGAAGGGGCAGCTTATAGATCAGACCAGAGGTCATTTAACTCTAGGTCTTCTTTAGCAACTCCAGAGGAAAAATAGAGATAAGTTAAACAGAAGGGATCTTAGAGAGGCCAGCTGGTCGCGCAAGGATCCTAGTGGACAGGGCTAACACTCATCCCCAGTGTTCCCAAACTTTCCAGCTTAAACCCAGCAAGAACATCTAAGAACTGATTCAACCAATTCATACATCAGAGAGTAGGCAATAACATCCACTACACTGGTTAAATCAACTGAAATCAACTCTTAGATAGCACATGGAAATGAGAAAAAATTGATGGCAAGGAGAGCAGACAGCATAGGCCACCTAACAAGGGTGAATCCTATACCATTATTCTGATGCAAGCCCAGAAGAACATGAAACAATATGAAAATGTAAATAACAGAGTTAAGAAAGACATCACCAATAGTAATAGACCAGGATCCTGTGAAATGCGCTTTGATTAATCGATGCAAAACCAGTCATGTACAATATGGCTCAATGGCTAATACAGTCCCAACTTTCTCCTCCCAGCCTATTAGATACAACTACCCTACTACTCCCTCCCACGACTGTTCTAACAGTCGAATGAATCCCTCTAACAGCCAATGCCATAGCAAGGAAAAAACACCAACAACCAACAACAACCTTTACATTATGTTCTCGGGGATCTTTTATAGGAGAAGAGAGAAAATAGAAGTAGATAAACAATTAAATGAGACTCATTAAGACAGCAGGGCGGAAGTGTTCACACCCATGCCGCTTAATGGAAATTTTCAGCGCTGTGTGTACTCTATAGACTGTTTTGGAGATCTCTGTCAGGCCGAAATTTGACCTCTGGTATGTTCTTTAAGTCCTTATGGTGATCTGGAACTCTGTGCTGCCACTCTGAAATGAATGAACTGGGTGACAAGTCTGCAAGGCTCTCCATACCTCATAACTACTGCCTGACTATCTGAAATGAGCTCTAGTCAGTGTATTTAATTGTCTCAGGGCTCGAGAAGGCATGGAGGACGCTGTGGGAAGTTGTACCTCTGGAGGAAAATGTCCCGCTATTAGGTAGCGTAGTAATGACTTGCTGGTGTGCTCATCAGTCTTCAAACTGGGCCTCGATCCTTTGATCATGGGATTATAACCATTAATCTTCAATTACCGGCTCAAAACCCTTCTAACCCACCTCTGTTGACTCGCTTGGTCGCTGAATTAACCTTTCTGTGACCTCTGCATAGTGAAAAGAGATTGTGAAACTGGGCGGTGGTGGTGGAGGAAATGCTGCGGAGGCGGCGGAATGGTGGCATAACAGCGGGGAAACAACGGAAAGTGGTGGCAAGATGAACACATAGTGTAAAGACTCAAATGTTACCACCGGAGCGATTTAAAAAGGAAAACATGGAAAAACAATGGAGCGGAGCATGAATGTGGGGCCGACCGCGGCGGGGGGCGATTAAACCTGAGCCGTCAGATCCGGGAGGAAACGGACGGCGGAGATGAAATTGGCCAATCGCAATCGGAGGTTGGAGCGGGTGGCAATCGCAACGCACCCTTTGAAATTTCCGATTGCGATTGAGAATGGAGAAGCGATTGAGCGATAACCGTTGATCTCGGGTCCAGATCAACGGCAGGGATGTAATCGGAGGGAGAACGGGAGGGGTGATGGGCGATGATGCGATCAGCGCTGAGCCGTTGGATCGTGCATCAAACGAACGGACGGGATGTAATCGGGGTATTTCAATCGGGGTGGCACCAACGTGACTTGCGATTGCGATCGGAGGGGATTTGCGATTGTCGGAGGACCGTCGGATCAGGCGGGGGGATCAACGATGGAGAAGCGATCGGGGGATCGCAATCGGAGGAAGGAGCAGAAGGCTTGCGATCAATCGGAGGGTGCACGCAGCGCATTGCGATTGCGATCAGGCGAGGGGATGCGATTAGCACTCCGCCGTTCGATCGATACAGATCAACGGTGCAGAAAGAAGCGGAGGCCTTAACATGATAACTCAATCGCATCGGGGGTTTTCAATGTTACACAGGAAACGCGCCCGGCCGGTCTTCCGATTGCGATTAGCGCCTGCGACTTGAGCGCTTGGTCCCAGCGCCGGGGCACATGTGGGGAAGTGGTTAAGGGACTTGCGGTAAGAGGGCTAGGCCTATAATAAGGTCGGAACATGGGTTTTTAGCCCATTTTAATGGATTTTGAGGGTGAAGGAGGGGAACGATAGAGGAATAAAGGGGGAAGAAGGCCAACAAGGGTTAAGGGGGGAATTTAAAGGGGATTTTAGGGAAATGAAGGGTAAGAAGGAAATAGAAGGGGAAGACAAGGGGGATAAAAGAGGCTAAATAGGGTAAAATAAAGGGGAAAAGGCCTTTGGGCATTTCTTCACATAACGAGCTTTAAAAAGGGGAATCCAACGGAGGATATAATCAAAAGCTAAAAGGCACATGGAGGCTTCAAGGAGCTGTGTATCGGAGAGGAAATGCATTCCTTGAAGACTCAAAAATGATTTAGCCTACATTTGCTTGTCAAAAAATTATAGGGGACTAGGTGGCTCCTGCAAGATGGCTTCTTCTTAAAGGAGGAAAGAATTCAGAAATTGATCTCTTGGTGTAGGCCGGAGTGCACATAGCTTGAACCATCCTTTTCTCTCTTTGATGCGCTACCCTGAGCTATGAAGACAACAAATCATTGTTACAATTCTCCCAAACAACTACATACCCACAACATAGTCTAAAATTTTCTTAAGATGCATTTGGACTTGCAGACCCCTTTACATCATTAATTTTTTAAACAGGAAAATAAACCTACTCTACTTCTACCCTTATTACTCCATGAGACCAGATTAGACTGTTGGTCTCATAGTTTCTCTACCTACACTACTACCTGCTAGGATTAGACTGTCTAGCAAGTTTCTTCTCTACATTCTAAGACAGAAATTTAAACAACTAACTACCTGCTCATAGACTGAGCTTTATTGAGATTTTCCTACCTACCCTACTCTAACTGGAAATTGATGATACTTTAGGTGATACAATAATGCCAATGCAGCCAATCGAGCAGTAGTGAAAAAGGATATGAGCACTGGCTGCCTGTCAGAGATAACCACAGGGTGCTCTGCGTGTGGTTCTTAAAAACTGTGGTCACCATCAATAGTGACCATTCCTGATGAATCTGGCCCACTGTAAGGATCAATGCTGGAGCATTCGAGCATATCAGGGCCTCCATGTACTCTGCCACAGGATCCATGAACAGATGATGTACATTTTCTTCTTTTAGGCCTCCCATGATTGGTAGGCTATCTATGTCCTGGGCAACTTCGATTATTTCATCTTCCACTGCATCTTCAAAGGGGCTCTTGGGAACCGGATCATCTTCTTCTTATACTTCGAAAAGCAGCGGAATCTCTTCTCTTTTGGGGGGAGGGAGACTTTCCAAGAATGCTCTGGGGTCTCTGAACTCATATGATATCTCTTGTGAGCTTAGAAGTTCGAGCTCAGCTTCATACCTCTCAACCATCAGCTCCAAAAGGATTTTCTTGATCACGGGCCCGCCTCTAGAGCCGAGAGGAATAACCCCAGGAAGGTCCTCCACCTTATATACTACCAAGTCACTAGCAAGTGTATCACGACATGGTGCTATGAAGTCTGGAAATATTTCCGCAAACCGTTCGGGGTCTTGCATTAGTGACATGTCTTGGTCTTCGGAATAGATGATGTTGTACTGCGACATGGTCTCCTAGTGGAGTCTTATGTGAAACCACAGATAATCAGTGGCCAGCTGATTACCATCGGAGTCTTTTAATCATTCAGGAATTATGGAGTCACCAGGTGGATGATTTACAACTTACTGTCCACCACAGTGGTTTACCAAATCAAAGCTGATTGATCTTTCCCCAGCAGAGTCGCCATTATGTTGGGGTTCCTATGTTTTGGCAGATTTGGCAATACCAAAAGATAAGACAACATCAAACCACTTTGGGGCCCTAGGATCTAGCCCTCCTGGACCCGGAGAGGGATCTCTCCAAATGGAGCTAAGAATGATATGTCTTTGAAGCTTGAATTGAGATATTAGGCTAGTTATGAAGCACAGGGGGGGGGTTTTAAATGGTTTGGTTGGAGGGTTGCTGGGTTGCTTAGGAGATCATGGACTGGGAAAACAATGGGAGAAAAGGAACAAAGCAGCAGGATGTTTCAGCAGAGATGATAGGCCAAGACAGTGCCATCCATTGGGCTATGGAGTCATGAAAGGAAATTACTTGCATCCACTAGCCAAGGCTTCCAAAGGGAAAGTCATCTAATACTAGAGGATATTTTAGATTAGATGGTGGGATGGAACATTAAGGACTAAAAGTGAAAGAAGGAAAACAACCAAATTTCTGTCTATAGATCAGGCCAGAGGTCATTTAACTCCAGACCTGCTTGGACATACTCAAAGGTAGCTCTCAAAGAGGGACAAAGGGGCTGCTTATAGATCGGACCAGAGGTCATTTAACTCCAGGTCTGCTTTAGCAACTCCAAGGGAAAAACAGAGATAAGTTAAAGAGAAGGGATCTTAAAAGGGCTAGCTGGTCGCGCAAGGATCCTAGTGGACAGGGCTAACACTCATTCCCAGTGTTCCCAAACCTTCCAGCTTAAACCCCTCAAGAACATCTAAGAACAGCTTCAACTAATTCATACATCAGCCAGCAGGCAATAACATCCACTGCGCTGGTTAAACCAACTGAAATCAACTCTTAGATAGCACATGGAGCAGAAAACATTGATGGAAAGGAGAGCAGACAACATAGGGCACCTAACAAGGGTGAATCCTATACCATTATTCATATGCAAGCCCAGAAGAACATGAAACAGTATGAAAATGTAAATAACAGAGTTAAGAAAGACATCACCAATAGTAATAGACCAGGATCCTGTGAAATGCGCTTTGATTAATTGATGCAAAACCAGTCATGTACAATATGGCTCAATGGCTAATACAGTCCCAACTTTCTCCTCCCAGCCTATTAGATACAACTACCCTGCTACTCCCTCCCACGACTGTTCTAACAGTCGAATGAATCCCTCTAACAGCCAATGCCACAGCAAGGCAACAACACCAACAACCAACAACAACCTTTACATTATGTTCTCAGAGATCTTTTATAGGAGAAGAGAGAAAATAGAAGTAGATAAACAATTAAATGAGACTCATTAAGACAGCAGGGTGGAAGTGTTCACACCCATGCCGCTTAATGGAAATTTTCAGCGTTGTGTGTACTCTATAGACTGTTTTGGAGATCTCTGTCAGGCCGAAATTTGACCTCTGGTATGTTCTTTAAGTACTTATGGTGATCTGGAACTCTGTGCTGCCACTCTGAAATGAATGAACTGGGTGACAAGTCTGCAAGGCTCTCCATACCTCATAACTGCTGCCTGACTGTCTGAAATGAGCTCCAGTCAGTGTATTTAATTGTCTCAGGGCTCGAGAAGGCATGGAGGACGCTGTGGGAAGTTGTACCTCTGGAGGAAAATGTCCCGCTGTTAGGTAGCGTAGTAATGACTTGCTGGTACGCTCATCAGTCTTCAAACTGGGCCTCGATCCTTTGATCATGGGATTATAACCATTAATCTTCAATTACCAGCTCAAAACCCTTATAACCCGCCTCTGTTGACTCGCTTGGTCGCTGAATTAACCTTTCTGTGACCTCTGCATAGTGAAAAGAGACTGTGAAACTGGGCGGTGGTGGTGGAGGAAATGCTGCGGAGGCGGCGGAATGGTGGCAGAACAGCGGGGAAAAAACGGAAAGTGGTGGCGAGATGAACACATAGTGTAAAGAATCAAATGTTACCACCGGAGCGATTTACAAAGGAAAACATGGAAAAACAATTGAGCGGAGCATGAATGTGGGGCCGACCGCGGCGGGGGGCGATTAAACCTGAGCCGTCAGATCCGGGAGGAAACGGACGGCGGAGATGAAATCGGCCAATCGCAATCGGAGGTTGGAGCGGGTGTCAATCGCAACGCACCCTTTGAAAGTTCCAATTGCGATTGAGAATGGAGAAGTGATTGAGCGATAACCGTTGATCTCGGGTCCAGATCAACGGCGGGGATGTAATCGGAGGGAGAACGGGAGGGGTGATGGGCGATGATGCGATCAGCGCTGAGCCGTTGGATCGTGCATCAAACGAATGGACGGGATGTAATCGGGGTATTTCAATCGCGGTGGCACCAACGTGACTTGCGATTGCGATCGGAGGGGATTTGCAATTGGCGGAAGACCGTCGGATCAGGCGGGGGGATCAACGGTGGAGAAGCGATCGGGGGATCACAATCGGAGGAAGGAGTAGAAGGCTTGCGATCAATCAGAGGGTGCACGCAGCGCATTGCGATTGCGATCAGGCGGGGGGCTGCGATTAGCGCTCTGTCGTTCGATCGATACAGATCAATGGTGCAGAACGAAGCGGAGGCCTTAACATGATAACTCAATCGCATCGGGGGTTTTCAATGTTACACAGGAAACGCGCCCGGCCGGTCTTCCGATTGCGATTAGCGCCTGGGACTTGAGCGCTTGGTCCCAGTGCCGGGGAACATGTGGGGAAGTGGTTAAGGGACTTGCGGTAAGGGGGCTATGCTTATAATAAGGTCGTAACATGGGTTTTTAGCCCATTTTAATGGATTTTGAGGGTGAAGGAGGGGAACGATAGAGAGCGCTTCGCCGTCAGATATTTGTGATAGATCGACGGTAAAAAACGAGTCGCGGGACTTTGTTTATTGAACCAATCGCATCGGCACTTTAGAGCTTTACAAAGGAATTGTGCACCCGCCCGACTTCCGATTGCGATTAGCGCTTGGGGCTTAAGTGCTTGGTCCCAGCGCACGGGCATGTGTGGGAAGTGGTTTGAAAGGGGCTAGGCCTTATAATAAGGTCAGAAAGTGGGTTTTGGCCCGTTTTAATGGATTTTGAAGGTTGGGAAGGGTAACGATAGAGAGATAAAGGGGGAAGAAGGTCAACAAAGGCTAGGGGGGAATTTAAAGGAGATTTTGGGGAGATTTAGGAGGTAAGAAAGGAAATATAAAGGGAGAGGTAGTAGGAGCTAAGTGTGGGGAAATGAGAGGGAAAAGGAGGCCTTTAGGCATTTCTCCGTAACATAGAGGCTTTATAAGGGAAATCAACAGAGGGGATACTATCAAAGGGAAAAGGCACAAGGAGGCTTCAAGGAGACTGTGTTTTCAGAAGAAATGCATTCCTTGAAGGCTCAAAAACAATTTAGCCCCCTATTTGCTTGTCAAAAATTTCATAGGGGGGCTAACAGTGGCTCCACAGGGGGATGGCTTCTTCTTGAAGGAGTCAAGAATCCAGAAATTGATCTCTTGGTGTAGGCCAGATGCCTGCTGCTTGAACCATCCATCTCTTTCTTTGATCTGCTGCCACAAGCTATGAAGACAACGTATCAGCAAAAACACTTCCATACAGCTACCTACCCACACTATAGTTCTATCATTTTTTCTTTTGGGTGCATTTGGACTTGCAGACCTTTTACATCATCAATTTTTACAGACAAGAAAATAAACCTATTCTACTACTACCCTTATTACTCCATGAGACCAGATTAGACTGTTGGTCTCATATGTTTCTCTACCTACACTACTACCTGCTAGGATTAGACTGTCTAGCAGGTTTCTTCTCTACATTCTAAGACAGAAATTGAAACAACTAATCTACTTGCTCATGTACTGAGCTTTATTGAGCTTTTCCTACCTACCCTACTCTAACTGGGAATCTCTGATGTTCTAGGTGATACAATAATGCCAATGCAGCCAGTCAAGCAGTAATAAAAAAGGGTATGAGCACTGGCTGCCTGTCAGAGATAACCACAGGGTGCTCTGCCTGTGGTCCTTCAAAATTGTGGTCACCATCAGTAGTGACCCTTCCTGATGAAACTGGCCCGTGCTAAGGATCAACGCTGGAGTATTTGAGCGCATCAGGGCCTCCACGTATTCTGCCACAGGATCAATGAGCATATGTTGTGCACTTTCTTCACTTAGGCCTTCCATGATTGGTAGGTTGTCTACGTCCTGGGAAGCTTCGGTTATTGCATCTTCCACTGCATCTTCAGTGTGGCTCTTGGGAGCCGGATCATCTTCTTCTTTCACATCGAACAACAGCGGAATCTCTTCGTTTTTAGGGGGCGGGAGACTTTCCAAAAATTCTCTAGGGTCTCTGAACTCGTATGATTTCTCTTGTGATTTCAAAAGTTCGAGCTCAGCTTCATACCTCTCCGCCAGCACTTCTAAAAAAACTTTCTTCAGCTCAGGTTGATCATTGAATCTTGAGCTGAAACGTAAAAATTTTGGAAGGTCTTCGCTTCTGAGTTGAGCCAGTATATGTGATATTCCACAACGAAACTCTTCAAGGGGGCTCAGCTCAGAGTCTTCCATTTGGTAGGGATGATGTTGTATTGCGACTGGTCTCCCAGTGGATTCTTATGTGAAACCACGGATAACCAGTGGCCTGTTGATCACCAGTGGAGTCTTTTTATCATTAAGGAATTGTGGAGTCGCCAGGTGGATGATTTACAACTTACTGTCCACCACAGTGGTTTACCAAATCAAAGCTGACTGGTCTCTTCCCCAGTGGAGTCGCCATTATGTTGGGGTTCCCATGTTTTGGTAGATTTGGCAATACCAAAAGATGAGACAACATCAAACCACTTTGGGGCCCTAGGATCTAGCCCTCCTGGACCTGGAGAGGGATCTCTCTAAATAGAGCAAAGAATGATAAATCTTTGAAAGCTCGGATTGAAATGTTAGGCTAGTTATGAAGCACAAAAGGAGGTTTTAAAATGATTTGGTTGGTTGGTTGTTGGGTTGGTCAGGAGATCATAGACTGAGAAAGTAATGGGAGGAAAGGAAACAAAGCAGCTGGATGTTTCATCAAAGAGGAGAGGCCAAGACAGTGCCATCCATTGGGCTATGGAGTCATGAAAGGAAATTACATGCAACAACTAGCCAAGGCTTTCAAAGGGCAAGTCATCTACACTAAAGGATATTTTAGGCAGATGATGGAATGGAACATTAAGGAGGGAAGTGGAAGAAGGAAAGACAACCAAATTTCTGTCTATAGATCAGGTCAGAGGTCATTTAACTCCAGACCTGCTTGGACATACTCTAAGGCAGCTCTCAAAGAGAAAAAGGGGCTGCTTATAGATCAGACCAGAGGTCATTTAACTCCAGGTCTGCTTTAGAAACTCCAAGGGGAAAACAGAGATAAGATTAACGAAGGGATCTTAGAAAGGTCGGCTGGTCGCGCAAGGATCCTAGTGGACAGGGCTAACACTCATCTCCAGTGTTTCCAAACCTTCCAGCTTAAACCTAGCAAGAACATCTAAGCACTGATTCAACTAATTCATACATCAGAGAGTAGGCAATAACATCCACTACACTGGTTAAATTGACTGAAATCACTTCTCAGATAACACATTTAGCAGAAAACATTGAAGGCAAGGAGAGCAGACAGCATAGGGCACCTAACAAGGGTGAATCCTATACCATTATTCTGATGCAAGCCCAGAAGAACGATGAAACGATATGGAAATGCATTAAACGAAGTAAGAAGAACATCACCAATAGTAATAGACCAGGATCCTGTGAAATGTGCTTTGATTAATTGATGCAAAACCAGTCATGTACAATAAGCTCAATGGCTAATACAGTCCAGACTTTCTCCTCCCAGCCTATTACATACAACTACTCTGCTACTCCCTCCCACGACTGTTCTGACAGTCAAGAATGAATCTCTCTAACAACAACAGCCGAACAACTGAACAACAACAACATTTACATTATGTTCTCGGGGATTTCTTATAGGAGAAGCAGAAGAAACAGTAGTAGATAAACAAATAAATGAGTCTCATTAAGACAGTAAGGCGGAAGTGTTCATGCCCATACCACTTAATGGCTTTATGCGGCATTGCTTGTACTCTGTGATCTGCATGGGGAGTCTCTGTCAGGCCGAACTCGGCCTCTGATGTTCTTTTAGGGTCCTTTCTAGTGTCTGGAGCTCTGTGCTGCCACTCTGGAATAAATGAACTGGTTGAAAGATCTGCATGGCCTCTTCATTCCTCCATTACTGCGGCTCAGACAGTCTTTAATGAAGCTCCTGTCTGTGTATTTAATTGCTTATGGGCTCGAGGAGGCATGGAGAACTCTGTAGGAACGATGTACGTCTGGAGAGAACGTACTCTGCTGTTAGGTAGCACGGTAATGACTTGCTGGTGCGCTCATCAGTCTTCAAACTGAACCTTAATCCTTTGAAAGTGGGGCTAAACATTGATTCTATCAATAATAGGTGTTAACCCCTTTGGATCCTTTCTGCCGATCTGCTGGTGATGCTGAAAACACCTCACTGTGATGTCTGCACAATGAAATAAACTGTTACAAGCCTAGGAAGTGGTGGCGGAGGAATTGCTTCAGAGGCCTGTTGGAGCGGTGGCGGAACAGTGAAAAGCGGAGAAAACAATGGAGAATGGCGGAAGAAATGGTTAATAATGTTAAAGCCCAAAGATTAAAGCTTGGGCGTAATACAAAGGAAAACACAGGAATACAATGAAGCGGAGCTATGGATGTGGGACCCGGTCACGGTGGAGGGCGATTAGATCTTGATCATTAGATTTGCACGGGAAATGGACGGCGGAGATCTAATCGCAACAATCGCAATCGGAGGCCGGAGCGAGTGGCAATCGCAACGCACATTCCAAAAGTTTCGATTGCGATCAAGAATGGGGCAGCGATTGAGCGATAACCGTTGATCTGGGGGAGGAATGAACGGCTGGGATGCAATCGGAGGGGCAGTAGAAAAGGATGATGGGAGAGGAGCGGGATGAATCCGAACCGTTGGATCTGGCGAGACGGACGGCTCAGATTGGATCGGGGGATCGCAATCGCAATACGCAGAATGAGGGTGCAATCGAAAGTTTCGATTGTGATTGGACCGGGTGTGCGATGGTCGTTGGATCGTGAAATAGATGGACGGACGAGATTAAATTGGGCGGAAGACAGAAAGACTTGCGATCAGGGGAAATGGGAAGTGCGATGGCCGTCGGATCAGCAGGGGAATGGACGGCCCAGATTGAATCGGTGCATCGCAATCGGAGATCGGAGCAGAAGGCTTGCGATTGATCGGACGACACACTCGAAACATTGCGATTGCGATTGATCCGGGGCTGCGATTAGCGCTCCGCCGTCGGATCTGTGGGGAAACAGACGGACGAGATTGAATCGGAGGACGGTGGAAAGGGCTTGCGATTAGCGATCAGGCGGAGGGTGCGATTAATGCGGGATCGTCCGATCTGGCGGGGAGATTAACGGTGGAGAAGTGGATCGGAGGACTGCAATTAGGGCGGCACTGTTGAGACTTGTGATTGTGATCGGAGAGGGGTTGCAATTAGCGCTCCGCCGTAAGATATTTGTGATAGATCGACGGTAAAAAACGAGTCGCGAGACTTTGTTTATTGAACCAATCGCATCGACATTTTAGAGCTTTACAAAGGAATTGTGCACCCGCCCGACTTCCGATTGCGATTAGCGCTTGGGGCTTAAGTGCTTGGTCCCAGCGCACGGGCATGTGTGGGAAGTGGTTTGAAAGGGGCTGGCGGAAAGGGGCTAGGCCTTATAATAAGGTCGGAAAGTGGGTTTTGGCCCGTTTTAATGGATTTTAAAGGTTGGGAAGGGTAACGATAGAGAGATAAAGGGGGAAGAAGGTCAACAAAGGCTAGGGGGGGGAATTTAAAGGAGAATTTGGGGAGATTTAGGAGGTAAGAAAGGAAATATAAAGGGAGAGGTAGTAGGAGCTAAGTGTGGGGAAATGAGAGGGAAAAGGAGGCCTTTAGGAATTTCTCCGTAACAGAGAGGCTTTATAAGGGAAATCAGTAGAGGGGATACTAGCAAAGGGCAAAGGTACAAGGAGGCTTCAAGGAGACTGTGTTTTTAGAAGAAATGCATTCCTTGAAGGCTCAAAAACAATTTAGCCCCCTATTTGCTTGTCAAAAATTTCATAGGGGGGCTAACAGATTCCATGGATGGGGGGAAATGAAGGGTAAGAAGGGAAATAGAAGGGGAAACAAAATAGAAGCTAAGTGGGGGAAATGAGAGGGAAAAAGGGGCCTTTGGGCATTTCTTCACAAACAGAGGGGTTTTTAAATAGGAATCAGCAGAGGGGAATTTATCAAAGGATAAAAGACACATGGAGGCTTCAAGGAGACTGTGTTTTCAAGGGAAATGCATTCCTTGAGGACTCAACAATGATTTAGCCCCCTATTTGCTTGTCAAAAATTTCATAGGGGGGCTAACAGTGGCTCCACATGGGGATGGCTTCTTCTTGAAGGAGTCAAGAATTCAGAAATTGATCTCTTGGTGTAGGCCAGGTGCCTGCTGCTTGAACCATCCATCTCTTTCTTTGATCTGCTGTCACAAGCTATGAAGACAACATATCAGCAGAAACACTTCCCATACAGCTACCTACCCACACTATAGTTCTATAATTTTTCTTCCTGTGTGCATTTGGACTTGCAGAATCTTTACAAACAGGAACATAAACCTATTCTAATTCTACCCTTATTGCTCCATGAGACCAGATTATACTTTTGGCCTCATATATTTCTCTACCTAGGCTAATATCTGCTAGGATTAAACTGCCTAGCAGATTTCTTCTCTACATTCTAAAACAGAAAATGAAAACAACTAACTACCTGCTCATAGGCTGAGCTTTATTGAACTTTCCCTACCTACCCTACTCTAACTGGAAATCTCTGATGCTCTAGGTGATGCAATAATGCCAATGCAGCCAGTCAAGTAATAGAAAAAAAGGATATGAGCACTGGCTGCTTGTCAGAGATAACCACAGGGTGCTCTGCGTGTGGCTCTTCAAAACTGTGGTCACCAACAGTAGTGACCATTCCTGATGAATTTGGCTCTTACAGAAAATCAATACTTGAGGAACCAAGCCAATGAGGGCCTCCATGTATTCTGCCACAGGATCAACAAAATCATGATGTAAACCTTTTTCTTCAAAGCCTGCCATGACTAATAGGCTATTTGCATCCTGAGCAACTTCAGTCCCTGCATCTGTAGTGAGGCCTTTGTAATCACACTCCTCCTCTTCCTGATTGGGAGTATTTGGCACATGGGCATCGACCAGGAATATCTCCTCTTCCACTGAATCAAGACAAAGATGTCTGTGGGAAAGGAGACCCACCTCATCTTTACTGTAGCCTGAGCTAGAGGGCTCGTTATATTTAGCAGTGTTGTCCTCTAGTACTACAGGCTGGTTCCGCTGAAACTCTGTGAAAAAATTGACATATTCTTGAGCGGGGGCTTCTTTGATTACCTCAATCCCCTTGGGAGAAGGCCCTGGATATTCGTTCCGCTCAAGATCTTCCTCAATTTTTTCTTCCTCGTCCTCTGCGCTGAAAATCCGTTGGCTTCCGTCTTCTTGGCAAATATAACTGATGTTCGGATATAAAGTAGATAGAATATTCCATGAATCTTCGTCTGCTATCGTGCTTTCTGTGCTTTCTCCATCAGTATCATAGACAACCTGCCTTAGCCCGTCGTTTTATTGAAGTTGATGGTCGTAGTCTTCCTCCCATGAATCTACTGATGATGGCCCTGCAAGCTCAGTTTCCCCTCGGAAAAAATTATCATCAGACAGATCAACATCAGAGACATCATAATTACAAGCATAGTTACCCATCAAATCTTCAGGACCCTCAGTGAATCTTTCTTCAAAACAGTCTGCAAGTTCATTTTCTGATCTAAGCTCTGGTTCCTCATACATGATTTGAATGTAACTTTCGTCTTGTAGTGATCTGATTTGTCTCTTTTGAGGACAATGGGTAGGTCTTCTCCAATCATCCTCTCTAGTTTCGGCCTCATATTCTTGCTCCTTTGCTTTCAGCAAGGAACTGGCAGTCTCTATCAGTCTTTCTAGCTTGTCTTCTAAATAGATCTGCGCTGCTTGCTTTGTTCGGTCTTTCCTTGCTGCTTGTAATCTTTCTTCCCTGCACTGTATGTTGTATTCGACAGTGATTGCTATATTCTGCATTTCCTCCAGGCTCGATGGCTCTTTTTGCCTTATATGGAATTCCACCTCGGGGTCAAAAGAACTCGGATAGTGCAATAAAGCCCATCCCAAAGGTGGTTTTATATCGGAAGGTATTGCATCATATACCTTATTAAACCTGGCTGAAAACTCTTGCACTGTCTCTCCTGGCTGCCTTCTCAAATTTTGATATTCTTTTAGGATGAGGAGAGCATTCTTCGAGGCCGCCCATCTATCAAGGAAAACTTGAGAAAACTGATGGAAGCAGAAAATGCTTGCTTCTGGAAGGCCTTTGAGCCAACTCTTAACATTTCCTTGTAAATACAAAGAAAACATCCTAATGCACACATCATCTTCTTCTATTTCATACAGCTCAAGTAAATCCTCCAGATTTTGAACATGTTCTTCAGCAGAGGACCCTTTATTTTCCCCATCAAAATGAGGCAGCTGGTTTATTAATTCTGTCGGCAGGGGTTGGAAGAAAAGAGGTAAAACCAGGGGCTTATATCTTTCTATGACCTTTGTAGGTGTGGGTGATGTAACAATGGGCTCATGGCTGCTTGAAGCTTCTTGAAGAGTGGGAGATACAACATGAGCTTCTTGTTCCACCAGGTTTTTCACAGGAGTATAGGTCTACTCACGGTCTGAAGACTGAGGCTTGAGATCTTTCCCATACTCATCATGGGTTTCATATTTGTACACTTGATTAGGCTTAAAGTAGGACAGAACATAGTGATAGACAAAAACAATGAATTCTTTAAACCAAATCCAACCCGTATGTTCTACCCTTCTATGAGGTCTGGCCATCTTTCAGGTTCTTCCTCCAGTGGAGTCTTCGAGGATTATGGAGTGTGGAGTCGCCAGGTGGATGTATATGAACATTTGAAGTAGGATGCTGTCCACCATCAGCAATGTGAATGCCAATCTAACCAGATATCTTGGGTCTATGAGTGCCTAAGAATGTTTATGGTGAAATGCACTCAATTCCCCAGCGGAGTTGCCATTATGTTGGGGTTCCCATGTTTTGGCCAGATTGGCAAGACCAAAAGATGAGACAACATCAGAACCACTTTTGGGCCCTAGGATCTAGCCCTCCTGGACCCGGAGAGGGATCTCTCCAAATAGATCAAAGAATGATATGTCTTTGAAGCTCGAAATGAGATATTAGGCTAGGTATGAAGCACAAATGGGGGGTTTAAATGATTTGGTTGGTTGGTTGCTGGGTTGGTCAGGAGATCATAGACTGAGAAAGTAATGGGAGAAAGGAAACAAAACAACAGGAGGCTTCAGCAAAGAGGATAGGCCAAGACAGTGCCATCCATTGGGCTATGGAGTCATGAAAGGAAATTACTTGCATCCACTAGCCAAGGCTTTCAAAGGGCAAGTCATCTACACTAAAGGATCTTTTAGGCAGATGATGGAATGGAACATTAAGGATGGAAAGTGGAAGAAGGAAATACAACCAGATTTCTGTCTATAGATCAGGTCAGAGGTCATTTAACTCCAGACTTGCTTGGACATACTCTAAGGCAGCTCTCAAAGAGACAAACGGGCTGCTTATAGATCAGACCAGAGGTCATTTAACTCCAGGTATGCTTTAGCAACTCCAAGGTAAAACAAAGATAAAATAAACAAAGGGATCTTAGAAAGGTAAGCTGGTCATGCAAGGATCCTAGTGGACAGGGCTAACACTCATCCCCAGTGTTCCCAAACCTTCCAGCTTAAACCCAACAAGAACATCCAAGAACCGATCCAATCAACTCATACATCAGAGAGCAGGCAACAACATCCACTACGCTGGTTAAATTGACTGAAATCAATTCTCAGATAACACATCTAGCAGAAAACATTCAAGGCAAGGAGAGCAGACAGCATAGGGCACCTAACAAGGGTGAATCCTATACCATGCGTTCGCATTCCGTGCCCAGAGAACATGAAACAATATGAAATGTAATAAAAAAAAGTGAGAAAACATCACCAATAGTAATAGACCAGGATCCTGTGAAATGTGCTTTGATTAATTGATGCAAAACCAGTCATGTACAATAATCTCAATGGCTAATACAGTCCAGAATTCTCCTCCCAGCCTATTACATACACCTACTCTGCTACTCCTTCCCAGGACTGTTCTAACAGTCGGAATGAATCCCTCTAACAGCAAATCCTCAGCAACTGAACAACAACAACCAACAACCTTTTTAATTCGTTCTCAGGGATTTTATATGAGAAGAGAGAAACAGAGGTAGATAGACAGTTAATTGATCTCATTAAGACAGAATCGGCGGAAGTTTCCACGCCCATACCACTTAATGGCTTTGCGTGCCTTTTCATGTACCAGAATTCATCCTGGGAGTTCCCACAAAATGGAGATCGACCTTGGATATTTCCTTCTGGGGTTCTTTCTCGGGTGCTTGGGAGCTCGCGCTAGCCTTCTCGAATAAAATGAACCTGGAGGAAAGATCTCAAGACGCTTCTCCATTCCTCCATTACCGCCGCTTCGTACGCCTTTAATGAAGCTCCTTCTCTGTATTTAATTTCCCTGGCTCAAGAGGTACGGAGAACGCGCAGGAATGGTGTACACCGGAGAGAATGCACGTCGTTAGGTAGCATAGTTATGGCATTAATGGGTGTGCGCTCATCACCAAATTGAACCTTACCTTTGAAAGTGGGGCTAAACATTGATTATGTCAATAGAAGGTGTTAACCCCTTTGGATCCTTTCTGCTGATCTGCTGCCGATGCTGAAAACACCTCACTGTGATGTCTGCACATTTAAAATAATCATAAGCTTAACGCTCCCGGCAAAGTATGCAAGTGAGGAAATGTCATGAGGTTGCTAATGGTGGGTCAATAGTGAGGAATTCTGTGGAAACAAGTGGAAAGGCAGAGGAGAGAATCATAGTGTAAAGGCCAAAGGCTTTTACTTGAGTGAATTACAAAGAAAAAGGGCATAAAATAATGGAGCGGAGCATTGGATGTGGGGCCGACCACGGCGGGGGGTGATTAGACCAGAACCATCGGATCCATGGGAGGATCAACGGCCAAGATCTAATGGAAACCATCGCAATCGGAGGTAAAAAGGCGTAACGCATTTCAAATATTGCGATCACGATGGGGCGGGAGGAGCGATGACCGTTGGATCTGGGAGGAAATGGATGGTGGAGATTTAATCGGGGGGAAAAAAGACTTGCGATCAGAGGAAAAAGGCATTGTGATGGCCGTCGGATCAGTTAAGGAATGGACGGCCCAGATTGAATCGGGAGATCGCAATCGAGAGTCTGACGAAATGGTTTGCGATTGTGATCGGAGAGGGGTTTGTGATTGATCGCGGATCAGAGCGGAAGACTTGCGATCAATCGGAGGTCGGAACGATCGGGGCATGATGCGATCAATCGCATCGCAAGTATTTGCGATGGAACGATCAGGGGTCGTCACATGAGAGCTGCGATTGCGATTGGGTGTGGGCTGCGATTAGTGCTCTGCCATCGGATCTCCGCGGAAGATCAACGGTGCAGAACGCACCATGGGACTTAACGTTATAAACGAATCGCATTGGGGTTTTTTACATTACAAAGGAAATTCACCCGCCCGACGGTTCTGATTGCGATTAGCGCTTGGGACTTAAGCACTTGGTACCAGAGCTGGGGCATATGGGGGAAGTGGTTTGAAAGGGGCTTACGGAAAGGGGCTAAGACCTGATAATAAGGTCAGAAAGTGGGTTTTGGCCCATTTCAATGTAATTTGAGGGCTGGGGAAGGTTAACGATAGAGGAATAAGGGAGGAAAATGGCCATCAAAGGGGTAAGGGTAGAATTTAAAGGGGAACTTGGGGGGATTTGAAAGGTGAGAAGGGGAATAGAAGGGGAGACAAAGGGGATAACAAAGGCTTAGGGGAATGAAATAAGAGGAAAAATGGGGCCTTTGGGCATTTCTTCTCATAACAGAGAGGCATTAAAAGGGGAAACAGCAGAGGGGAATTTATCAAAGGATAAAAGGCACATGGAGGCTTCAAGAAGACGATGTTTTCAGAGGAAATGAATTCCTTGAAGGCTCAACAATGGTTTAGCCCCCTATTTTCTTGTCAAAAATTTCATAGGGGGGCTAACAG
>JAXQQM020079942.1:0-21370 GCA_034641835.2 Pinus albicaulis
TTTTCATTTTTATTTCTTCTCCTAGTATTTCTCTTGCATCTAAAATAGGAAAAGAAAAAGTAGTTTCCTGATCATTATTAACTTCTTGCCCATTTTCTTGTGTTCTTTGATTTTGGTTTTCTCTTCTTGCTTCTTCCTCTATTCTTCGAAGTGCTTTTGCTCTTCTATCTTCTTCTGCCTTTCTTTCCGCTTCAATTCTTCTTTCTTCTTCTCTTCATCTTCGCCATTCCCGTTGTTGTCTTTAATATTCTAGTATTTGTTCAAGATTCATGTCTAATCTAGTTGAACCTTCTCCTTCTTCAACCATTTCTTGTTCAGATATTTGTAGTGTTTCAATAGGAGGTTGGATTTGTATTTCTTCAACTACTTTGATTTCATCAAGGACATGTTGCTCTAGTAGTTCAACAGTTGGTTTTCTTGTGTCCTTTTTTTTACAAACGGAAGGGGGTTCTTTAGGTGATTTTTTTTTTTTACCTCTAAGGCCAACAAGAATTATCTTTCAACTAAAGTTAATCTCTATCCTGATCTCTGTTTTTCCTCTAACTCTTCTATAGTAGGTTTTCCAGCAACCGATGTTGTTAGTCCTATAAATGAATGAGTTGTTGGGGCGTTTTGTTTCAAAAATATACCTTTTTGATCTCTATCTCTAGGCATAAGAAAACATTACTTGAAATAAAAACTATGTTTTTGTTGTTTTTGATCATTTTATAATGTTTTTTTTAATCTTTTTTTTTCCTAGTTTGACCATTTTGAAATATGCTTCCCCGAAAACGACACCAAAATATTGGGTCAATTTACTGTTGTAAACTTACGGGAGTATTTATTATCAATCTAGGTTAGTGGAACTTAGAAGCATCCCCAAAGTATATGGGTTTCAGTTGCGATGAATTCAGAAGATGGTTTATTGATGATTAGGGAAATGTGTATTACAAATATAAATCTAACTTAAATAATTTCCAAATTTAGATGTGTAATTAGAAGAAAAAGAATATCCTAACTTAAGTGATTTTTTTTTTCCTTCTTATAACAATATTACGATGTGAATTAGAAATCAAACTACTTAACTAAACAATAGATTAATATATATGAAGTAATAATTGAAGAGGCTCTTCACTGAAGAGGTACTGGTTGTCCTTGATCATATATTCATTTATTAGTAATGCTATTGTTAAAACAGGAAAGATGAATCTTAGTTTTAATCTCTTAATCATATAGAAGAAGTATTTAACTTTAAATACTGGTTTGTCTCCTCATATGCATAATATAAACAAGATTAAGATCCATCAACAATTAAAGCATGTAAAGATGAATTCTAACTGAAAATCTTGATTAAATAGAAAGAGTGCTTAACTTTAAACACTTGTTTGTCCTTTCATATGTAGGTTAATAATGATCATTAGATTCATCAATTCTTGAAAATAATCATCATAAACAAATTAAACATGAGCAAACTAATTTAGAAATTGCAACTATGAAATAAACTAAGAAGTGCACTTAGCTTGGTGTGGGAGCCCTCCACCCCTGTCTTGCACACTGAAGGTAAATTCAGCTACTTAAGACTTCAATCAATCAACCAGCATGTAACAGCATCAAAATATGAGAGAAAAAATCTTCAATTATGTCTCCAAGTCTCAGAAATAATAATAATAAGTCATACAAGTTCTGTATCAAAGCCTTCCAAGTTTGAGGCTTTAAATAGATAAAATATCTAAAAAACTCATCTAAAATAGCTCAAGTAGTCATAACTATCCTTATCCTATCATATCAAGTCAAATTCATCTATTAGATCCATCATCTTCTAGAAAATCCCACAAAATAAGAGTTTTGACCTAGTTTCTAGGGATCCTCCATAAAGACTGGTCCTGTTTGACCGCCTTTGACCAGGTCAATTAAAGCTCGGTCTGACTGTGCCAAAAGGTGTACTATTATTATTATTTTCCAAGCCTTCTATAAATTTATCCATCTCAAGCGCAATTTTCCTGCACATATGCAAACCATAATTCTATTACGGGAATTTCTGTTGTTGTCCAAAAATGCACTTAAATTTCAATTTTTACAAAACATCTAATAGTTGAAAAAAATAACGTAAATACCTGTATATTCATCTTTGGGTCAATATAAGGTGGACATGATGGTAAATAGATGGATAATATGGCAAAATAAGGTGTATTTTCTAAACAAAAAGAGATAAAAAAAGAATGAAAAAAATCTCCAAGGCATACCACAGGAGTCTCAACATAAATTCTACAACTATATCCTTGATTTCATTCCATAAGCTTGTACAACAACTCCACTGCAAAAAACAACTATGCATCCCAAAAAAAGGCTAAAGTGGGTATACTTATAAAAAATATGAAAAATGAAACCTCATATGGTCTAAATCCCATCTAAAATGCATCATAATTACATGAGATGAGTCACTTCCTAGAATCTAGGAAAGTTGGAAACTATTCCTTCAAATTCAACTAAAGACTAGGAGTGTGTGTCTCCCACATCAAAATATATGTCTCCTCATAATAAGAAGCAAAAAAAAACTCAGACACTCCAATGATAGCTCAAAGGATAGCTAAGCCTCAGAATTCTGACTTTTTCTAGCTTGAAAAGTGTCTTCAGGGAATCCAATGCAGAGGCAAGTGTTACACTAAAAATTGACATCCTGACATTATGCTATGTGTATGAGCTCATTATAACTCATACTTCTTCCTTTGCAAGTCTAAAACATATTAGTTCCTCATGCCAAGCCTTGAAAATCATAAAAATTTCCTAAAAGTCTCCTAAACTTTGGTATCACACTTTCTGGCTATCTTGCATGCGGTCCCGCACCCAATGTTCAGCTATCCTGCGTACCTGAATGCACTTTATATTTTTTATAGGTGCAGACCCCTGTAAGATTAAAAAGGCGCAAGTAAATTCCGAAAAGCTCAATTACAGTAAATTCTGGAAGCTTCTAGAATGGATTTTGTGGTGGCAGAACCGCTCTTGTGAGGTGCATGAATCCCTTACCTTATGGAGCTAACCCCTTGATGTGAGGAGCTTATCCCTTTGAAGGAGGATTCTATCCATTCATACCTGGAAAAGAAAACCTCTTCTTTTCCACTATAAAAAGAGGCATTGGGTAGCCTCAAAGGGAGTGGAAGCTTTAGAATATTTGAAGTTAAGTGTTGTTGAGATTCAGACTCAGTTGATTAAGACTTTTGTGAGGAGATATTACATACCTCTATTCGTCTTGACTGAGGAGTTTAGAGCTTATCAAAGTAAAGGAGATTCCTGCTTCGGACCCCAGAAAGTCCTATGCAACATCAAGGCTCAGGTTGTAAGGATTTTCTTCTTTTGAAATTAATACAAATATACTCATTTTTCTCAATAAGATTTCAATCAATGGTTTATTTCATAGATTCCTTGATCACTATGATAAGCATGGTTTATGATGATTTCTATAAGGGTGCTATGTAATATTTTGATTGTTTGTGACTACAGGTTTACGAGGTTAACTCCTTCAAGCGCGCGAAGGACAACAACGACTTCAAACAAGCACTGGACAAATGGTAAGTCCTTAACACCTCTATAGAGCTTTTCATAGATCGTATATGCTTAGAGAAAGATTATTATATTTGGATGTTTGTTGCTAGATACTTTTAGTACTAGGGAGATCGGTCTTGTCTGCAAGATGGATTAATCCTCCAACAAATTGGCGACTCCGCTGGGGAAAGAACTTGTTGTTTTTGGTTCTCTTTTATTTTGATTTGAGGAAACGTTTTTCCTAGTTTTTGATTGATAGACATCTCCCTGGGTAGCTTAGGTTTTCTCTGTTTTTGAAAATTTTGAGATATTTTATGTTTTTCTCTAATTTTTCCTGGGACCGCACTTTGTCTTCTTTGCACAGTGCAGGCAGTTTCACATTTTTGCTTTAGTAAACAGTGCGGTACCGCACCTGTTCCTTCTGCAAGACTGCGGACCCTGTTAAAATTTTAAAAAACCTTCAGATTTATTTATTTAGTTTATCTTTATTTTAATTTAGAGTTTTTGATTTCTGCCCAGATCAATGATTGTTTCTGTCAAAAGCTTTCTGTGAATGAATCTTAGTAGTATTGGTGTTTTGATGATTTTCTAGAAGTTTTGTGTTTTAGATTGTTTTTCGCTTGGTCTTTGTAGCAATTCGAAGCATTGACTGTTTAAAATACCTGAGATTACATTGGTCTTTTGTCTTTTGCTGAATGTGGCCTGATTGTGAAATCATCCTTTATTGAGAAATAGAATTGCATGTTTCTTTGCAAATCTTCGAAAAGAAACTTTGTTATTGGTTTTTGAATTTCATTTTTTATAAAAACATAATTGAGTGTTTTTGATCTATTTGTTATTATGAACGAATAGATCCTTAGTTTGCTGAATAACTAAGTAAAACATTCTTCAAAAAAAATTTAAAGCTTTTATTCAAATAGGTTATTAAAATTTGTAGGTCTCAGAATTAGTTTGATAGTTTTGAGTGTTTTTCATAGAATTTTGTAGATCTCTTTTGAAGAAAACTTGTTTTGTAGCTTCAAGTTTTTGAAAGTGAAAGGATTTTCTTATGAGCTTTGATAGTTTGTTTCATTTTTGAGTTATTTTTGAAAAGACAAAAATATTTTCTTTCAATTGCTCTTAATGTTTAAAGAAGGAATTTTTCATTAAAAGGATTGCATTCTCCAACTTTTCCTTAATTATAATTTCATTGAAAGGAAACGATTTGATTATCATTTTTAGGTGCATTTTTAGTGTTTTTGGAAGTCGAGTTTTCACACCATCAGAATTTCACTTCTGCACCCATTGACTTAAGAAACAACTCTTAAAAGTAACGCTTAATTAAAATCCATCTAGCAATATTTTTATTTTCCAGGGCTCTTATCACCAACATAGCTTAGGCTAGTATCTTGGAGTAGGGAGTAATTAACTCTCTAAGGTAGTAAAAAAAACAAGTAGACAAATCTTGTGGTAGGAAATAAACCCATCATAATTTGTATAATCTGGGAAGCTTCTCTTAAAGAAGTTAATCACGAGATCATGTCCGAACCTTTGAGACAATCAATTCTGTCTCATTCGGGAAGATAGAAGATTTTGCGCGTATTACAAACAGTAAACCTCGGATTAACCATTGTCGAGGAGAATGGGGTCACTTGTCGGTAAACATCGAATTAACCATGTCGAGGAGCCTTCAAGGGGATTGAGCTTGCTACTCTGCCCTTGCACGTGAGATCGGATCGTAGACTGTTCCCCCAGTTATATTTGTTACTATTGGTAACCTTAGTGTCCATTATCTTAAGATTATTTCCTAAGGTGACGGTGAAGGAAAGATCTCACTGTACCTAGAGCAGACATCGACTAGACTCACTTGGACTGTCTGGGGGGTTCTCTTCACACGAGATGGTTTTGTGAGGAAACTTGTGCCAGTATGTTTCATTAAGCAGGTTGTTGGGGTAACTGTTCCAACCGCCCTTTCTGTATTAAATTTCTACTAAGTTGGATTTCATCACCAACTAGTGTTTTTAGTACGGAGAGTTACTGTTTGTGTGTGGTTTTAACTCCTAGATTTTTAAGCGTGTGTTTTAGTTATTTGTTTCTTTAGAGACTTTAGGTGTTTTCTTTGAAATTTTCTTTGTTTGCGTGTGATTAGTTAAATAATTAATCGTGGCAGAATTACTCTTGGTTTTTCAAATAGAAAAAATCAAAATCTTTGGTATATATATGATTTTCATGTTTCAACAATTCATTTGAATGCCAAGAGACAGCAGTGAGCAAAAGAGAAGTTGTGAGGAGAAGCAAGTGGTTTGAGGGCAAACTGTGTTGGATTTCCTAAGCGCGACGCATTGGGTGACTATCACGACGTATCGGGCGAGCGCGATGCATTGGGTCGGCTCCCTGTGTGTATATTTTCTCCTGCACGACGCATTGAAAGAGCACGACGCACTGGGTTGGTTGTGTGACGCATTGGGCCGGAAAGAAAATTTCTTGCCATTCCTTCCAAATCCTCAAATCGACTTCGTCTCCCTTGTTCAAGTAAGTCAAAGCCACCTTTTAATTGCCAATGAATAAGTATTTGGTGTTGATTATGAGAATTTAAATACAAAAACTCAAACCCTATTGTCTTGTTGAAAGAGTGCTCCTTTAGGGTTTTGAAATTGGTTGGGTGACAATCATTCCCATTTCCCCCATTTTTTTAATCCCTCCACATTGTTTATATCCTCACAACAGCCCATTCACTGTTTTCCTTATATCCCTAGTTACTCATTCCTACCCATTTCCATTATCCCCATCCCAATTGTAAAATTTCTGCAAACCCCAAGGTTATCCCAAGAGATTAAGTGGCTATCCCTAAACTTATCAAATTACATATTTCAAATGGAAAATTTCACTTGATAAAATTCCATTATTCCCACTACCCTATTCCTCCATATTATCTCCCATATTACCACATATTTGGCAATCAAATAAAAAACACCAAAATTCTCATTTTCATCCAAGACAACATAAACCTTGCATAGACCTTGGACATCATGGAGACAGATACCGATACATCTTATGATTGAGATGGTGATTCCACCACTGAACTACATGCACCTAGAAGGCCTCATAAGAGTGGCAGACACGTGAGAGAGGAGCCCACCTCATTGGCTGAATTGCAGGCTTGTCCACTTGCCATGGCATGTTTTCAATAGAAGTCTTGTTATCAATTTTGTGAAATAGTTGCTAGGGTCCATCATCATCAGGAGCTATCCCATTTTTTTGTGTTTAATTTACATGATGGTCAGGTCACCCTTTCCGGTGTGACATTTACTTTAACACCGGAGACTATCTCTCAAGCAACCGGAATACCAAATGTTGGAGAACAATGGAACAAAAGACATCAGGTTGACAGAGTGCACTATGAGCCATATATCAGGCCTAGCTTTGTGAAACAACTCAGCAGAGTGTTTCCTTTTTGGTTCTTAAAGGACTCCTATGCTCCTCTGATGAAACTTATTATCAGATATTTCAGTTGTGAGGGCCGATTTTCACGTCTCTATGCCTATCATATCAGGTTATTGATGCATTTTACTAGGGTGAGGATGATGAACCTCCCTTATTTCATGTGCCGTAATATTGAGAGGATGACCACTCTCATGCAAAAGAAAACTCCTGAGCAGCAGTACAGCAGTATCTATCACTTTTCACTCATCAAGATTGTGGTTATGCATCAACTCGACTTGCAGGGTATTTCATGGGAGGATTTCATCTCTAATGATTTCTTCACAGCTCCTCAGGTTCCTTCGGAGGTTGTTCATGAGGCAGGTGAACCTTCATATCAGCATGAAGGTCATGAGACACAGACCACCAGTGTGTCGGTGTTTGTTACTTATTAGAGAGGCACCAGAGCATTATTTGCAGCATCCCGGTGAGTATTATCTCCACCCGGGCTGGAAGGGGTCTTGCTTCCATCATCATCAGCATAGGTACAGGTACAGGACAAGGGTAAAAGGCCCATGCAGGATGAGGGGCCTTCAAGAGGTCAGGATACAGGTTTCATACTCATTGATGAGGATTTGAGCTCACCAAGTTCAAAGTTGAGGGAGACCATTCAGGAGCAGAAGGCAGAGATAGACACTTTATTCGTCAAGCTACAAAGAGCCCAATGGATTATCAATTACCTTGAGCAGCGAAACAAATAGTTGTAATATCATCAAACTATCATGGAGCTGCAAAATATCCATGAGAACCGGCAAGCTGCCCAAAGAAGTCAAACTGAGATGACATCCATTAAGCGAGATATTGAGGCTGATCAAGAGACTTGGCTGGAGAGGGTCAATATTCATTTGGAGAAGCTGTTGGAGAAGGAAAACAAATAAAAGAACATGTTAAGGCACATGAAGAATCATTATTGGGCGAGAAATCATGTTTCAAGGCACGAATCAAGATCCTGAAGGCAAAGTTAAAGAGGGCATTAAAGCATCGCAAAAGGCATGATAGACTCCAAATTTTGGCCGAATATTATTTGGCCCAGAATAGTGCATGATGGTGGACATGCAGCCGAAATTTCAAGAAATTTGGGACACATTTTTTCAATTTTGAATTTTTTGGCCTTCACACAGATTTTCCTGCCCGACGCGTCGCGCCACTTGGCGCACGCTTATGATTGGCAGCTCCTCTTAGGTAAAAATTTTCATTTTTGGATTTTTCATGAAAATTTATGCATGCATAACCATTACCCAGATATTTTGACAAGTTTTGGGTTGCCGGAAGGGTCAAAAACACCCTAAAAATGACCTTTCTGCCCCTTTTGGACACACAGGAAGCAGTGTTGGGAAAAATCATTTTTGGAGGGGAAAATGGCAACCAAATTTAGAAATTCCACTTGTGTTTAAAATTAGACAGGTAGAGATTTCCAGCGCGCTATCCTATGCTCAATTTGGACACCGGGAAGGCCCTCAAAATCAGCTCCAAATTGGCGCGAAGCATAGATATTTCAGGCGCGACGCATTGGGGATTTTGGCTCAGTTTGACTCAGTAACTCTGTTTTTCGCCTAGTTTTGGCCAGTTTGACTTTTTTATCTCCAAATGTAAAGCTCTTGATGTAATTTGATGTAATTTCATGGCTTTTGATGTAATTTTGACAAATTTTAACTCATGTAAGTAGATTCATTCATCAAAAGGTGAATTGTAATTGAATGAATCAGTTTCCTATCTTATAGAGGCAAGCTGTTCCACTGCCTATTTTCCAGTTCTTAGTTTAGATCTTGTTGAAACAGCTCCTAAACTAGTGAGCTTGACCCCTAGAGGCAGGGAGATGAGTTATGCTTTTCTATATCTTAGAAACCCCCTGAATATTCACCAAGTCAGCTTGAAGGGCTTCGTGCTCTGGTATCATCTAGTAGTGGTAGGATTAAATCAACAGAAGTTGGAACTTCATCCATAGTGGTTCATCCTGATTATCAAAAACCCATAAAAAAACACATTCAAGAACTGATTTCAGTTTCTGAAGTTACTGGTAGTATTTCTCCTGCCAGTGAATGGGTTGATGAACCTGAAATCTCTGAACCTGAAACTGAACCTTCTGTTTTGGAAACATCTTCGGGATTTATTTCACCAACTTCCAACGATCTTGGTTCACCTAGGGTAAGAAATATTGTCACTGAAAATCTTCCATCTATACTAATTTCTATTGAAGAACTCACTAATCCAGACGAAGAGTTATCTCTTCCCAATTCCCCTCAATCGTTACATCTTAGGGAATGTGAATCAATTTTCTACAGCCCTATTCGAACTACTGCTTGGTACTTATCTTTAACCAATATTTTAGAGAATCCAGGTCTTGCTTTTTCTCCACCTCGAGTTCCATTTCATCCAACACCCAGAGATTATTATCGATCATCCATTATGGTAGGAAAATCATCCATGTTTTCCTCGACACCGGAATCATTTTTACATGGTGGTCCTTCTGTTCCTTCGGGAAATCAGGCTCTTTCTAGTACTTTCTCGGGGGCAGCTCCTCAACCGATTGTTCAAATGCCTGGAGGACAAGCCGGTACAAGTACAGTTGTCACAAGTCAACCACAATTCACGTATCAACCGTAATAGGGATATCCTCAATTCGGTCCCGGTTCACAAAATCCAAATTATCAGTATTAACCGTACCCTGGCTACACTTATCAGCAGCCTCAACAACCCCAGTTTGGTTCGGTTAATCCTAGTTTTCCAGGAGGTTACACGATTTCTAATGCAAATCCAATCCCCATTTATCCTGGGTATCCACCTCCTGGAACTGCTTTGGCTACTCAAGGTTTTCATGACCCTAACCGTCATTTACCATTTATTGCAACTTTGGATTTACCTTATTTGACGCGCCTTACGAATGATCCGATTTTCTATTATCCGTATTGGCCGCCAATGCCGCATAAGTTGCCCAGTGATATACCGAAGTTTGAAGGTAAGTCAGGAGAGGATCCATCAAATCATGTCATGACTTATCACCTCTGGTGTGCGTCTAATTCAATTATTGATGATTCGATTCGCTTACGTCTTTTCCAAAGAACTCTTATTGGTCTTGCAGCCAAATGGTACATTGAGTTACCACGAGGCTCGTTTAATAATTTCAGTCAGTTAGCGACTGCCTTCTTGACTCATTTTCAGTTGCCTGTCAGATACGACAATGGCACGGAATTATTAACTTCACTAAAGAAATCTACGTCTACGTATATTTCTGATCATATTCATGAATGGCGACGTAGAAGGTGTTTGGTGAAAGTTTATATTCCAGATCAAATTTTGGCAGAATGGTTTGTTAAATCATTGTTACCCAAGATCACTGAAGATGTAGCTAAGGCCGGTGTTGTTACTGAAGAGAAAGTGATTGCTCAAGCTCAGTACCTTGATCTCGCTTACACGCAGTCAGGTACTTTACACAAAAAAATCCCCGACCTTCCAAAACAAGGTCAGATAGCTGCTGCTCCTTCAGGGTCTCATGCTGCTGATGGCATGATTGGTACAGTCAATACGAAAAGTAAGAAGAAATATTAAAAGAATTCTTCTCCTATTATAACCTTACCAGATTCCCCGAAAGGAGAATCTTCCCCCGAAATTTCTGCCGACATTCACGTCGTAGAGACATCTACGACTAAATCTAAATCCAGTGGTAAAAAGAAAGGGAAGGGTAAAAACAAGAAAAATTCGAAAGAGAAAACTGATAAAAATGAATCCAATGACGAAAAGCGCAAGCCTCGTTACCCTTGTTACATTTGTGATGAGGATCACTTCACTAAGGAATGCCCACATCATGCAGAGGTTGCAAAATTTGTCAAAGGTTCACAACAACCTGCTGTCTTGAAGGATCCTTTTCCAACTCAAGATAGCAAGATGGTTGGTTCCACTTCAACGGCTTCAGAAGAACCTATTTTGATGATGTCTCATGTAAGGATTGCGACGCGATCGCAAGATTATGGTACTAAGAATCCTGCTGATGGAAAGGAAGCATAATATTCTAATGCAAATACATCAAATACACCTCCTCCTGTTTCCGGTCCGCTATAGATCGAGAAACAAAATCTATAATTAATAATAAAACCACCTGCTAAAGGTGTTCTTCGTAAATAAGCTTTCAATCCACATGCGAGAGCTGCTCAGAATTACAACATTTTTGAAGACTTAGCTATTTCCCCTTCAGCAATATCGGCTTTGGAAGTGATGAAATCATGCCCAACACAGCGTAAATTTCTTTTGTCTGCTATAGGAGCTGTAGATGTTCAGGATTCTAATCTTATAATCTTCGATTTAGAAAATAGTACACCTCGTCTACCTCATCAGATGGCTTTCCAGATACCAGTGTTAGTCAAAAACAGACCAATCTATCAGACTGTGATTGATGAGGGGGCTTCAACGTGTATTATGTCTATTCAGTGTTGGAAATCACTTGGTTCTCCTACACTTAACCAATCTCCGATGATTCTTAATGCTTTTGATGGTCGAGGTTTTCACCCTTTTGGTATTTTGCAGGATTTACCCTTAGGGGTCGAAGGTAAAACCATAAATCTAGATGTGGAAGTGGTTGATGCCCCTCTAGATTACAACCTTCTTCTAGGTCGCAGTTGGTCTTATGCGATGACTTCTGTTGTTTCTTCGGTCTTTCGACTCATAAAATTTCCATATCAAGGAAAGATCGTCACAATAGATCAGTTAACTTATTTCTCTTCTGACCCAGCCTCTACAGAAACAATCCAGCATGTTGGTAAAGCGACTATCCCTTATAAGGATGTTGGAGTAGGATTAGTTAAAGATTCTGGTTTACTAGGAACTTTTACCTTTCCTCCTCCTAATTTATCGCCTGTCATTGCAACTATTCACATGCTTTCGTCAAATACTATTATGTTTGATGATCCTTGGATCATACCTTCCGATTCCTAGTTAGATTCAATTGAGGGCATGATGCCTTTGAGTCCATTTGAACTTGCATACCAGGCCATACAATCACTTTCCGACACCTCTTCAACCGGAATCGATCCAATGAATGGGATCCCTGAGGAATCACTTTCTATATCCAGTTCAGCCACAGCGACATTTCCGAATGTTGTTCATACTGATGAACATATTCATGAATTTTTGTCTATTGATGATTTACCATGGGAAGATATGCATCACCGATCTTTATTTTTACCTGAACTAGATCATTTTGAAGATGATTTCGCTTCAATTTTTACTGCTGAATATGTCAAAGAACCCTAGAATCCATTGCAAAATCCTGATTCTGAATTAAATTTGGAAAATATTTCTCGAACAGTTCCAATTGACATTTCAGTAAAACCAGGAATAATTGAAAACATTCATATAGGTGCTTGTTGTACTGAATATGAAATTAAAGCTTATAAAGCCCTATTTCAAGAATTTTGTGATGTGTTTGCCTGGTCTTATGAAGAAATTCCAGGAATTGATCCATCAATCGTCGTACATGAAATCAAGACTTACCCGGATGCCAAACCTGTTCGTCAACGTTTACGTCAAATACATCCTAGAAAAGTTTCTGCTATCAAAGCAGAAGTTGAAAAACTGTTGCGTGCAGGTTTCATTTATCCAATTCCCTTAACGGATTGGGTATCAAATATTGTTCCTGTGACTAAAAAACAAGGAACGATACGAGTATGTATCGATTATAGGGATATTAATCGAGCTTGTCCCAAAGACAATTATCCAACTCCCTATATCGATCAGATAATCGATGATTGTGCCGGTAGTGAAAGGTTTTCCTTTATGGATGGCTTTTCTGGGTATAATCAAATAAACATACTCCCTGCTGATCAGCCAAAAACAACTTTTATTTGTCCATGGGGGATGTTTTCTTATCGCAAACTTCCCTTTGGTTTGAAGAACGCTGGAGCAACTTTTCAAAGGGCAATGTCTTATGCATTTCATGACATTAAACACATTGTGCAGTCGTATCTCGATGATTTACCTTCTCATTCATCACACAGGGCCGACCATCTCACACACTTACGAGCTATCTTTATGAGGTGTCGGCATTATAAAATTAGGTTGAATCCACATAAATGTGTTTTTTGTGTAGAATCAGGTCGTTTACTGGGATTTGTTGTTTCGAAATCAGGCATTCGCGTCGATCCATCGAAGGTCGAAGCTATTGTTAAATTACCTCCTCCTTCGACTTTACGCCAACTCCAAAGTTTGCAGGGGAAAGCAAACTTTTTACGTCGGTTCATTCCTAACTATGCCGAGCTTACAAAGGGTTTCACCCGGTTGTTGAAACAGAATATTCAATTCTTTTGGGATGAGATCGCTAATCGATATTTCGATGCACTTAAACACGCGTTGACCCATGCACCGTTATTGCATCCTCCCAACTACAACCAGGATTTCATTTTGTATCTCGCTGCTTCTCATTCCACCATTGGGATGGTGTTAGTTCAGGAAGACGAACCTCATACTGAACATGTGATTTACTATCTTTCGGAATCTGCATCCGACCGAGATCAAGTATACACATGTGGAGAAATTGGCATTGGCAGCTGTCCAAGCTGTCCAAAGATTTAGGCACTACATCTTGTTACGTAAAACCACAATCATTTCTGATTGCTACCCTATGATGTATACCTTAACCAAACAATTGTTAGGGGGCAAGTATTCCAAATGGATAGTTATCCTGCAGGAATTTGACTTGGATTTTGAGAAATCCAAGCCAAAGAAATCTTTGGTATGTGCAGAAATGATGTGTGATTTTCCCTCTACTGATATTGAAACTGTGGTAGAAGAGCCCATTGCGGACGAATCTCTGTTTCTTATCAGTACTTTCGATCCATGGTATGGAGATATTATTGTTTATCTCCAAACCCAATCTTTTTGGCCCGAAATTTCACAATCTCAGCAACGGAAAATACGTTTCCAATCCCAACAGTATAATATCATTGGTGATACACTCTATCGTCGTGGAGTGGATTCTTTTTTCAGACACTGTCTTGTTCATGAAGAAGCTAAAAAGGTATTAAATGACTGCCATTCTGGAGCATGTGGCGGTCATATGTCTGGGTATGCCACAACGCAAAAAATATTGTGCGCTGGCTATTTCTGGCTATCGTTATTCAAATATTGTATTTATGTAGTTCGGAAATTCCACAATTGTCAAATTTTTTATCATAAAATGTGCGCGCCACCCGCTCCTCTTCATCCCATAATTGTTGTTGGTCCTTTCGTGAAATGGGGTATCGATTTTATTACATGTAACCCTCACTCGGCCGGGGGGCATGCATATATTATCTTAGTAGTGGATTATTTTACTAAATGGGCCGAGGCGATGCCTACATTTTCGATTGACGGCAAGACTGCTACAACTTTCGTATTTAATCACATAATTTCTAGGTTTGGTTTTCCTCAAGCCATTATTACAGATCATGGAAGTCATTTTCAAAATGTGATGATGACTGAACTGCCAGATCAACTTGGCCTGCGCCGCGATAGTTCCACTCCATATTATCCACAAGCCAATGGTCTGGTCGAAGCTATAAATACATTTTTAGTCACCATGATTAGACGAATTATTGGTCTTCACAAAAAAAAAATGGCATTCCATGTTGTTTTCAGCACTTTGGGCATATCGAACCTCACTAAAAACATCAACTGGTTTCACTCCCTTTCAACTCGTTTACGGTTTGGAAGCTGTGTTGCCGATTAATGTGAAATTTCATCACTAAAATTAGCCATAGAATTACTCCCAGCTACGTTTGAAGAGGAGAAACGTTTCCTGTACTTAGCTTAGCTGGACAAGAATTGACGAAATGTCGTAATAGCAAACGAGGCTCATGTTAAACGAATAAAAGCTCAGTATGATAGAAGTGTTACCCCTCGAAATTTTTCAGAAGGAGACCTAGTCTTAGTTTATGATCAAGCCAATGATAAGCTAGGAGTTGGTAAATTCGTGCCCATGTGGCATGGTCCTTTCATTGTTAAGCAAAAGCTAGCAAAAGGGGCCTATGAGCTGATAGATTTTGACGGTGTCCCTTTAGATAAACCCAGAAATGGGCTTTATCTGAAGCGATACTATGCTTAACTTGGTATGGAGATTTATTTTTAGATTAGATTTCTTTACTGCTGGTGTGTTTTAGATTAGAAAAGTGTGCTTAGTTTAGAAGTTTGTTTTTATCACTATTCCTTCTTATCTGAGTTTTACTCTTGATATTGCAGATGTGGACGTCTCTTCAAACCTACATTGGTTTTGCTGATGGTGCTTGTCGTAGTACACGGAATATTTCTTCCGCAACTTGGGTTATCTATTCACCCTCTGATGAGTTAGTATCCATGCATGGGGTAACCCTTGGCCAGACAATGAATAACATTGCCGAGTATAGTGCAGTGATTGAGTTATTATCTGAATCCATATCATTTGGAATTCGGAGTTTGATTGTTAGGTTGGATTCTGAACTTGTTGTATTACAGCTTAACAGGGTTTATGCCATTAGAAATCCGGTGTTATTACGGTTATTTTTAAGAGTTCGTCTCTTGGAACGTGAATTTGACTACATTGAATATCAACATATTCCAAGACATTTAAATACATTAGCAGACGCAGTTGCTTCTAGTATGATAAATCGACATTTGCAATGATCAAAAAACAGTAAAACAAAACAACATTCATAACATGAACACAGATAGCCGGTAAATAGTGATATATCATAGTATAGAAGTGTTTTCAAAAAATATACACTGTCTTCGATCATAGGTTGGAAATACCCTATGATCGGCAAAATAGTAACACAAAAGGTCAAAAATATGAGTCTACAACATGATCATCCCATCACTGATGGTGATCACAATAAGAAACCACTGCCCGAGCCACCCTGCACAGGAACCTCCTAAAAGGTCCTGGAACACCAATCACGTATCTCTGCAATCTGAGTGGAATGTCATCTATGTCTGTCTCCGGAATATCTAGAGTCAAACGCTCTAGATGATGCTCTAAATCAGTCAAGATTTCTGTTGATTGGCCTGCTGGGGCTGGTGCGGCTGCAACTAGTTGTCTTCTGTCATAAGGCTGGAGATGGGTTGGTCGCCGTGGGCCCACATCTGTATTCAAAAAACTTTTGGTTACTAATTGACAAGACGATCAAAAATAAAAATAAAAAAATTAGAATTTAAAATTCATTGAAAATGATTTTACCTGATTCATCCCACTGTTCCCCTGTTGGGAGACTCATCTCTCGGTCGCCATGGAAATCTATCTCGGCGTATGGAAACTCCTCTATGACAAAAAAATTGGTGGTCCAACCAACGAAAATATGAAGAAGGAAATCGAACAATCTCAGCGCCCTCAATACCATGACGGGCCATCAGTACGACCCAACGAACCATCCTAGGTTCTCGAAGACGACCGGCATCAACAGGAATACTCTGTGGAGCTAGCATAGGGATCCTCTCTAGAGAAAAGGTGACAACTATGGATCCATATCCAAAGTTATTTATTTTTCCATTCTTCGCTCTAGTTAGTTGGCCTTTTATATTAGCCAACACAGCTTCGCACCAGTTGAAAATGGTGTCGTGAAAACAGTCCACAGCAATGCGCATCTGGGAACCGGTAGCCACATGCAGTGCGGCACTCCCACATAGTCTGGTAATAGTAAATTCAATCACTTTCAGCTCGGGACGGATAATAGTTTTTATATCAATCCTTTTGTCCCTAGGGTCTGCTTCATCATTACAGAACTCTTGTCGAAGACTAGCGACAGTTTGGCCACCTGGCCTAGTCCCAAACAAGGAAAGTTGTTCGCCCCTCTTGGACAAACCAGTCAGAAAATAAATATCCTCCAGCTCAATTTCGAGCCGGTGGCCACCAATAATGAAACATTGGTCCTGCACGTTCCACCTGTTTACCAACCATGTCAGGAGGTCTACCTACGCCCTCATGCCTTGGATGGCCCAAAATTTATACAAACCGCATGCTCTTAATGCTTGCATTGTGGGTAAATGGAGCATTGCGGCTTCGTCCACATCCTCATGCTCACATTCTCTCCAAATCAACATCTTGTTAATCCTACAATGCATAAAAAGATAGATTAGAACAATCTAATTTGAAAATTTTTGGGCGGCAAAAGAGAAATTTGATTTTTGATTTCAAATGCGCGGGGACCGCACTTTACCTTTATACACAGTGCATAGGAACGCACGCGCTCTGTGGGGAAAGTGCAGACCCACGACTTTTTTCTTTGTAGAAAAAAGTCGGGGTCCGCAGGTACCATGTGTGTCACCTACGGACCCCGGTGGGCGATTTTCAAACTATTTTTCTCCTTTAAAAATAAAATCTAAAGCCTAAAAACGAATTGTAAATGGATGAAATACAAGATTCCGAGGTCATGGATTACCTGGGACTGACGATTCTCGATTTTGACGGACAGATTTTCCAAAATCTTCACAGGAAATTTTTTACCCAAAAGCTTCTACTTTTCACTCTGAACTTGAACGGTAAAAATGAAATTGAAAAAGTCCTTTTTATAAGTTTTTCCGAATAGATGAATTTTTAATTTGTTTATTTTTCACTTTAAAAGGGTATTTCTGAAGCATTTTTACTCATCTTAAACAGGTATGTGTAATGTCTCAAGTTTTTGTGCAGAAATTGGATTTTTCAGGAGAATTGATCATTTTTCAACAAAGAGCATACTTTTATCACTTTTTCGGACTCTTTCAAAAATTCACGAAAAAGCGAAACATTGGAGTTCTCTTTTAAGCCCTTTTCAGACTCTCTAAACATGAAAAGATTTCCGAGTACTTGATTGTTCGAACTCGTTAAAGTAAATGAATAATCGTCCCTTCAGTATAAGTTTACCCCTTTTACGGACTGAAATGGACTACTTACGAAAAAGGTATACGTTGACTAAATACGGTCAATAGAGTTCTCTCCCGCATTATTTTATCATTTTTCGGGCTCGAGGGACTAAATTTACAAAAAAGTACACCCATGGAGTTTTCTTAACTTTTTTCTTCTGACTCCCTAAAATTTAAAAACACCGAGTTTCTCCTATACTAGACTTGTTAAAATTTAACAGTAAAGGACCTGTTTAATTTTCAAACAGGAACGGACCACTCCTTCTTAGGGTTCGAATTTTAAACTAAGTTGGACTCATCCGAAGGATGAGCTTATAAACAAGCAAATTTTATCCTCCTCAAGCTTGTCAAAAATAAAGAGGTACTTGCCAGAAATGGTGGGGGAAAAAAGAGAAAAATGGACTTGTTTGTTGTATTTTGATTTTTCAAAAATCTAGTTAACCACTCTTGAACACGACACTTTCAACCACCTGGGTTGGGAAATCCTTTGCCTAACAGTTAATCAAACCTCATTTGAAAGTCTTCATCCGGTTCTTGGGTATTAGCTTTGGGTCAACTGTCACCAATCCATCTGCAGTGTCGTTATGTGTTCAAGAGGACAGTTCAAATAAACCATTCATCTGCGAAATATTTGTCATCCATTTTTTACCATCCCTGAGTCATTCCTTGCCAATATGTTTTCAAAACTTGATCTATGATTTCGTGTTGTGGGCTTGCCTACAACAAATCACTTTCTATCGACGAAAACTCATTATCTAGGGAGTTGATCTAGAAATCGTCAGTACCTTGAAATCTGCATGCCTTAATGGCAGGTTTCTCGCCCTCGACGACAGGTTGCATCATTGAACTTAGATCGAATGATTCTGTGACATGTTCGACTTCAGCTCATTCATTCACATTTCATGGATTGTACTGGGTACTTTGAGAGCCATTCACATTACTGGTGGTTACTCTCACACTTGTTAACAGTTTACATCATTGACTGGTAATCAAGTGGTTTCTACCATGTTCGACTTTGACACATTTATTCACATGGATAGAATCGCACTAGTTCGAAATGCGGAAATCAAGACCCCGGATCTAGTTTCTACCATCCAGGCTGCGAGGAATTTTTTTATCTTACAGTAGACTATTTACAAACAGATGTTGCGTCCATACTGTGTCTACACATGTCTATACTGTGATGTACTCAAAATCATTCCTGTATCAGAACAGTTTGAATTAGTTAGTTTTGATCTGAGTATGGGAATGCCTACCTCAGCGATGATATATATATATATTTTGCATTGAATGTTTTTACAGGTTCCGACTGGGGTGACCACAGGATGATCCTTGAAATGATAAAGTACTGCACTCTTCATATATGACAGACTTCAGCATCATCTATTCCAGACTTTGCACTTTAGGGGGCAATCTGTTACACTAAAAATTGTCATCCTGACATTCTGCTATGTGTATGAGCTCATTATACTCATACTTCTCCCTTTGCAAGTCTAAACATATTAGTTCCTCATGTCAAGCCTTGAAAATCAGAAAAAGCTCCTAAAAGTCTCCTAAACTTTGGTATCGCACTTTCTGGATATCTTGCCTGCGGTCCCGCACCCAATGTTCAGCTATCTTGCGTACCTGAACGCACTTTATCTTTATTATAGGTGCGGACCCCTGTAAGATTGAAAAGGCGCAAGTAAATTCAAAAAAGCTCAATTAAAGTAAATTTTGGAAGCTTCTAGAATGGATTTTGCGGTGGCAGAACCGCTCTTGTGAGGTGCATGAATCCCTTACCTTATGGAGCTAACCCCTTGATGTGAGGAGTTTATCCCTTTGAAGGAGGATTCTATCCCTTCATACTTGGAACAGAAAACCTCTTCTTTTCCACTATAAAAAGAGGCATTGGGTAGCCTCAAAGGAAGTTGAAGCTTTAGAATATTTGAAGTTAAGTGCTGTTGAGATTCAGACTCAATTGATTAAGACTTTTGTGAGGAGAGATTACATACCTCTATTAGTCTTGGTTGGAGGAGTGCAGAGCTTATCAAAGTAAAGGAGATTCCTGCTTCGGACCCTGGAAAGTCCTGTGCAACATCAAGGCTCAGGTTGTAAGGATTTTCTTCTTTTGAAATTAATACAAATATACTCATTTTTCTCAATAAGCTTTAAATCAATGGTTTATTTCATATATTCCTTAGTCTTTACTCTAATCGCATGGTTTGCAGTAATTTCTATCTGGGTCTTTATGTAATATTTTGCTTGTTTGTGACTGTAGGTTTACGAGGAAAACTCCTTCAAGCGCGCGAGGGACAACAACGACTTCAAACAAGCACTGGAAAAATGGTAAGTCCTTAACACCTCTATAGAGCTTTTCGTATATCGTATATGCTTAGAGAAAGATTAGTCTATTTGGCTATTTGTTGCTAAATACTTTTAGTACTAGGGAGATCGGTCTTGTCTGCAAGACGGATTAATCCTCCAACAGCCACATCATATCTGAGAAAGGCATTAAGATAGACCCACAAAGAGTTGAGGGAATACTGCAAATCGCTCACCCGAGAAACATCAAAGAGTTATAGTCCTTCATTGGGAAGATTAACTTCCTCGGGAGGTTTATTCCCAACTTAGTTGAACATCTTTGGAATATGACTGACATGTTGAAGAAAGGTGTAGGGGTTAAATGGACTGTTGGGGCTAAGAAATATTTTGAATCAGTTAAACTTGCACTCACCCAGACTCCTGTCCTAATCAGCCCAGATTTCTCAAAAAATCTCCTGATTTTTTCGTTTGCCTCCGAGCATACAGTGGCTGTAGTTCTACTGCAAAAAAATCCAGAGGGAATGGAACAGCCCATTTCTTTCTTCAGCAAAGCACTGAGGGATGCACCCTTGAAATAAAACATAATGGAAAAACAGGCCTATGCTTTGGTTAAGGCCTTGAAAGACTTTAGGGTGTACATAATGCATTCCCAAACCATAGCCTATGTACCAAACATAGTGGTTAAAGACATCTTGTCCCAAGACCCAGATGGGAAAAGGGGCAAATGGATTGTTGTAATATTAGAATATGACCTCGAGATAAAACCCACAAAGCTGATCAAAGGTCAGGGCTTAGCTCAACTAATGGCTGAATCAAATCTGCAAGCCCTTGACATAAACATGGTAGACACCTTGGATGAGCAGGAGGGATTTCCTGATCCCACTATTGAGGAGAAATTTCAAAACTCTCCATGGTATTCTAACATTCTCTACGTGCTCACACACCTCATTGCCCCTCCTGAACTATCGAAAACCAAGGCCAGATTCCTGAAGCTTAAAGCCAGAAACTACTGCATAATGAATGAATGCTTATACTGGAAAAGTATGAACAGCCTATTGCTTAAATGTTTGCCTGAGTCTGAAGCAGAAAGGATTAAACAAGAGTTCCATATAGGAGAGTGTGGAGGTCACCTGAACTGGAAAGCCACTGCTAACAAAATACTCAGAGCTGGCTACTATTGGCCCACACTCTTCAATGACATCCATAAGATGATAATTGCCTGCCATAAATGCCAGATTTATGAAGGCAAAAG
>JAXQQM020063226.1:0-53531 GCA_034641835.2 Pinus albicaulis
TTTGTAACACCTCTAGTTCCAGAATTTTTTTTTTTTTTTTCTAGCTTGTCCATCGTATTGAACTTTACCACCTATAATTTTCCACCATATGTATATATTTTATACCTGAGTATTGCCAAAAGACATATTCTCATATGCCTACTATAATCATGACCTCGATGGACATACTCTTGTTTTTGTAAGGCCTGTTCAATAGCATATATATACTTAACACCTCTAGCTTTAACCAACTATAGATCATACCTATATCCTGATCCACAGTATATTGATATAATAATACCTCTGTCAATGTCATGGAATCCCCCTAGGTATATATATATTTCTTTGTTTCCATATATATATATATATTTATTTCTTTATACACTATATATATATATATATTTTTATTTCATCTATATATATCTACTTATGTTGTATATATTTGTGACTTCCATATATGTATATTTCTTTATACAATTTATTATATTTCTTTCTTATTATATATATATATATATATATATAATTTACCATAGATAAGTGTACACCAAGTATATCTAAACCTTTAACGAATACACTCATATATAAACAAGATTCGGTACGCCTATCTATAGGCATGGCATTTCCACGTCGTATTTTTATTGAAAACGTTTCATTAAAACCGGCGTTATAATTCAATAGATATTATGATTGAACATAAATTTTGGTTTTCCCCGCGTGCATTCAACTGTATACAATGCTATTTCGCCAACCCTTTGAACGATCATAATTGAGATAATATCGGTGTACGTTATTGCAGCTGTGTAGGTCGAGGTAATTATCGTGACGAACTATGGGATTACATAACGAAGACTCTGCGATGTGGTGGACACGTCAACCGTATGTTGACTATCTTTTTGCGCGAGCCACAGTTTCCTATTCAGCAAATACACAACCCTAATTTTAAGATCCGAGGGTATGGTAGTAGGGTTCTACCCTGTCGCTAGATTGTAGCGGTAGCGTTCATTAAATTCTCTGTTTGCTTCTGAATCACTATGTACGCCGGTATAACTTTACCAGATATGCGTGTTTCTATTCCTTTGGTTTAAGAGTACCGTGTTGGTTTAACATGTAGGTTTTATATTTTTGTATGCAGGAATCGCTGTCCGTACAGGCGATTGGAGTATCCAGCGCCGCCCCTTGCCGACCCTGGCTCATCCCTGCGGTTACGTATAACTTTTAGATACATTTTTCTGTTTGGCTCAGTACAATGCAAGTCGATCAACTCAGATTCAGTACCGGATGTGAATTTGTTTTCACATTTACGGGTACCTAGCTGTCAATAAGGCAGAGTTGGGGTCCAATCGACCCTGGAATTCTATGTGCGCTTAGGGCAGGGGAATTAGGGTTTTTCATACCCTTCCCTCGCAAGTATTCCTCTGAGCGTTTGTGTCTATATTTATTCAGCTCAGGGTTCCGGAAGTCCCATTCTGGTTGAGCGATTGCCATTTACTCCCACGCGTTTCAGTGAGGGAACTGATTTTTCTATGGAGATTTGATAGGTGAGAGTCCCTGCGTGGCTCTCTATCATGCTTTATCTTCTGGCATACAGTTTAATATCTTTCGGAATTGTTGTGTTTAGTTGTTTACGAATTGTATTGTACAGGGATGTGGACGACGGTTTTCCGGCTGCGCGCACTATGCCTCAAGAAGAATACAACCCCTCGATCTGGTTCTCCCTCTAGCGTTCAGCCGGCCCCATTGTAAACTTGTTATCCATCATTCTGGCGAATGATTTCAGCTTCCTGGGCGTTATAATGACACAGCGTTCTCCTTATTACTGGGTTGTTGTGTATTTACTATTAACAATTTGTATATTATTTCGTTTTCTATTTCTACGTTTTACTCTGTCGAAGAAAAGCTTTACTGTCAGGTTTTCACATTAGTTAATCCACATCGTAACAGAGATCTAAACGTTTCGTTTAAGTGTATTGGTTTTCCTAGATCTGGGTTCAATCTATAACCCACGCTAACTGTTGCACTGATTGTATGGCTAAGTATTTCTGGATGTTGCGTGGTTCGACTGTGGTTATGGTCCACAGTGCTCTGACCTCTCACTTTTAACTTTAGCAACTTATCTTTGCGGTAGCTGGCACTATGGTCTTGCTATCATCGTCAGTAAAAAAAGCCGAACTCATCCAATGGTAACTTCTTCCTTGCATATCAGCTTCATGCTTTCCGTAGGTTTAATGTTAGGTAAAGTTCTCAATGAATTAGACATCGCATCCGAGAAATTCGGTTCTATCGTTATCCCTGCACCCAAGAGGCGTATCCTACCCACTTTCGAGTCGGTTTACAGTTGTAAAGGCCGACTGCAATGGTATGTATGCATGTATTGTTTTCTGTGGTATTGTTACGAACTGCTCTCTCTTCTCCGTTTAGTAGCTGCTAAATTATATGCATAAGGTAGATGATACGTATATGACCAGTATAGGTTCGTACGCCAATGGTAGATCTAGGTTTAAATAAATATCATTGTTTTATAACCAAATCACTCTATATCATGATTAAACCAACCTTAAAATGTCGTGGATTTTTTACAGTTGTACCCTTCGAGGGTTTGATATTAATACAAGGCCGCTCTATAAGCAGACCACTAATCGTTTTGAGTTTTCATCATTTGGATCGTTTTCCTCCCGAATATTATGATTATAACCTTTGATTTTAATGAACCATTATTAGATTATCTCACGGCGTTTCCACTTTTTACAAATATATGTTTATATATATATTTCAGAGATATGTTCCCTTTTTAACACGCATCGTTGCAATATATAATTGGTATTGCTATCGCGCTGGTAACATATAAATTTTAGATATATATATATATATATTGCTCATTTGTGGTCGGGACTGTTAAGTACCGAATGGTGTAATGCTATTCTAAATTATATCATGCGTATACAATTTGTATTTCTATCTATGCTTGTTAGGAAATATATATACTTTTGGCATTACGTGCATATATATAGGTATTTGATAGTTATATTGATGATATGCCTTGAGCATTTTTTTCTCCATTGCCCTAATGTTTGGTTCAAAGGTTAGAGATGAAATCAAAATACAATTTACTTTATAATTGCTATGAGAATATATAACTCTTCTATAGTATACATTTACCTTGTGGTTCAATAAGAGTCAAACTACATATTCCATAATACTTACTTGTAAATTCTATTTTTCTTTTAAGGTATATCTACAAGTATTTAATGGTGTTTGACTAGAGAACATTAATTATAAGGCAAGTATTTGGCTATGTTACAGGTTTTCAAGAAGTAAGAATATAATTAGATATGCAGTCTATACCCTTATAAATGGTCTAATGCTCATATAGAGTAGAATTACTCTTTTTCTAACACCATTATAAATGTTAGAATACTCATCTATGCAATCTATAAATGTTATAAATGTTAGAATGCTCATATCTGAAATCTCTATTTTAAGATCTTGTGTTCTTCCTTTATGCTACCTACCATGTATACTTCAGTGATCTATAAAAAGTTCCTAGCAGACATAAGAACATAAAGTATCCCAGTTGTATCAACAGAAACAAAATAATATTTAATTATCTATGGGGACTAAGTAACTTCAGATTTAGACAAACCTTGGTTTAGAGTTTCTGGAGTTTCTACTCTATGGATTTCTGGTCACAACTAAACAGCATCTGAAAGGTTAATGCCTTAGTCTGGATTCTATTAAATGTAGTACTAACCTCAAATACACCATTTAATTAAGTTTTTTTTAATATGTAGCCAATTCATACCATCAGAACATAGAAATAACAAAATTTTCAGAACATACCAAAATCTGCAATTGACCAACCTCCCAACATTAGAGTCCTCTTTGTCTCCCAGCACTCACCCCCGAGCAGAGATCACCTCCTAGAATAGATCCCCCCTGATCTGCTTAGGGGCAGCTTATTTAAGCTAATAATTCCCCAAAGCATGTTTCTAATTCTGCGTCCAGAATAGCAGGATGCTTTCTTTCCTGTTTAGACTAGGCTTCCCATTTTGGGATTCTTTAAAGTTGCTTTAAGCTTTTCCTCAGCTTTTCCAGCTTTTTCTCACCTCTTCCCAACTACTCCTCTTCATTGGGGAAATTTAGATTCCTCCTCAAATCTAAATAAATTTCTTTCAAGGATTTTTTTGAAAGATTTTTTGGGGATTTGTTGCCTTATCCATCCTCATGGATTTGGCAAGTGATCTCAAATTCTCTTTTTGGTCAAAATGCACAATCATTTTATTTATTTCCTCAAATAAAATATGCAAATACATTCACACCATACTCATCCCTTGGGTCCACCCCCTTAGGATTATAGTTCAAATGTCTAATTTTTTTAAAAATTCAACCCACAAATTGGGGGTGTTACATATTCCCCCTCTGAAAATAAACACCGTCCTCGGTGTTGTTATTCAACTACTAGAGTTCATTTAAACAAAAATGGGTAATTCTCCATCATTTTAGCTTCCCTTTCCCAGGTGGCTTCTTCAGCAGTGAAGTGCTTCCACTGCACTTTTACTCTGGCCACTGTTCTGTTTCTCAATTCAATTTCTTCCCGCTCCAATATTTGAAGCGGTTCTGGCAGAAACTCCCCTTCTGGTTCCACCTGTACAACATTCCAATCAACTATCTGAGAAGCATCATGCACATATCTTTTTAATAATGAAACATGAAATACATTATGCACTCTAACATGGGGTGGTAAGGCCAGCTTGTAAGCCACTGGTCCCACCCTTTCTAACACTTCAAAAGGCCCACAATATCTAGGAGCAAGTTTTGCACAACTTCCAGCATAAAGTGTGCTCTTTTTGGGTTTGATGCGCAAATACACATGATCCCCTACTTTGAATTCTCGGTGCACTCTTTTCTTATTAGCATAGCTCTTCTGTCGATCTTGTGCTGTCATTATATTTCTCTGTATTTGTTTAACAATTATTTCCATCTCTTGGAGTGCATCTGGTCCCAACACCAGTTTATCTTCTGGTTGACTCCAGCTCAAGGGAGTACGGCACTTTCTCCCATAGAGTGCCTCAAACGGACTCATCTTAATAGAGGATTGGTAGCTATTATTATTGGAAAACTCAGCTAAATGCAGGTACTCTTCCCATTTTGATGGCCTATCCATCACATACATTCTCAGCATATCTTCCAAAATTTGGTTTGTCCTTTCTGTTTTCCCATCAGTTTAAGGATGGTAAGCAGTACTAAAATTCAGCTTAGTACCCATTCCTGCAAACAATCCTTTCCAAAATGCTGCTGTGAATTTGGCATCCCGATCTGAGACAATCACCTTGGGCACTCCATGAAGCCTTACTATCTCCTTTAGGAAAACATTTGCTACTTGAGCTGTTCCAAAGGTAGACTTTACTGGTATAAAGTGAGCAGCTTTGGTGAGAGTGTCTACTACCACCATTACAGAATCATGTTGATATTTAGTCTTGGGTAATCCTGTTATAAAATCCAGGGAAACTGTGTCCCATTTCCATTCTGCAATTGGCAACGGGTTTAAAAGTCCTGCTGGATGTTGATGCTCAACCTTGACCAGTTGACATTCCATACACTTACTTAGATACTCTGCCACATCTCTCTTCATTCCTGGCTAGAACAGCTTCTTTTTCAAGGCTGTTAACATCTTTTGGTATCCTGGATGTCCTGCATAAGGTTGTTTGTGATATTCATCTAAAATTCCTCTTTTCAATGACTCTATATTTGGAATATACAACCTGTTTTTGTAATAGAGCAACCCTTTCTGGTTTTTAGTGAAATCAGTTTTATCCCTTTTTTGTAGTTTCACCAATAGGGCTTCATAGTTGGGATCTTGATTTGCTGCTTCTCCCACCATTTCCTCTATCTCCATCTGGGCACTACTCCCAATGCTATTTAAATGTTGACAAGCATTTCTTCTTAATGCATCAGCAACTTTATTTTCTTTTCCCTTGATATGTTTTATATCCATATCAAATTCACTTAAAAAGGACAACCATCTGGCTTGCCTTGCATTCAGATCAGTTTGGGAAAAGAAGTATTTCAGACTAATATGATCAGTCATCAATGTGAATTTCTTCCCCAGTAGATAGTGCCTCCACATTTTTAAAGCATGGATAACAGCTGCCAATTCCAAATCATATGCACTATAATTTTGTTCATGTACTTTCAGTTTCCTAGATTCATAGGCAATGACTGAATTTTCCTGTAACAGGACTCCTCCTAGCCCTTCTCTGCAAGCATCTGTACACACAACGAACTCTTTATCAGGATCAGAAATTTTTAATATAGGAGCTGAAATAAGTTTTTGTTTCAACTGTTCGAAACTGTTTTGACATTTCTCAGTCCACACGAACTTAACACCCTTCCTTTGTAATGAGGTTATGGGATTTGCTATAGCAGAAAATCTCTCCACAAATCTGTGATAATAGCCTGCAATTCCCATCAATGATCTTACTGCTGAGACATCAGTGGGAACTGGCCATTCTTTAATGGCTTTTATCTTTTCAAGGTCAACTTCCAATCCTTTTTCAGAAATTATATGACCCAGATATTGAATTTTATTTCTATAAAATTCACACTTGCTGAACTTGGCATATAGCTGGTTTTCTTTTAAAGTCTGCAACACTATTCTCAGATGTTCCTTATGTTCATCTTCATTTTTAGAATAGACTAAGATATCATCTATGAACACAAGAACAAATTTGTCCAAATACTTATTCAACACACTGTTCATCAGACACGTAAAGGTGGCAGGGGCATTTGTCAACCCAAAAGGTAGGACTACAAATTCATAATGCCCATACCTAGTTCGAAATGCTGTTTTGCTGATGTCTTCTTCTTTAATTCTAAGCTGGTGATACCCAGTCCTGAGGTCTATCTTGGAGAAGACTGAAGCTCCTCTCACTTGATCAAAAAGATCATCAATTCTAGGAAGTGGATATCTATTCTTAATGGTCAATTTGTTCAGTTGACGATAGTCAATACACATCCTAAAATTTCCATCCTTCTTTTTCACAAATAAAACTGGGGCTCCCCAAGGAGACACACTGGGTCTAATATACCCTTTATCTAACAGTTCCTGTAATTGCATTTTCAGTTCCATTAGTTCAGGAGGGCTCATTCGATAAGGTGCTCGGGAAACAGGTGTTGCCCCTGGTACCAGATCGATTGAAAAATCAATCTCTCTTTTGGGGGGAAGATGAGGGATTTCCTTGGGAAAGACTTCCTTAAATTCTCTGATGACTGGTATAGCATCCAGTAAATCTTCTTCAGTTTGCTGTTCTGTTTCTTCTACATGCACTGCATAGACTTGATATCCTTTTCTAGCTGTTCTTTTTAATTGTAAGGCTGATATTTGTCTTATTGAAATGGATTTTGGTTTCCCTTTTAGTGTAAAAGGTTTCCCTTCCTCATCCACACAATGCAAGGTTTTATCCCAGCAATTCATCAAAGCTTTCTTCTTTTCCAGCCAATCCATTCCTATCAGCAAGTCATAGGATCCTAATGGCAATATGTTCAAATTTACTTCTGTTGTAAAGCCATTTAATTGTAGTGTTGTTTTGGGCAATTTATGTGTAACATTTCTCTTAGTTCCAGTGGCTAGCTGTACCAACCATGACTGCTGAAATTTTTCAGGTTTAATTTTACATTTTTCTACAATTCCAGGACTAATGTAACTTAAGGAAGCACCTGGATCAATCAAAACAGTAACAGGTAAGTCAGAAATCTTACCCTCCATTTCCACCATGGTTGCTTGATGTTCTTCTTGCCGATTTTCCAATGCTGCACTGATAGTTGGTATGTTTCTGGCTATGTCATTGACTGTTGTTGCCTCTAGCTCTCTGCTGATCATATGAATATTTCGATGGGGACAGTCCCTCATCATATGGGGTTCTCCACAGCCCAAACATTTCAAAGGTTCCTTCATTCTGACTGTCCCTTCCTTTTTATTGTTCCCTTCTACTGGTTTTAAACCCACTTGGGACTAAGCAGTTTGACTTTCTTTTGGTTTGCTGAACTTTTTCCTTTGATGATCTCTACCAAAATTCCTTAAATATGCTGGTTTTGGTCTCTTTCCTTTGAACTCACCCTTGTTCATCCAGCCCTTCCCTTGTTCAGCTTTACCTTTAAACTACTGATAACATAATCTTGCTTTTCTAACAGCTTCATCCATGGTCTTTGGGTTGTCAAACTCAATTTTCTCCTTGTACACAGTAGGCAAAAAATTTAAAAACCGTTGCACTTTTGCCTTTTCTTCCCTAATGTAAGGGACATACCTCAGCAAATTAGTAAACTTAGTGACAAACTCATCAATAGTGAGCTGCCCTAGCCTAAGTTCATGGAATTCTTTTGCTTTATCGTCATAATAACGTTCATTCAAATAACGAATTTTGAACTTAGTCTGAAAATCTTCCCAAGTAACTGTCTTTTCATCAATGGCATGCACCATTTTTGTCTCTTCCCACTAGAGTGTAGCTTTTCCTTGTAGCTGGTACACAGCTAATCTAGCCTTCAGATTGCTTTCATATTCATAGACTTGGAAATACTTGATCATGTTCAGCAACCAAGCTTCAGCATCCTCCTCCTTCTCCCCATCATAGGAGGGAGGTTTGATCTTTCTAAATTCTCCCCGCAACTCTCTTTTCTGCTTATGTTGATTTCTAGCCGCATCCTCATCCTCAGATTCATCCATCTTTATTTTTCCAGAACCTTCGCCTTCCTGGCTGTTCCGGGAAGTTAGCTCTCTGATGAGCTTTTCCTGCTCCTTACTGGCTGATGACAACATGTCATTTTGGCTTCTTAATTCAGCCAACTCTCGTTGCATCCGGTGCAACATAGCCAGTACCAGGGCATTGGGATCTGGAGTAGCAAACTCATCACGCAGATCCACATAAATCCCTTCACCTTCAGCCATTTCAACTGTACACACTCACAACACCAATTAGCAAAATGTTTAAAATAAAATTTTCAACAAACAACCACATATGTTATAATAGTGAGCACAAAACGACAGCCCAATTTGTTGTAACTAGCGCTCCGAAACCATTTGTAACACCTCTAGCTCAAGAATTTTTTTTTTTTTTTTTTTTTCTATTGTCCACTGTATTGAACATTTCCACTGTATAATTTTCCACCACATGTATATATTTTCTATATCCCCTTATATTGCCAAGAGACATTATTCCTTTGCTATACCTACTATAATCATGAACTCGATGGACATACTTGCTCTTCAAGGGCCTCACCTAACATATATATATAATTAACACCTCTAGCTTTAACTCCAACTATAGATCTTATACCTATATCTTTGGATCCACAGGTATATTGATATATTAATACCCTCTTGTCAATGTCATGGAATCCCCATGTATATATATATATTTCTTTGTAACCCCCATATATATATATATATATATATATATTTATTTCTTTATACACTCATATATATATATATATGTTTCATTATATATATATATATATAATTTACCATAGATAAGTGTATTTTTAAGACTTCCATATATATATGTTTATTTCTTTATACACCCCTATATATTTATTTCTTTATACACTCATATATATATATATATGTTTCATTATATATATATATATATAATTTACCATAGATAAGTGTACACCACGTATATTAAAACCTTTATCGAATGCACTCATATATAAACAAAATCTGTACGCCTAAATATAGGCATGGCATTCCCACGTCGTGTTATTATTGAAATCGTCTCATTAAAACCATCGTTATATTCCAATAGATATTATGATTGAATATAAATTTTGGTTTTCCACGCGTGCATTCAACTTGATAAAATGCTATCTCGCCAACCCTTTAAACGATCATAATTTGATAAAATACCGGTGTACGTTATTGCAGCTGTGTAGGTCGAGGTAATTATCGTGACGAACCATTGGCTTTCATAACGAAGACTCTGCGATGTGGTTGACACTTCAATAGGACTTAAGGATGGTTATGACCGTAGGTTGACTATCCTTTTACGCGAGCCACAGTTTTCTATTCAGCTAATACATAACCCTAATTTTAAGATCCGAGGGTATGGTAGTAGGTTTCTACCCTGTTGCTAACTTGTGGCGGTAGCGTTCATTAAGTTCTCCGTTTGCTTCTGAATACCTATGTACGCCTGGTGTAAATTTACCAGAGACGTGTGTTTCTATTCCCTTGGTTTAAGAGTACTGTGTTGGTTTAACGTGTAGGTTTTATATTTTTGGTATGCAGGAACCGCTGTGCGTACAGGAGATTTGAGTATCCCGCCCCACCCCTTGCAGACCCCGACTCATCCTTGCTGTTACGTGTAGCTTTTAGATGCATTTTTCTGTTCGGCTCAGTACGGTGCAAGCCGACTAACACAGGTTCAGTACCTGATGTGAATTTGTTTTCACATTTCCGGGTACCTAGGTTTCAATAAGGCGGAGTTGGGGTCCAATCGACCCTGGGATTCTATGTACGCTTAGGGCAGGGGAATTAGGGTTTTTCATACCCTTCCCTCGCAAGTATTCCTCTAAGCGTTTGTGTCTATATTTATTCAGCTCAGGGTTCCGGAAGTCCCATTCTGGTTGAGCGATTGCCATTTACTCCCACGCGTTTCAGTGAGGGAACTGATTTTTCTATGGAGATTTGATAGGTGAGAGTCCCTGCGTGGCTCTCTATCATGCTTTATCTTTTGGCATACAGTTTAATATCTTTCAGAATTGTTGTTTTTAGTTATTTACGAATTTTATTGTGCAGGGATGTGGACGACAGTTTTCCGGCTGCGTGCACTATGCCTCAAGAAGAATACAACCCCTCGAGCTGGTTCTCCCTCTTGCGTTCAGCCTACCCCATTGGAACTCGTTATCCATCGTTCTGTCGAATGATTTCAGCTTCATGGGCATTATAATGATACAGCGTTCCCTTTATTACCGGGTTGCTGTGTATTTACTACTAACAATTTGTATATTATTCCGTTTTCTATTTCTACGTTTTAATCTGTCGAAGAAAAGCTTTACTGTCAGGTTTCCACATTAGTTAATGCACATCGTAACAGAGATCTACACATTTCGTTTAACTGTATTGGTTTTCCTAGATCTGGGTTCAATCTATACCCCACGCTAACTGTTGCACTGATTGTATGGCTGCGTATTTCTGAATGATGGCGTGGTTCGGCTGTGGTTATGATCCACAGTGCTCTGACCTCCCGCTTTTAATTTTAGTAACTTATCTTTGCGGTAACTAGTGCTCTATCATCGTCAGGGAAAAAAGCCGAACTCATCCAATGGTAACTTCTTTCCCTTTATGCTATCACGTCTCTGTTTTTCTGTAGGTTTAATGTTAGTAAAGTTCTGTAATGGAATTAGAATGATCGCAGGTCCGAGAAATTCGGTTCTACTGTTATCCCTTGCACCCAAGAGGTGAAGCGATCCTACCCACCACCGAGTCGGTTTATAGTTGTAAAGGCCGACTGTGGTATTGCATATGCATGTATTGTTTTCTGTGGTATTGTTATGAACTGCTCTCTCTTTTCCCTTTTGTAGCTGATGAATTATATGCATAAGGTAGATGATACGTGTATGACCGGTATAGATTCGCACGCCAATGGTAGGTTTAGGTTTAAATAATTATCATTGTTTTATAACCAAATCACTCTATATCATCATTAACTCTACCTTAAAACGTCGTGGTCTTGGACAGTTGTACCCTTCGAGGGTTTGATATTAATACAGGGCCGCTCTGTACGCAGACCACTAATCGTTTTGAGTTTTCATCACTTCGATCGTGCGCCATGTAGCCTATAGGTATCGTTTCCTCCCGAATAGTATGATTATAACCTTTGATTTTAATGAACCATTATTAGATTATCTCACGGCGTTTCCACTTTGTTTTACCAATATATGTTTATATATATCTATCAGAGATATGTTCCCTTTTTTTTTGTTAACACGCATCGTTGAAATATATATAATTGGTATTGCTATCGTGCTGGTAACATGTAAATTTTAGATATATCTATTGCTCATTGGTGGTCGGAACTATTAAGTCCCGAATGGTGTAATACTTTTTCTAAATTATATCATACGTATATAATTTGTATTTCTATCTATGCTTGGTAGGAAATATATGTACTTTTGGCCTTTACGGGCATCTATATATGTATTTGATAGTTATAGTGATGATATGCCTTGAGCATATTTTATCTCCATTTCCTAATGTTTGGTTCAAAGGTTAGAGATGATGTCAAAATACAATTTACCTTATAATTGCTAGGAGAATATATAACTCTTCTATAGTACACATTTACCTTGTGATTCAATAAGAGTCAAACTACATATTCCATAATACTTACTTGTAAATTTTATTTTTCTTTTAAGGTATATCTACAAGAATTTAATGGTGTTTGACTAGAGAACATTACTTATAAAGCAAGTATTTGGCTATGTTACAGGTTTTCAAGAAGTAAGAATATAATTAGATATGCAGTCTATACCCTGATAAATGGTCTATTGCTCATATAGAGTAGAATTACTCTTTTTCTAGCACCATTATAAAATGGTAGAATACTCATCTATGCAATCTACAAATGTTATAAATATTAGCAGGCTCATATATGCAACCTATATTTCAAGTATCTTGCTTTCATACTTTCTGCTACATACCATGTATAGTTCAGTGCTACTATAATGTTTCTCTAACATACACATAAGCATATCATGTCATTTTTTTTTCTACAGGGAACTCCATAAAAATTAATCATCTGTAGAGGCCAAGTAACTTCAGATTTAAACCGACCTTGGTTTAGAGATTCTGGAGTTTCTACTCTACAGATTTCTAGTCTACAACTAAACAGAATCTGGAAGGTGAGTACCTTAGGATGGATTCTGTTAAATGTAGTACTAATATCATCACACCATTTAATTAACTTTTCTATATGTAGCCAATTCATACCATCAGAAAATAGAATAACAAAAATTTCAGAACATACCACAAATCTGCAAATGACCAACCTCCCAACCTTAGAGTCCTCTTTGTCTCCCAGGACTCACCCCCGAGCAGAGATCACCTCCTAGAACAGATCAACCTCTGATCTGCTTAGGAGCAGCTTATTTAAGCTCATAGTTCCCCAAAGCATGTTTCTAATTCTGCGTCCAGAATAGCAGGATGCTTTCTTTCCTGTTTAGCCTAGGCTTCCCATTTTGGGATTCTTTAAAGTTGCTTTAAGCTTTTCCTCAGCTTTTCCAGCTTTTTCTCACCTCTTCCCAACTACTCCTCTTCATTGGGGAAATTTAGATTCCTCCTCAATCTAAATTAATTTCTTTCAAGGATTTTTGAAAGATTTTTGGGGATTTGTTGCCTTATCCATCCTCATGGATTTGGCAAGTGATCTCAAATTCTCTTTTTGGTCAAAATGCACAATCATTTTATTTATTTCCTCAAATAAAATATGCAAATACATTCATACCATACTCATCCCTTGGGGTCCACCCCCTTAGGATTTAAAGTTCAATTGTCTAACTTTTTTAAAATTCAACACCTGAAATTGGGGGGTGTTACATGCGCTTAGCAAATGCAAAATTTTCCAAGAGAAAATTCAATACTTAGGGCATATAATTTAAAGTAAGAAGTGCGAAACTGTGAGCCACTTAAAAGGTAAAACAAATCGAGAGAATGGCATGTACCTAATGATGTATCATTGTGGTCCTTTATGGATTACGGGATACTGCGAAGGGATTAGAGAGATTTTCAGCCTTTGCCTACCCCATTACTTCCTTACAAAGGAAAGGAGTTAAATTTGAATGGACTGAAAAATATCAAAATAGTTTTGAGTAGTTAAAATTGAAACTTACTACAACACCTATTCTAAAGATTGTTGACCCTGATCAGGAGTTTGTAGTATGCACAGATGCTTTTTAAGAAGGGTTAGGGGGGGTACTATTACAAGAAAATTCTCTTATAGCCTATGAATCTAGAAAATTTAGGAAGCATGAAAATAATTACTTGTTTTATGATCTTGATTTAGCTGTTGTAATCACGCTCTCAAGATGTGAAGACATTACCTTCTAGGAAAGAAATTTGTGTTGATGACAGATCACATAAGCCTAAAGTATTTCTTCACTCAACCAGACTTAAATGCTAGGCAAGCTATGTGGTTGTCTTTCTTGAGTGAAATTGACATGGAAATAAAACACATCAAAGGTAAAGAAAACAAGATTGTAGATGCCTTAAGTAGAAATTCTTGGCAATGTATAAGTAACATTGGAAGTAGTGTCTAATTTGAATTGGAAGGACTAGTTAAAGGGGTAGTGGATCAAGACCAAAACTATGAAAAAATTTAAACTCAAATGTTGAAAAAAGAAGTGAAATGGTATAAACAAAATCACAATGGGTTGATTTGTTACAGAGATAGATTGTACATCCCTAATGTAGACTTTTTAAAGAAACAAATTTTGGATGAATACCATAAAAATCCTTATTCTGGGCATCCTAGATAACAAAAATTACTACAGCTTTGAGAAAAAAATTATTTTGGCCTGGAATGAAAAAGGATGTAGCAAACTACTTGGCTAGGTGCATTGAATGTCAACAAGTAAAAGTTGAACATCAGAATCTAGCCAGGTTGTTGAATCCTTTACCTATTGCAGAATAAAAGTGGGAAACTGTTTCTATGGATTTTATTACTGGTTTGCCAAAAACCAAATATCAACATGATTCTGTGATGGTTGTAGTTGATAATTTAACTAAAGCTGCTCATTTCATACCTCTTCAGTCTACCTTTGGGACAACTCAGGTAGAAAATGTTTTTGTGAAGGAGATTGTAAGACTACATGGGGTTCCTAAAACGATAATTTCAGACAAGGACGCAAAGTTCACTGCAGCCTTTTGGAAGAGCTTGTTTGGAGGCATGGGTAGTAACGAAATTTTAGTACTACCTACCATCCAAAAACAGATGGTCAAACAGAAAGAAAAAATCAAATTCTGGAGGATATGTTAAGGATTTATGTTATGGATAGGCCAACCAAATGGGAATAATATTTACACTTAGTGGAATTTTCCCATAACAACAGCTACTAAACTTCCATAAAGATCAGCCCATTTGAAGCACTTTATGGCAGAAAGTCCCATACACCCTTAACTTGGAGTCAACCTGAAGATAAACTCATACTTGGCCCAGAAGATTTGCAAAAAATGGAAAAAGTTGTAAAACAGATTCAGAAAAATATCAAGACAACTCAAGAAAAACAGAAAATTTATTCAGACAAAAAGAAAGTTCATCGAAAATTCAATGTGAGTGATCATGTATATCTGAGGATTAAACTTAAGAAGAGCACTTTGCACACCGGCAGTTGTGCAAAATTAGCTCCATGATATTGTGGACTATTTGAAGTGTTGAAAAGAGTGGGACCAGTGGCCTATAAATTGGCCTTACCCATTCATATTAAGGTTCATGATGTGTTTCATGTTTCTTTATTGAAAAAATATGTACATGATTTTTCTCATGTTATTGATTGGAATGTGATTCAAGTGGAACCAGAAGGGGAATTCCTTCCAGAGCCGCTTCAAATCTTGGAGTGGGAAGAAATTTAACTTCAGAACCGGACAGTAGCCAGGGTAAAAGTGCAGTGGAGGCACTTTACACCCGAAGAGTGTACTTGGGAATGAGAATTTGATATGATATAAATATATCCATCATTTTTTAAACAGTAAATTGTTAATTTTTGGTTTGTTAACACCGAGGACAATGTTTGTTTTTAGAGGGGGAATATGTAATACTCCTAGTTTCTATGCTTTTTAACTAAAAATTGAATAATTCCAAAGAGGAATTCGACCCCAATGGAGAGCTAGTGTGTGGATTTAATTTATTTTAATTAATAAAAATAACTAGCAAAGTTATGTGTGCAATGACTAGATTGAGAATTGAGATGTGAACCTAGATCCATGAGGATGTGGATAAGGTGATGAGACTTTCCCACAGCTTCTAGAAATCCTTAGAAGGAATATTAACCAAATTATATTTAGAGATAAAAATCCAATTTCTCTAATGAAGGGGAAATTAATTGGGAAGAGGAAGAAAAAGCTAGAAAAGCGGAAAAGACAGCTTTAAAGTACCTCAATGAGGGAAAGGCAAAACAGGAAGAAATCATCCTGAAATTTATGGATGTAGAAATTTGAAACATACTTGGGAAATCATAGCTTAAATAAGCTACTCTAGGATAGATAAGAGGTTGTCTATCACTGGGAACTAAGGTCTCAGCTCAGGGGTGAGTAAAGGAGATACAACTCTATGGTTGGGTGGAACTAGTCATAGAAATTCGTATGCACGTTTACTTTGAAATGGTACCATTTAATATGACTTACATTTATGTGTTTAATGATTCTGAATTGAAAAGAGTTAATTTAAATATAGATGAAATTTCTGAATTCATACTTGTAAAAGTTGCATAAAGTCAATTTTACTGGTTATAGAAAATCTAGTTAGGTCCATACATTTAACAGATAATGTATTCAGTAAGTGTACTGAAATCTGCATTGTTGTATGGATGAAATATAGTTAGCTCCAACTGCCAGAAGATCTAAATCTGGAGACAGATTTAAATCTAGGGTTAGGAATTCTAACTGAGAACTTTTACATTCGAATAAAATAAGAAACTATTGTGCATATAATTTTAAAGAGACATAAATGCATTATTGTCTAAACATAGGAATGAGACTATCTTTTGCAGAACCACCCGATTTTTTAGTTCATGATTTGGACTAATAAGTTATAATGAGTAACTAACAGAATTTAATACTAGAATTTTTATTTCAATTAACATATTCATATATCTATTTGTGCAGTAGTAGAAAAAGAAAATAAATACCAAACATAAAGTTCGTTCAGAAAAGAAATATGGACAAAATATTGGGTTAGAGAATTTCTATTCGTTTCATAAGTTAACCCTTATGGTATTAGAACAATTTATTTAATTAAAAATGAGAACTACGGGATTATACATATATTTTTATATGATCACAGAAAGAACTTAGAAAACACATATGTTGTTGTAGAAGAAATTAAAAAGATTATTTCAAACAACTATGTATAACAAAAATCTAGAGAAAATAAATCTAGACTCACACTTCAATATTCAGGCTTCTATACCGATGATAAGAAAGATTTATAAAAAGTATCCAAACTCAGTAAACTTCATGTTTTAGAACCAGAAATCCTAATAAAGGACATATCACAAGATTTAAAATATAGTTCTCTGTTAAAATTTTAATAGAGCATATAACCATACAATTTCATTCTATAAATTGAGGCGAAACAATAAGAATTGAGATCCAGCTATATTGTTAATTATGTAAATAAAATAATGAAGATCATGGTAAATCCAAAATGATGGAAGGCATGCATTCCATCATTAATATAGCAGTCTTGATCTCAGCCAAGCCAACGGACCCAAAATAATAAAATCACACAGTCTTGAGATTGATTCTCAAATAGAAATCACTAACATTCTTAACAAATCCGAATGAAAATGTTAGACAGTACTCTAATGAGAAATATTTAGATTAACTAAGATTCCAGGATTAGGCAAATCTGGAGAACAGGACTATGGAATTTAGAACTCATGTGGCGATACTACCGACCTACGTGAACAATGCAGAAAAGAAGGCCAGTAAACATCATATTTGTCCTTCCTCAACTCCATGTGAAATATGAGAACAAGGGCTTGACATACCTATACATCCAGTATTCAAGTTAAACGCTTGAATAAAAATATACTCATTAAGCCATAGAAACCATAAAAATATGTGAAAGAATTGGTGGAAATATTTTACCTTAAATTAATCTCCCAAGTTTCTATGTCTGAGAAGAAATCAACCAATGGTAAAAATAAATAAAAAATATTCCTAATTATTTAATGAAATCGAATTTGACAAAATCATGCTATTCTCCTAAATTAAACCATAAGAGGTTAACTGACTAATATTAACGCAATCTTGGTGGCATTGTCGAATAAGAAGGGAGATTGACATATCTCTGAAATACAACTGTTGCTTGTCGGCCTTACTGAAGTAGAACTCTATATGGAGATCTAAATACTCATACAGAGATAAAACTATAAATGCGCTTATGAATAAAACGTACCTGGGTTACTCCACAAGAGAACTGAGTTAGGAAATGAATTATGGTGGCTAGGTAGGCCAAGTTGAAACCCAATTGTGGCAGAAGCAAATGGACATCAATAAAAATTTTGAAAATGAAAAATATAGTTAGAAATCAAAACAATACTGATTGAATTTAACAACAAGTTTTGGGGATTACCTATTAAACTGAAATCAAGAGAGACTTTACAATTGTGAATCCATGGAAGCTCAAAACTGGAAGTTTGATTTTGTGCCATGGAATCTCCAACAGAAGGGAGAAAAGAATTAATACGATGATAAGAAATGAAATAAAATGCATAAGAATGAACATTCAAAATAAGAATGAAACCTGAATGAAAAACGAAAACTCAAATATGCCATCACGCTAGCTCAGTTTGAAAAGAATTTTAATCCTACACACCGAGTAGAGTCAAGAAGATGAAGTACATAAATAACGGGACTTACTAGTCAGTAATGACTTCCCGAGGGTCAGAAAGGCTTCAACCATTCGTGAGAGGAATGCTACCTCTAACGTATCTCACCAAAAAAAAAAACAAATGTCCATCTCATAAATCAAGAGAAATAAAAATTGTGGCTTCAACCTTTAATCAAGAACGACATTAAAATCGGTTAATCCAGACCCTAAGGTGTGTTGTCTAATTAAGTAACCTTCACAAATCCATAATTCAAAATTCGTGAGTGCAAACCATCACGTGACTATGTACGAGAGTTTCGTTTATGGCAGACGAGTTAAGGCACCAAAATCAAAGTAACGTTAACGCCCTCCGAAATTTCCAGGGCTCAAGAGGTCGTGTTATGAGCCGGCCTCATGAATGCATTCCAAGGGAGCAGAGGAGTAGGTGGTAAATCAACTCAATGTCAATGATTTATATGGTGTACAGTAAATGTCCATATCGTAATGGTAAACTCTTGAAATTATAAGGTTATCAAAAGCAAATCTTCACATATAATATATCATGTGACGAATTATAACATGTTATATTTATAATCATATCATGGTATAAATTATGGCCTTAATGCAAATATATGAAATAAGGTATTAGGTGCGAGGAGATTAGAGTTAAGCTAAATAGGAAAATGAGATGATATCAGAGACTAGGTATATTTTCCATTTAATGGGTATAACCATAGTTAATAAAATAAAGAGGTTAATAAATGGAGGAATTATTATGATATGCATGATTGGAAAGGAGGACTAATTTAGATGTGTGTGGATATGTGAAATGTGAAAAATTAAAAATGCATAGGTAAGTAAAACCTTAATAGTCCTTTAATGTGAACAACATAAACTAATATGTATATATATATATATATATATATATATATATATATATATATATATATATATATATATATATATATATATATATATATGAAGGGGGCTAAAATGGCATACTAAGGAAAATTTGAATTAAGGAACACGTGTTGAAAGTAAAAGAAAATAAAGTAATACATGAAATGGGTGATTTATATAGACTAAATGAATAAGTATCCATTGAAATATATTCTTTCGTAACAACTATACTAAGTTGTGAAAAAGTTGAAAGTGTCACCATTTTAGAAAAGTGAAGAATTAGGAAATTGTGATACTTCCCAAATATATATTGAAAGGGATAAATGAAGTAAGAGACTAATGTACCAGGGTGTAAATTAATAATATAAATGTATCATTGACGGATAGGAAATGGCATATTCATATATCTTCTAATGGTGACGAAAATATAAAATAAGTATGGAAACCAAACTTTGTCAAACTGTGACGAACAACTATAAAAATAAAATATGAAAAATATGTAGGAAGAATTTTTCTTTTTCATTGATGAGGGGAATTATAAACATAAGGAATCAATAAGGCCAGGTGATCAATAATAAAAACACAAGAGATTAATAAACCCTGAGAATTGATATTTTAAACTAAAAAACCTAATAAATTAATAAACCATAGAATCAATATTTTAAACTTAATATATTAATAAACCAACGAGATTATTAACATTATAAACCAAAATAACTATTAAACCCAAGGGTTTAATATGATAAACCAAAGTAAACAGTGAACCCAAGGGATAAATATTATAAACCTATGGGATGAATAAGGACAAGGGATTAATATTAAAAACAATAGATATCAGTAAACCCTAAGGATTAATATTTTAAAATCAGAGATTAATAAACCCAAGGGGTGATTAACATTATAAACCAAAACAACTAATAAACCCAAGGGTTTAATATTATAAACCAAAGCAATCGGTGAAGGGATAAATATTAAAAACCTAAAGGATCGATAAAGCCAAAAGGTCAATATTAAAAACAATAGAGATTAATAAAACCTAATAATTAATATTTTAAACTCAAAAACCTAAGAAATTAAGAAAGTCTAAAAAATAATATTTTAAATTCAATAGATTAATAAACCCAAGGGGTTATTAATATTATAAAACAAAAGAATATAATAGATTAGAATATATTATATTATATTATTCAATAGTAAAATATATAATAAAAATATATTCTTCAATTATTTCAATATATTAGTAGTTTTATCTTAAACTATAATATAATTCAAAAATAGCATCATAATAATAATTTATTAATATTTATAATAAGTGTATATCTCTCACCAATATCCCAAGGGATTATTAATACTTTAAACAAAAAGAACTAATACCCCAAAGATTTAACATTATAAACCCAAGTAATTGGTGAAGCGAAGGATAAATATTAATATTATAAACCAAGAAATAAGAAAAATCTAAGAATAAATAATTTAATCTGAAGAGATTAAAAAACCCTAAAAAATAATATTTAAAATCGAAAGGCCTAAGAATGTAATAAACCCTAAGAATTAATATATTAAAGTCAAGAGATTAATAAAGCATATAAAATAATATTTAAAACACAAAAACCTAAGAAATTAATAAAGCCTAACAATTAATATTTTAAACTCAAGAGATTAATAAACCCAAGAGATTATTAATAATACAAACCAAAAAAAATAATAAACAGAAGGTTTAAATATTATAAACCAAAGCAATTGGTGAACCCAAGGAATAAATATTAAAAACATAAGGGATCGATAAGGCCAAGGGATCAATATTAAAAATACAAAAGATTAATAAACCCTAAGAATTGATATTTTAAACTAAAAAACCTAATAAATTAATAAACCATAAGAATTACTATTTTAAACTTAATATATTAATAAAACAATGAGATTATTAACACTACAAACCAAAAGAACTATTAAACCCAAGGGTTTCATATGATAAATGAAAGGAATCAGTGGACCCAAGGGATAAATATTATAAACCTAAGGGATCAATAAGGACAATTGATCAATACTAAAAACAATAGAGATTAATAAACCCTAACAATTAATATTTTAAACTCAGGAGATTAATAAACCCAAGGGGTGATTAAAATTATAAAGCAAAAGAACTAGTAAACCCAAGGGTTTAATATTACAAACCAAAGGAATCAGAACCCAAGGGATAAATATTAAAAACCTAAAAGATCAATAAAACCAAAGGATAAATATTAAAAACAATATATATTAATAAAACCTAATAATTAATAATTTAAACTCAAAAACCTAAGAAATTAATAAAGCCCAAGAAATAATATTTTAAACTCAATAGGTTAATAAACCCAAGGGGTTATTAATATTATATAACAAAAGAATATAATATATTAGAATATATAATATTATATTATTAATTAGTAAAGTATATAATAAAAAAATATTCTTAAATTATTTCAATATATTAATCTTTTTAACTTAAACTATAACATAATTCAAAAATAACATAATAATTATATTTTATTAATATTTTTAATAAGTGTATATCTCTTACCAATATCTCAAGGGATTATTAATATTTTAAACAAAAAGAACTAATAAACCCAAAGGTTTAATATTATAAACCCGAATAATTGGTGAAGCAAAGGATAAATATTAATATTATAAACCAAGAAATAAAAACACCCTAGGAATAAATAATTTAATTTGAAGATGTTAAAAAACCCTAAGAAATAATATTTAAACCCCAAAGCCTAAGAAAGTGATAAACCCTAAGAATTAATATGTTAAACTCAAGAGATTAATAAAGCATATGAAATCATTTTTAAAACACAAAAACCTAAGAAATTAATAAACCCTAACAATTAATGTTTTAAACTTAAGAGATTAATAAACCCTAACAATTAATATTTTAAACTCAAGAGATTAATAAACCCAAGAGATTATTAATAATACAAGCCAAAGGAAGTAATAAACTCAAGGTTTAAATATTATAAACCAAAGGAATTGGTGAACTCAAGGGATAAATATTAAAAACATAAGGGATCAATAAGGCCAAGGGATCAATATTAAAACCCCAAGAGATTAATAAACCCTAAGAATTGATATTTTAAACTAAAAAATCTAATAAATTAATAAGCCATAAGAATCAATATTTTAAACTTAAGATATTACTAAACCAACGGGATTATTAACATTATAAACCAAAAGAACTATTAAACCCAAGGGTTTAATATGATAAACCAAAGGAATTAGTGAACCCAAGGGATAAATATTATAAACCTAGGGGATCAATAAGGATAAGGGATCAATATTAAAAACAATAGAGATTAATAAACCCTAATAATTAATATTTTAAACTCAAGAGATTAATAATTCAAGGGATGATTAACAATATAAACCAAAATAAATAATAAACCCAAGGGTTTAATATTATAACTCAAAGGAATTGATGAAGGGATAAATATTAAAAACCTAAAGGATCAATAAGAACAAAGGATCAATATTAAAAGCAATAGAGATTAATAAATCCTAATAATTAATATCTTAAACTCAAAAAACTAAGAAATTAATAAAGCGTAAGAAATAATATTTTAAACTAAATAGATTAATAAACCCAAGGGGTTATTAATATTATAAAGCAAAAGAATATATAATATATTAAAATATATAATATTATATTTTTCAATAATAAAATATATAATAAAAATATTTTCTCAAATTATTTCAATATATTAATATTTTTAACTTAAACTATAATATAACTCGAAAATAACATAATAATAATATTTTAGTAAGATTTATAATAGGTGTATATCTCTTACCAATATCCCAAGGTATTATTAATATTTTAAACAAAAAGAACTAATAAACATAAAGGTTTAATATTATAAACCCAAGCAATTGGTGAAGCAAAGGATAAATACTAATATTATAAACGAGGAAATAAAAAAACCCTAAGAATAAATAATTTAATCTGAAGAGATTAAAAAACCCTAATAAATAATATTTAAAACCTAAAAGCCTAATAAAGTAATAAACCTTAAAAATTAATATATTAAACTCAAGAGATTAATAAAACATATGAAATAATATTTAAAACACAGAAAACTAAGAAATTAATAAACCCTAACAATTAATATTTTAAACTCAAGAGGTTAATAAACCCAAGATATTATTAATAATAAAAACCAAAGAAGTAATAAACCTAAGGTTTAAATATTATAAACCAAAGGAATTGGTGAACCGAGTGGATAAATATTAAAAACATAAGGGATCAATAAGGCCAAGGGATCAATATTAAAAACAAAAAAGATTAATAAACACTAAGAATTGATATTTTATTTACTAGAAAACCTAATAAATTAAAATAAACCATAACAATCAATATTTTATGTAAGAAATTATAGGTTAAGTTCCTTAGATCAAGAACCAAAGGTCATCACTCACAAACAGATCACAAATCAGTACACCAGTATAATCACATGGTTAAAACCCTCAAAGAGGGAAATAGTCCATGGCCTAAGCCAACGCGGCCACTTCAGGCAATTTATTAATATAAAAATAAAAGTTACATATGTTTCTCTCATAAACAGTTACCAGAAAAATGACCCTCCATGCCTTTTAAATAGAGATCATGGACCAATCGGGTGTTAAGCCACAGATCAAGTGTCATGAATACCGAGGTGAGAGATAACCGTCAGATCACTACAAATCGGGACTGTCGTATTATAAGTTACAAAGGTACATGGTAAAGAGACACACTTTACCTAACTCTACACTAGACTAAGTTATTCTAACTATTTCCTATGTGTCAGAATATCCTAACATCTCCCCTTAAGAACAACTTGGGATAGGATTGAAGGATTTACAAAGGTGACACAAAAGGAGCCTATTTCCTATGTGTCGAAATATCCTAACATTCCCCCTTAAGAACAAATTGGGATAGGATTGAAGGATTTACAAAAGTGACATAATAGGAGAAGGAAGGAGGCATTAGAGCCTATCCCCCCTTAATGAAAACTTTTCTGAACTCCAAGCATGGATCAAAGTTTGGTAAACTTCACTTCTGTGAGAGCCTTTGTAAAGATATCAGCTACTTGATCATTGGTTGGATAGTACTGCACTTCAAGAACATGATCATGAATGAGCTTTCTGATGAAGTATATGTTGAGTTCAATGTGTTTCATATGCTGATGCTGAATTTTATCTTAACATAGCTAAATGGCACTCTGATTATCACACCAAAGTGTAGTTGGATGTTGCTGATGAAGACCAAATTCAGACAGAATCTGACGAAGCCAAATGGCTTCATTGCTGGCTTCAATTGCACCACGATACTCTAATTTTGATGAAGAAAGAGAGATGGCACTTTGTTTCTTACAATACCAAGTAATAGGTCCTAAACCAAGAGTGAATACATATCATGCAGTAGCCATTCGATCATCAGGGTCACCAGCCCAATTAGAATCAGTGAAACCAATCAACAATGGAGATGCTCCTGCACTGTAATGAATCCTGAACTGAACTGTACCTAGAATATATCAAAGTATTATTTTAGATGCTTTCCAGTTACTTTCATGAGGTTGGTGCATAAACCGAGCAACAAGACCAATGACAAAGGAAAGCTTAGTACATGTATGGGTTCGATACAAAATTTTACCAACAAGTTAATGATATAAGGTAGCATCAACTTCAGGGGTAGTACAAGTGACTAAAATATTGACTCCAGACTGAAAGGGAGAAGGGGCTAGCTTACAGTCTTCCATGTGAAAGTGGTGTAGAAGATCACAGGCATACTTGGACTGAGAGAGGGTAATGCCTTCCTTTGATTGCAAGAATTGAAGACCAAGAAAATAATGCAAGTGTCCTAAGTCTGTCATTTCAAACTTCTTTTTGAGGTTAGAATTCACATGGTTTATATGGTTTGGATCACTACCAGTAAGGATGAGATCATCAACATAAAGAACAAGGATGGTTAAGGACTTATCCACTTTCTTGGTGTAGACAGTGTTGTCAGAATGACACCTAGAAAAGCCATTATCTAATAGAAATCTATCCATTTTGGCATACCAAACCCGAGGAGCTTGTTTGAGATCATAGAGAGACTTCATAAGGCCAAAAATAAGGCTAGAGTCATTTTGGATAAAGCCAGGGGGTTGTTCCATGTAGATTTCTTCATGTAAATCTGCATGTAAGAAGGAAGATTTAACATCCATCTGATGGACTTCCCATTTAAAGGAGGAAGCAAGGGAAAGAACAAGGTGGATAGTATAGTCAATGCCTTCAACTTATGAAAATCCTTTAACAACAAGATAAGCTTTATGTCTATCCACTTTTCCATCTGGTGCAAACTTGGTTTTGTAAACCCATCTGCATCTGACAAGTTTTCTTCCTTTTGGAAGAGGAACAAGATCCCAAGTATCATTCGCCAATAAGGAATGATATTCTTCATTCATAGCTTCATCCCAATCTGGATGACCAAAGGCTTCTTCAAAGGTCTTTGGATCAATTTTTTCTAGAGCCTGAGCCAATAAGGAAGAAGCTCTTTCGAACTGAGAACGTGTACGTCGTCGATTGGCAGGGTCACCTGCAAGAGAACCTGCTACATCCCAAGTAGAGCGGACCCATCTTGGAAGCGGTGGAGTATAAGGAACAATTTCAATAGGTGGAGGATGATTTTCATCCTCGTTTTCATCATCTGAACTAGAAGGAATGCTATTAAAAATAGAAGAGAGAGAGAGAGGTGGCACGTATGTTGAATCAGGCTCGCAGGCCGATATATTTTCATCAAATTTTAGATATCCTATAATGAAAATATTTTTGGATTTTGGTTGAAGGAGTCTATATCCTTTAGCATCTTTAGAATATCCAAAAAAAATGATTTTTTCACTCTTAGGTTCTAACGCTTTATGTTTTGCATCTGGAATATGTGCCTAAGCATCACTTCCAAAAACAAGAAAGTTACTTACATCTAGTTTGATTTAGCTCCAAGCTTCTTTTGGAGTTATATTCTTTAAAACCTTAGTAGGAGTGCGATTTAATATGTAATTTGCATAGTTAATGGCTTCTGCCCAAAAATTGAGACCAAGTCCTTTAGATTGAAGCATACAATTAGCCATTTCTTTTAAGTTGCGATTCTTAATTTCAGCTACACCATTTTGTTGTGGAGTATATGGAACAGTATGGTGCAGTTGAGTGCCATGCTCAGTGCAGAAGTTGATAAATTTTTTGTTAACATATTCTATACCATTGTTTGATCTTAACTTAAGAATTTGATGTCCAGATTGTTTCTTAACAAAGGCCTTAGAGGCCAAGAACATGTTAAAAGCTTCACTCTTGATTTTTAAGAAGTAGACCCAAGTGTGTTTGGAAAAATCATCAATGAAGGTTAAGAATTACTTTCAACCAGAGAAAGAAACAACAAGAAGTGGACCACATAAATCACTGTGCACAAACTGCAAAGGGGTTGAAGCGTGCCAAGAGGCACGTTTGTCGAAACTATCCCGATGATGTTTTCCGAGTACACATCTGGACCAAACACCATCTTAGCAAGATAACTTAGGAAGGCCTGTCACCATATTTTCCTTACATAGAGTTTGAAGAGAGTGATATTTTAAGTGACCAAATCGCTCATGGAAAAGTTTGCTCACATCATCATTATGAGCAACAAAAACAGAGGGAAGAGATGATGACCCAAAGTTGTCAAACTTATACAACCTTCTGGAATCATTAGCAATGCCAGTAGCAAAAATATGTTTAGGATATTTGAGGTCCTTGATTACAACATCATGAGGTGAGAATTCTATTATTTTCCCTTCACCTGAATGAGTTATCTAATAAACAGATAGAAGGTTGCATGACAAGGTATGAACACATAGTACATCATTAAACTGACAATTATCTAGATGAAATGGTTCCAGATCCTACAACACTAAGAGATCTATCATCACCAACATAAATATGTATGGTGTTACAATCATTTAAAGAAGAAAACATGAATGTTTTTTTAGCCATGTGGTAAGAAGCTCCAAAATCAATGAGCCACTCATGAGAAGGAGAAGAAGAAGATACACTTAATGCACAACCAGATCTTGATTCTTGACAACCACAAGCAGAAAGTGCCATGCCTGAAGATGAAGGTGAAGAGTGCTCCAAATTGATGTTGTGCTTCTTCAATGCTACTTCTAAGCCTTCCATATTCTTAAAACATTTGGACTCTATATGGCCATCCTAATTGCAAAAGTTGAAATTTTTATTTGTCTCCTTCCCTTTGTTTTGATTTTCCTTATTATTTTGGTGATTTGATTTTTCAGTTTGCGGCTGAAATTGCTTAGGGCCCTTGTTTGGTTTAGGACCATATTTTTTAGGATACTGCTTCTTGGGATTCTTTTGATATGGTTGTTGTTGGGCTGCTAAGGCTTTCTTACAAGCGTTTCCAACAGTGATAAGACCAAGGTGTAAAATTTTTCTTGTTCTCTTATCAAAGAATCACAAAAGGCATCAAAAGAGGGATTCTTGTAGGTGGTTCCCGAAGAAATGATGGCTTCTCTAGTGGAATGGAAGGCAGAAACAAAAATATAGTATGCAGGGCCAAGCTTAGCAAGAATGCAATAGATGAGGCTACAATAATCTTTTTTCATCTTACAACCTTCTAAAAGAATTCTGAGGGTCTTGAATTTGGACAAAAAATCTTCAATGGAGGAGAAATTATTGGGGTCCAAAGTAAGCAACTCATTTTCAACCTGGTGGGCCCTGATTTAATTTTGAATGCCAAAAACAATTTTTAGCTTTTCCAGGGCTACATCAGGGGTGTCAATATCAAGGATATGAAATCGAAGATCTTGAGCAATGGACATTCCTTTCAACCCTCGTGCTTGATCTTGATTGTTTTCCCATTTAGAAGATTTATCATCATCATAAGGTTTAGTTTGTTATCCTGTGGCTATTCTATAAATCCCTTTACTTCTAAGTATATCTACCATATGATGTAGCCATAATTGGTGCTGTTAAGAATAACGAGGCATGCACTTTCCTTTTTTTTTTCTTAAACTGAAGCTGCGAAAAGCTAAAAGTAAATTCTCCAATGGAAAGATCTCGAAAATTTAGGTCATTTAAAAAAAAATGACTTCCAGATGAAGAATTTATGCCTTTTGAAAATTTTGAGTTGCAAATGCTGAATAGTTATGGGAATGGAATGAAGTGCGGTTTTTAAAAAAAAATTCCACCCCTTTGAACAAAAACTTTTTACAAAATAATATTGAGAAGGAGACTTGAACCCAAGACCTCTATTCTCATAAATTAACCCCTCAACAAGTGAGATAGTAAAAGGATCACATTGTTGTAATAAAGGAGGAAGGTTTTTCTTTTTCCTTTTTTTTTTCTTTTTTTTTCGGTGTGCATGCCTTTTCCTGCACAAAAAAACACAAAAAACCAAGCAAAAAGAAAAATGAAATGCAAATCCTTGAGGCAGAATGTTAGATATTTGGTTGGCCTTACTGGCAACTATCACTTTTTTCACTATTTCTGATTTCCTGAGATCGCACAAAGACACGGGGAAAGAGCATACATAGAAAAAAAAAAACATTTTTCATGTTTCTGATTTGTCGAGATATCACACAGCGCACGGCAGAGAGCATACACGAAAAAGAGGGTATAGATCTAGCTAATAAATAAAACCTAAAAAACCGAAAAAAAGGGGAACTAAAATAAGCAAAACTATTAACAAATATAACAGCAAAACAAATGTTTTATACCTCTAGATCTAAATTGTCATAACTTGGGCAGTTGGAAACCTTTTTGCATGAAAATAAAGGCGTTCCTCACTATAATAGATGCTCCGAACACAACCGAGGAGTTCTCCAAGCTCAAAAAAGTTCAGAAATAATATATCTACAAAATGGCGTTCGCATGCAGTCAAAACGACTTCATATTTTGATCAACAACGGACACGTCCCTCAAAATAGCTATGATACCATGTAGGAATTTGTAGGGTATGTTCCTTAGATCAAGAACCAAAGGTCACCACTCACAAAAAGATCACTAATCATTACACTAGTATAATCATGTGGTTAAAACCCTCAAAGAGGGAAACAACCATAGCCTGAGAAAACACGACCACTTCAGGAAATTTATTAATATAAAAATAAAAGTTACATATGTTTCTCTCATAAATGATTACCAGACAAATGACCCTCCATGTTTTTTAAATAGAGATCATGGACCAATCGGGTTTTAAGCCACGGATCAAGTTTTGTTAATACCGAGGTGAGAGATAACCATCGTATCACTACAAATCGTGACCGTCGGATTATAAGTTACAAATGTACATGGTAAAGAAACACACTTTACCTACCTCTACACTAGACTAAGTTATTATTAACTATTTCCTATGTGTCGAAATATCCTAACATTTTAAACTTGAGATATTAATAAACCAATGGGATTATTAACATTATAAACCAAAAGAACAATTAAACCCAAGGGTTTAATATGATAAACCAAAGGAATCAATGAACCCAAGAGATAAATATTATAAACAAAGGAATCAATAAAGACAAGAGATTAATATTAAAAACAATAGAGATTAATAAACCCTAAGAATTAATATTTTAAACTCAAGAGATTAATAAACCCAAGGGGTGATTAATATTATAAACCAAAAGAACTAATAAACGCAAGGGTTTAATATTATAAACCAAAGGAATCGGTGAACCCAAGGGATAAATATTAAAAACCTAAAGGATTAATAATGCCAAGGGATCAATATTAAAAACAATAGAGATTAAGAAAACCTAATAATTAATATTTTAAACTCAAAAACATAAGAAATTAATAAAGCCTAAGAAATAATACTTTAGCATTAATATATTAATAAAACCAATGGGTTATTAATATTATAAAACAAACGAATATAATATATTATAATATATAATATTATATTATTCATAAGTAAAATTTATAATAAAAATATATTCTTAAATTATTTCAATATATTAATAGTTTTAACTTAAATTATAATATAATTAAAAAATAACATAATAATAATATTTTATTAATATTTATAATAAGTGTATATCTCTTAACAGTATCCCAAGGGATTATTAATATTTTTAAAAAAAGAACTAATAAACCCTAACAATTAATATTTTAAACTCAAGAGGTTAATAAACCCAAGATATTATTAATAATACAAACCAAAAGAAGTAGTAAACTCAAGGTTTAAATATTATAAACCAAAGGAATTGGTAAACCCAAGGGATAAATATTAAAAACATAAGGGATCAATAAGGCCAAGGAATCAATATTAAAAACAGAAGAGATTAATAAACTCTAAGAATTGATATTTTAAACTAAAAAACCTAATAAATTAATAAATCATAAGAATCAACATTTTAAGCTTAATATATTAATAAACCAACGGGATTATTAACATTATAAACCAAAAGAACTATTAAACCCAAGGGTTTAATATGATAAACCAAAGGAATCAACGAACCCAAGGCATAAATATTATAATCCTAAGGGATCAATAAGGACAAGGGATCAACATTAAAAACAATAGAGATTAACAAACCCTAAAAATTAATATTTTAAACTCAAGAGATTAATAAACCAAAGGGGTGATTAACATTATAAACCAAAAGAGCTAATAACCCAAGGGGTTAATATTATAAACCAAAGGAATCCGTGAAGGGATAAATATTAAAAACCTAAAGGATCAATAAGGGCAATGGATTAATATTAAAAACAATAGAGATTAATAAAACCTAATAATTATTATTTTTAACTCAAAAACCTAAGAAATTAATAAATCCCAAGAAATAATATTTTAAACTCAATAGATTAAAAAACCTAAGGGTTTATTAATATTATCAAATAAAAGAATATAATATATTATAATATATAATATTATATTATTCAATAATAAAATATATAATAAAAATATATTATTAAATTATTTCAATATATTAAAAGTTTTAACTTAAACTATAATATAATTTAAAAATAACATAATAATAATATTTTATTAATATTTATAATAAGTGTATATTTCTTACCAATATCCCAAGGGATTATTAATATTTTAAACAAAAATAACTAATAAAGACAAAGGTTTAATATTATAAACCCAAGTAATTGGTGAAGCAAATGATAAATATTAATATTATAAACCAAGAAATAAAAAAACCCTAAGAATAAATAATTTAATCTGAAGAGATTAAAAAACCCTAAGAAATAATATTTAAAACCTGAAAACCTAGGAAAGTAATAAACCCTAAGAATTAATATATTAAACTCAAGAGATTCATAAAGCATATGAAATAATATTTAAAACACAAAAACCTAAGAAATTAATAAACCCTAACAATTAATATTTTAAACTCAAGAGATTAGTAAACCCAAGAGATTATTAATAATACAAACCAAAAAAAGTAAAGAACTCAAGTTTTAAATATTATAAGCAAAGGAATTGGTGAACCCAAGGGAGAAATATTAAAAACATAAGGGATCAATAAGGCCAAGGGATCAATATTAAAAACATAAGAGATTAATAAACCCTAAGAATTGATATTTTAACTAAAAAACCTAATAAATTAATAAACCATAAGAATCAATATTTTAAACTTCAGATATTTATAAACAAACAAGATTATTAACATTATAAACCAAAAGAAATATTAAACCCAAGGGTTTAATTTGATAAACCAAAGGAATCAGCGAACTCAAGGGAAAAATATTATAAACCTAAGGGATCAATATTAGAAACAATATATATTAATAAACCCTGAGAATTAATATTTTAAACTCAAGATATTAATAATCCCAAGGGGTGATTAACATTATAAACCAAAATAACTAATAAACCCACGGGTTTAATATTATAAATCAAAGGAATGAGTGAACCCAAGGGATCAATATTAAAAAACAATAGAGATTAATAAAACCTAATAATTAATATTTTAAACTCAAAAACCTAAAAAATTAATAAAGCCTAAGAAATAATATTTTAAACTCAATATATTAATAAACCCAAGGGGTTATTATTATTATAACACAAAAGAACTAGTAAACCTAAGGGTTTAATATTATAAACCAAAGGAATTGGGGAGCCCAAGGATAAATATTAAAAACCTAAGGGCTCAATAAGGCCAATGGATCAATATTAAAAACACAAGAGATTAATAAACCCTAAGAATTAATATTTGAGACTCAAAAACCCAAGAAATTAATAAACTCTAAGAATTAATTTTTTAATTCAAGAGATTAATAAACTCAACAGCTTATTAATGCTGTAAACCAAAATAAGTAATATTATAAACCAAAAGAATTATTAAAACGATAAAGGTAAGGAGCAAATAAACACAAGCATTTAATATTATAAACCCAAGAAATTAGCAAACCAAACAGGAAAATGTTATAAACCTAAGGGATAAATATTAGTATTATAAACCAAGAAATTAATAAACCATAAGAATTAATAGTTTAACCCCAAAACCTAAGAATTAATAAACCATAGTATTTAATATTTTAAACTCAAGAGATTAATAAACCCAAGGGATTACTAATAATACAAACCAAAATAAATAATAGACCCAAGGATTTAATATTATAAACCAAAGGAATTGTGTTTTTAAAATTATTAAAAACTTAAGGAATCAATAAGGCCAAGGGATCAATATTAAAAACTCAAGAGATTAACAAACCCTAAGAATAAATATTTTAAACTCATAAACCTCAGAAATTAATAAACCATAAGAATCAATATTTTAAAATAAACTAATTAATAAACACAAGGGATTATTAATATTATAAACCAAAAGAATTAATAAACCCAAGGGTTTAATATTATAAACCAAAGGAATTGGGCAACCCAAGGGAAAAATATTAAAAATGTAAGAGATCAACAAGGCCAAGGGATCCATATAAAAACAAAAAGGACTAGTAAAGACTAGGAATAAATATTTTAAATGCAAATGAATGAGAAACTCACATGATTAATAAAGAGATTAATAAATCTTAGGAATAAATTATTAAATAAAAATGATTGATTAAGTCGCATGATTATTAATATTATAAAACGAGGGGAATAAACATGGTTTACCATGCTTGATTTGAAAATTGAGACAATTGTTTCCATAATGTGATGTTGGACCAATTATGACTATGGTCGGCGATGGTTGATTTTCATATTGAGACAATATTTGTGAGAATGTGACATTTGACCATTGATGACATTGATCGACTATGGCTAACTCTAATTAACAATGGTTTCCCATGGTTGATTTTCATATTGAGTCAATTTTTTTCATAGTGTGACATTGGACCATGCATTAGTATTAAAGTGTAGGACTAATATTTAAACCCCAATATTTGGATTTAATAAATTGAAGGGAATAATACTATGAACCGAAAGAATTCAAAAAATTAACGGATCAATGTTATAAACCCAATGGATCAAAACATCAAGAAGCAAAAGGGATTATTAATATTATAAACATAAAACATCAAGAAGCAAAAGGGATTATTAATATTATAAACAAAAAACATCAATAAACATAAGGGATTATTAATGTTATAAACCCAACATCTTAGTATTAGAAATAAAAATTACTAATAAACTCAAGTGATTAATAAAGTTGAAGGATCAATAAAATTAATAAAAAATAAAAAAACCAAATAAATTAACAAACACTAATAATTAACCCAAGGGATAATTCATATTATAAACCAAAAGAGGTAAGAAACCCAGGGGTTTAATATTATAAACCAAAGGAATTGGTGAACCCAAGGGGAAAATATTAATAACCTAAGGGACCAATAAGGCCACTGGAACAATATTAAAAACATAAGAGTTTAATAAAGCATACCACCCAATATTTTAAACATAGAGGAATTTTAAAGTCACATGATTATTATTATTATAAACCACAAGTGATCAATCAACCTTACTGATTGTTAATATTATAAACTGAATGAATTAATAAACTAAAGTGATATTCAACTCCACCATCAGTGAAACCAAAAAAATAACATTGAAATTAACATATGTTTTTTGTTGTCTTTACAGAAAGAAATCACACTACAAAAATGGACTCGAAACTCTCCATAAAAGGTCATTTATCAACTATCCTCTTTGAGAACACAAGAAAACCGACCACAAAAGGAACACCAATTAAAATCAACAGGATAATGATCATGATACTTAGCGCTTTCCAACCAATCCCTTCCTGTTTTCTCCCAGCCTCCCTCATGTGCACATGCAACAAGTATTTTACATTCATTTTCATTTCATCTAGCACACGAAGATGTTCATCAATAAAAGAAGGATGGAATCCATGTTTTCTATGTGTTCTGAAGATATGAAAGAAAACTGATGAGTCTAGAAATATTTGCCACCACTTCATTATAATAGATGCCATCATTATTATCCATGTTTGCATTTGAAAGTTAAACATAAAAATAAAAATTAATACACAAAGAGGTAGAAACATATAGGAATGAATATATATATATATATATATATATATATATATATATAATAGAACACCCCATTTGTATGGTTGTTAAAAAACTTAATCTTAAAAACGTCATGCTATAAAATAACCTAACGCTACAGGAACCAAATTTTATAAAATTTCTACAAATATAAACCTTATTAGAAATACATATTGTACACATGAAATGAGTGATAAAATTAAATGAGTGATATGACCCTTATTACAATAATGATGCAAAAGCATTAGACCCGGAAAAATACTTTGTATTTTTATCAAACCTAGGGGTCCTATGTTTGTGAGAAAATATTAATTTCATGTAAATATTAATATTATTTTTGAGTGATTGAATTATATTTTTAATTAATTATATGTGAGGATTTGTAAATGTTCCCAAAATAATTTGGAGAACATGAGAGAATTAGATTTTAGATACTTGAGAATTAATTATGAGTCTAAGTTAGATTTTAGTTTCAAGACTTTAGGGATAAAATTCTAGATTGTAGGATTTGTTGAGATATTTGAGGGCTTGTTGAGTTATTATAGGGATGTGAACCTAAATTGGTTCAATTCAATTTGTATAAATTTCTGAGCCTCAAAGGAAAAAGGAAATCAAGGAAAAATAGAGAAGAGAGGTGAGGCTTGGACAGTAGAGGTTGTAAGCCTTCGGGCAATTGGAAGGGCCATGAATTTTGAATATCTGGCCATGAAAAAAAAGCTCTTGTAATTGTTTGTTTTTATATATATATGGGGATTTTGAATTTTGAGCCATATGCACATTGTTGAATTCGATTTTGTATGAATATGTTTGATTTTAATAGACTTTGAGATGTGGCTCTGCACATGGTTGCAGGCATCGATATTATTAATATCGACATTGCAGTTGTTAATTGGAATAGCAAATCTGTGTGAACTAAATGAGAGACTAAGTGTGTTGGGTGAATCGAGTTTAATGTCAGGGCTGTGGGTTCGATTGGCATCGTTGAATGAAATGGAATTTTGCATATTTCAAAAGCACTGACTTTAAGTAATGTCGACTTTCTGTTGTGAAGGTTTGCAGACAGTGCACATTTGAAATGAAAATAAATACAGCTATTGCCAAGAGTTTAAATGGAAATTTGAAGCCATCAATCATGAGTGGAAGGCCTAGTGAAATCGAGGGTTGAATAAGGTGGAGAACCCAAAAGCAAAGTGTGTGGAATTTCTTTCAATTTAAATCCTGGCAAAGATAGAATTCTCAAGGGGAAGCTGTGCATTGACGGGTTTGAATGACATAATTTTAAGTCGAGTTTAATATCATTATAATTATAGATGGACCTTGAAACGGTGTGAGGGGTTTAATCTAGTCGATGGGTCAAGACATAACACACATAAAGCGCAGTTGCAATTGTGTGGAGGAATGTTATTTTGTTGGCATTCGGCTTTTAAACTAAATCTAAGTTTTATGTGAATTGATTGCCATAGTGGAAGTTTGTGTGTAGAGACATTGATATTAGATCAACGTTGAAACAAATGATGTTCCGTAGAACTCTGTTTCTGAATTATGACATTGATTCATTAACTGGCCGCGCTAATAAGTTGTACATGAAGAGGGAGGGATCGATTGCATAAATCGATGTTTATTTGTGTTAAAATCGGTCAAGCAGAGATCGATTGGGAGCGTTTTTGGAGATGCCGTGAGCATTTTGAACAATCAATCTTGGAAGGAACGCTGGAGCGGTCCATTGGGAACACATAATACAGCAGAGAGCATGCGTAGGTAACTACAAATCATATCACTGGAGTTTTATTATAAATGAACATCCATAGTTGGATGAAAGCCAAAGGTACGAAGCATGGATATATGGAATCGCAAGGCGTAGTGGTGAATGGTAAGTTTAAGACTAATCAAAGTTCAGATAAGTTACGTTGTTGTGGCTGAACATTCATTTATTTGGCACATGAGTTTTAATACAATGTCAAGGATGTTATATCTGTTGTCATTTGAGAAACAAAGGTTAGAAATATGAGTTATACTCGGGGTTTAATTCCAAGTTGAGATAGAGATATCCGTTATATGAAATTTGAATAACAGATTCATAATGAAGTAAATTTGATGTTTGATTATTACCCTTCTTGTAAAAGGTAGAAACTTTTGTAGATGAAGATTATAAAAGCGCAGAAAAGGAAATGAACACATATGGTGAGATAAAAGCTTCTGCAAAAATGTGTAAAATTTCCAGACATTGAAGTTATTCAGGCAGTTATTGAAATGCATTTTGCATATGCATGAGTTGGAGAGATTCTGGGGTTTGTAGGGTTTTTTTGCATTATTTTGGTATCAGAGCTGGAATAGCTCTGTGAGGAAATTCAAGTTTTTAAATTGAATTAATTGCATGTGATGAATAAATGTCAGATTTTGAAAATGATGAAGATTGCAGCACAGGGATGTAGTGCAGTTGAAGAAGTGAAGCGAGATCAACAGGATCTTGAAGGTGAGCTGATAAAGTGATATTTAACTCTAGTTTGAAGGCTATTTACAGAATTCAAGTTGCAAGTAGGTTGAAGAAAATCTCAGCGGGAGGAAGCAGATCACAGGTGGAGTGCAATGATGAAGGAGTCCAGCAAGGGATTCTAAGAGAGAGTGGAAGAACTCGAAGATTCAATAGAGGTTGAATAAAGTTGCAGATGAGTGAAGCCTCAAGGAGTAGTGGAGAAATGCTCGAAAGGTTCCAGCAGAGGACCAATGATTACCAAAAGACCAGATCCGGAAGAAGGGATTGGTGAGGTAAGTGGTAGTAGGAGATTTTGTTGTTGTAGAGGCTTGGTGCAACTCATGGGTGAGGAACTCATGGCGAGGAAGATGACTACTGAAATTCATAAAGAGAGTAGAGGTTCAGAGAGAGGCCACAGTAGAAAGAGGGAGAAAGATGCCAAGGCAAATGGCATATTGAAGCAGTGGACTGATGAAGAGTATGAGAAAGAGAAAGCTGAGATAGCAGTTCATCTCGAGTTATTGATGGAATTTTTACAGGAAAATATGAAAGACCAGAGACATGGTTGGACCATGAAGAAGAAAGTGAAACGACAGAGACTACAAGTAAGGAGGGATCAACAGATAAACGTGCAGTTAACAGAAGAGTTGTGGGAGCTCGAGCAGATGATCAGTATACAGTTGAGATGTGAAGAACTCAGAGCAGCTGAGTTGAAAGTTGAGGTTTCCATTGATGAAACAGAAGAGGAGATCATTGATGATTTCTTGAACTATTGGGTAAATCCAGATCAACTAGATAATGTAAAATCTTGTATTTTTGTAGCTGACACTTGTGATGTGATTACAGGTTTTACTGAGGAGGATGCGCAATCTTGTGAAGCTGTCACAAGCATGGAAAAGTATCTTTTAGGAGATAAGTACTCTGAAGAAGAAAGCAATGTTGCGTTTGTACTTGAAGCTATTATAGTACAAGAGGAAGTTCTTGTGAATGAAGAAGAGGATCAGGTTGAAGAGCTGGCATATGAACCAATAGTTGAGACTGTTAAAACTTGTGATTTTCAAACTAAAATTTTATGTATGAATGCAGGGACTGTAAGTGATGGTTAAATGCTTCAGCAATGCTACAAATAAATTGCATTGTTGGAATACTTGTTGGTAATGTCAGAGTATGAAAGAGATATTGCAGTAGAAGGCGGAGTTCAATACAATGAACAAGAGGAGAAATACATCATTGAGACAGATGATGTGAAAGAAATACTAGTTGTCAGTCTTGAGAATTCTTCAAAGAATTATTTGGGAAGAGAGAATCAACATACTCATGTGCCGATTGAGGTGCAAAATTCGAAGCAGCATATTGAGGTGCTGGCAGAGGGGAGTAGGGCACTGATGCCTTATGATTTTTATTTTAACGAGTTTTTTGTGAATGCAGGTATTGTTGCAGATGTTGAAGAACATTTGACTCAGTTGAGCAGTCAAATGAAGGAGAAAGACGAGAATTCTGTGGAAATTTCAAATCCATGGGATGAAGAAGCTATGTTGCTAGAAATGATGCTGAATAATCAAAATTCAGTGCAGAAGGAATCTCAATCTCAGAATTTGGAATTGCAAATGCAGAAAGATGAAGATAGCAGAAAGGAGTACATAATGTACTAGTCCAGTAAGTTGCTGATAGGAGGAGGTAGAGAAGAAGTTTTCCATTGTAGAAGACAAGAGGGCATGGACGATTTGGCGGTGATAAGAACGGAAACAAGCATAGAAGTAAGATCTGAGCGAGTAAGAGCTTAGCAGGCAGCAAGAAATCAGCAATCTGGAGATTTATTGGACAGAGAAATTGAACTAATCAGAAGAATCACGATGAAAGTATCTCAGAGGAAGATATCAGCAAGGAAGAGAAGCAGCAGCAGCAGCAAAATGAAGACAGAGGAAGATTGTGAAAGTACAGCCAGTGGAGCAAGACAACATAATATATGGAGACCTAGAGAAAAGCAGCATACGACAGCAGAAATTGATGATAACTTGCAGAACAAAGTGTGGGATCTAAGCGGACAAAGATTTAAAATGCATGATTAGGAGATCATGATCATTTTCAACCTTGGGAGTCTGATGTAGGAGCATTAGACCCGAAAAAATACTTTTTATTTTATTAAACCTATGGGTCTTATGTTTGTGAGGAAATATTAATTTCATGTAAATATTAATATTATTTTTGAGTGATTAAATTATATTTTTAATTAATTATATGTGAGGATTTGTAAATGTTCCCAAAATAATTTGGAGAATAGGAGAGAATTAGATTTTAGATATTTGAGAATTAATTATGAGCCTAAGTTAGATTTTAGTTTCAAGACTTTAGGGATAAAATTCTAGATTGTAGGATTTGTTGAGATATTTGAGGGCTTGTTGAGTTATTATAGGGATGTGAACCTAAATTGGTTCAATTCAATTTGTATAAATTTATGAGTCTCAAATGCAAAAGGAAATCAAGGAAAAATAGAGAAGAGAGGTGAGGCTTGGATAGTAGAGGTTGTAAGCCTTCGGGCAATTGGAAGGGCCATGAATTTTGAATATCTGGCCATGAACAAAAAGCTCTTGTAATTGTTTATATATATATATATATATATGGGGAATTTGACTTTTGAGCATATGCACATTGTGGAATTCCATTCTGTATGAATATGTTTTATTTTAATAGACTTTGAGATGTGGCTCTGCACATGGTTGCAGGAATCGATATTATTAATATCGACATTGCAGTTGTTAATTGGAATAGAAAATCCATGTGAACTAAATGAGAGACTAAGTGTGTTGGGTGAATCGAGTATAATGTCAGGACTGTGGGTTTGATTGGCATCATTGAATGAAATGGAATTTTGCATATTTCAAAAGCATTGACTTTAAGTAATGTCGACTTTCTGTTGTGAAGGTTTGCAGACAGCGCACATTTGAAATGAAAATACATACAACGATTTCCAAGAGTTTCAATGGAAATTCGAAGCCATCAATCATGAGTGGAAGGCCTAGTGAAATCGAGGGTTGAATAAGGTGGAGAACCCAAAAGCAAAGTGTTTGGAATTTATTTCAATTTAAATCTTGGCAAAGATCGAATTCTCAAGGGGAAGTTGTGTGTTGATGGGTTGACTGACCTAATTTTAAGTAGAGTTTAATATCATTATAATTACAGATGGACCTTGAAACGGTGTGAGGGGTTTATTCCAGTCGATGGGTCAAGCCATAACACAGAGAAAGCGCTATTGCAATTGTGTGGAGGAATGTTATTTTGTTGGCATTCGGCTTTTAAACTAAATCTGAGTTTTATGTGAATCGATTGCCATAGTGGAAATTTGTGTGCAAAGACATTGATATTAGATCAACGTTGAAACAACTGATGTTCCGCAAGACTCTATTTTTTAATTATGACATTGATTCATTAACTGGCCACGCTAATAAGTTGCACATGAAGAGGGAGGGATCGATTGCATAAATCGATGTTTATTTGTGTTAAAATCAGTCAAGCAGAGATCAATTGGGAGCGTTTTTGGAGATGCCGTGAGCATTTTGAACAATCAATCTTGGAAGGAAGGCTGGAGCGGTCCATTGGGAACGCATAATATCGCAGAGAGCATGCGTAGGTAACTACAAATTAGATCACTAGAGTTTTATTATAAACGAACGTCCATAGTTGGATGAAATCCAAAGGTACGAAGCATGGATATATGGACTCACAAGGCCTAGTGGTGAATGGTAAGTTTAAGACTAACCAAAGTTCAGATAAGTTACGTTGCTGTGGCTGAACATTCATTTATTTGGAACATGAGTTTTAATACAATGTCAAGGATGTTATATCTGTTGTCATTTGAAAAATGAAGGTTAGAAATATGAGTTATACTTGGGGTTTAATTCCAAGTTGAGATAGAGATATCCATTATATGAAATTTGAACAAAAGATTCATAATGAAGTAAATTCGACCTTTGATTATTACCCTTCTTGTAAAAGGCAGAAACTTCTATAGATAAAGATTATAAAAGCGCAGAAAAGGAAATGAACACATATGGTGAGATAAAAGCTTCTGCAAAAATGTGTAAAATTGCCAGACATTGAAGTTATTCGGGTAGTTATTGAAATGCATTTTGTATATGCATGAGTTGGAGAGATTCTGGGGTTTGCAGGTTTTTTCTGTATCAAATAATCAACAAGAAATCACAAATTTTTAAACTTAATGTTTAAAATCAAATATTAATAATGTTAGTAATTCTATATTTGTATTTAAATTAATGTTAATGTATATATTAATTTTAGTTTATATATATATATATATATATATATATATATATATATATATATAGAACACCCCATTTGTATGGTTGTTAAAAAACTTAATCTTAAAAATGTCATGCTATAAAATAACCTAACGGTACATGAACCAAATTTTATAAAATTTCTACAAATATAAACCTCATTAGAACTACATATTATACACATGAAATGAGTGATAAAATTAAATGAGTGATATGACCCTTATTACAATAATCAACAAGAAATCACAAATTTTTAAACTTAATGTTTAAAATCAAGTATTAATAATGTTAGTAATTCTATATTTGTATTTAAACTAATGTTAATGTATATATTAATTTTAGTTTAATATTAATATCATATATAAATATGTTGTCATTGAACCAAACCACAACATATTTAGCAAACCACATTGATAAAAATTGTTAGTTGCATGTCATAGGGATATGGAATTCAATCTTGATTTTTAATGATTGGCTCATATAACTCGTTGTACATGTCTGAATAGTTCATTCTAAACAAAAGAACAAGAGCGACTTAAAAAAATGAGGTAAATTGAACAACATGAAAAATGATGTAAGAAATTTCTCAGATATTACTATATTGGATTTGATGAATGTATTCATTTCATTAATACATGAAAATAATTGTTATACTAAATGCAAATAGAGAGGACAATAAAAATAATTTAAAAACATTCTATAAATATGTCACAATACTATAAATTGCATGTAATAGTGATATGGAATTCCATATTTATTTTTAATGATTGGCTCATATAACTGGATTTTTAATCTCTGAATGGTTCATTGTAAGAAAAATAACAAAAACCACTGAAAAAAAATAAGAAAATTAAACAACATAAAAAATGATGTCAAAAACTTTCCAAAATATTACTATGAATTTGATGAATATATTCATCTCATTAATATATCAAAATAATCACTATATTAAAAGTAAATAAAGAGGACAATAAAAGGAATTCAAAAAATATTCTATAAAGAGCTAAAAGTATTAATAGTTTCATGTCATAACGATATGGACTTTAATCACTGCTCTTATTTCTTCCTAATTGTAACATATGCACTATCTTTCGTCTTGGCATTAATGCTGAAAAGAGAAAGGTGGTGCAATGCATAAACCATCTATTGATTTCACTCTTGATATGGCCGTGAAGGTCAGGCCTTGCTGCTCTTTATTCCTGATAACAATTGATGCTCGTTCTAAATTCAAACCCTGTGACTTATGGATTGGAAGAGCCCATGCCATCTTTAAAGGAATTTGTTTTCGATTTCCTCTTATCACTCGTGTGATAGTTATAATGTTTGGATTTCTTGCATCAAACAGAACACCAACATACTTATCAAAAACAACAATTGTGAACATTGGAAGTTCAGGTGGCTTAGAGGTAGGCATATAAAATATTTCCTTCCCATACCCAAGTGCACCATTCACCAAAACAGCTTCAACCCACAAATTACATGTCAACATAACATGTTGGCCATGACACAGCAAAACTTCATGGTCCAGTTGATCATCATCGGCACCATTGATTTCTGAGCGCCTTGAATTCACAACCATAAATCATGCAATTGGAGAATTTAATGATTTCAATAGATGCCTATTATGGAAGGACACCAAATTATTTGTTGGAAACATGTGAACTGCTACATTAAATAAATCCCTTTCTCTAGGATGCAACCTCATATCAGCCCACGACATAAGAAAATCCCAATCATCAAGAATAGGTTCTGCATTTCTTATGTTATTGAGGACTCTACGAAAACAAGATTGTTTCTCATTATTCCCTTGTTGGAAAAATATTGTGTCAAGAGTGAAAACAATGTTGAATTTTTTCCACAAGACTTTTCCTGTTGTATTACTTGCATACAAAGGCTTATCTCTCATAGGAGGTAGCTAGACAAGGTCACCTACAAGGATGGTGGATCTGCCACCAAAAGGACAATTATTTTTCTCTAGAAATGCTTCTCGTAATAGAGCATCTATTTGCATGAATAACCTTGATCCTAAAAAGCTCATTTCATCAATAAATATATATCGAACATGCCTCATTTATTCTTGGAATACTGCTAGCAATTGACCTTGTAGTGGTTTCATATCTTTAATCGGAATTTTTAGAGCAGAGTGTACTGTTTTTGCATGTATATTAAAAGTAGCTATTCATGTTGGGGACAGAAGAAGCAAAGTACTTATTCCATTACTTGACAAATTAGAAAGAGCTTCAAAAATACAATGGATAAGGAAATACTTGCCAGTGCCTGCAGTTCCCTGAACAATCATAAGAAGAGCTTCACGAATCTCTTATTCAGCAAAATGCCTTAAAACAATTTCAAAAGTAAGTCGTTGTTTTTCTGCGAATGAATCTAGAGAGGAAAATGTTCTATTTGAAAGGTCAACAATATCACCCCTTGATATTCCATTCCTTATAAAATTAATAGCTTCTTCAGCCACATCATCAGAAATAGTTGTATTTTTCCAGTCAAAGGATATATCAAAATCCCTTCAACCAAGGGCGTGAAGATGAGAAACATGGTGTGAAGATCAGAAACATTCACATTACTTGGTGGAACCAAGTGAGTGAAAATTTTCCATTCTTGAAAATCATCTTCAAGATTCATTTCATGGTTAGAAAAATCACCATCTTCTCCTTCTTCAATATTTTCAACAATTGATGGATTTCGATCAACATGCCATGCTCAATATCGGAAATTCCTCCAATTTTCAACAATAATTTCAGGTGAAATCCCAATCTCCATAGTAATGTCACGAAATGGCTTATAAAAGAGCAATTCTATCTAGAAAAAGGTTTCAAATTCGTCTGTACCGTCACTAGGAATAGAATAAAACCGTGGCCAAACCTGAATAATTGCATGAACATCTCTAGGCTTCCAGGGATATTTTTTACGCATGCTATCAAATGTTCAAGATCTTGTTGTTTCTATCAAAGATAGATGTTCATGGAAAAAATGCCTCTTCTGATAATGTTGAACAAAATTATTTTCACATGAACATTGCATGCCATCTCTTGGTTTTTTTCTGAAAACCTTTCTTCCAACATTTAATGAAACAAATTTTTGAATACATACAACAAGAGTTAGCTTAAGCAACATATGGCATGTTTCTTGTGCTCCAATGTCATGGTCAACAATAGTTTCTAAAAGAAACCTTCTGTAAGCACATAAATCATGATCCTCAGAGGCAATAGAATTTTAAATTCTAGTTAACATAGCATGATAGATTTCATACCTTTTCTCTTCTTTTGATGCATACTTAGAAATATATTTTAGGACATCATGTCGAGAAAACACTGGTTGGAAGTCACCATTTGCACGCCACATTGTTAGAAGGTCAATGTTATGTACATTGAGCTTATCATCATTTCTTGTTGGATCATACTTTTTTCTTCCTTGATCATCTATAAACAATATTGATTATTCAAAAAGATCGCATGGAGAATTGTACCGAGAAGCGAGAATAGTGCCCTTTTTGTGAAAACAAGAATCTACACTACACTTTGTGTGCCTTTGGACACAGTTCAACAATTCTTCATAATCATTATGAGGATTGCAAGAGAAAATATGATCAATATTCAATAGGCAAGGGTCATCATTGATACTTCTTGGAACCACTATATTGCAACGATGTATTTCATGTGGATTCCATGCAATTACATAATTATCAAAGAATCTCTTTGCAAGCTGTAAATCACAATCATTTGACCAATCTAGTCTTTCCATGTGAGGAGATCTTTGTAACCATAAGAAACCACGTATATGTGTTAAGCCTCTATGTTGCCACTCATATCTGAAGAAAATGAATACAAAGTTACTACAAAAAATATAAATTGAACCATAATAAGAAATTGACAATGAATAGAAAATAAATTCAACAAAACAGACCTGTACCAGAAGTCTTTCTCTTTAAGATATTTTTGGATAACCTCCTCTCGAAATATATTGAATATATGGTGCATAAATCTAGAAACAATATGAGGGTACTGGATAAAATTCTCAATTTTCATACGATGCTCATTTAAGGAACGAGAATGTGAGGGTATAGGCACGAGGTTATGCAGCTCTAGCCACTTTGTGTTAGCTGCACTAAAAGTAAAAAATAAATATGGACATCCCAACTGAGCAATCATGTCAGTCAATTCAACTCGACATTTAGTCGAGTATTCCTTGTACCTCTTAGAGAAGAACCAAACCGCATAAGATGCTTAGCAAACTTATTATCTAGTAAATCAGGAAGTTGGTGACACAAGTTTTCAACTATTTTCAGTGAGTTATCATGTAAATTTTTCTTCACAAAAACTGAAGCAATTTCTTTGCTTTGATGCCACATTATCATGTTAAATAGGTAATATCGAAAGAGAGGATGGCTTCCATGCCTCTGATCATAGTATCTAAGAAGGTTCAATCCATACTTATGAATTTCAATGATACAAATGCCTGGTTGCAACCAATCAGCATCACCAGTGGAGAACAATGTGGGGAATTCCATATCTAATAACCCCTCAGTATTATATTCATTCACTGGAGATGTTCCAGTACTGGGCCAATCCATTTCTTGAACATGTGAAGAATCAACATTATCAATAAATGCTCTAATTTATTCCGATTCTCTCCGTTCATTGGGTAGACGATAAACAAAATAAGAAGGATGAGAGGGAAAATGCTCAAGAGGAAACCCTTTATTATTAGCTGCATTGATCTCAGATTTTTCAATATCACAATAAACAAATTTCATCCTAGAGGAGACATATATTGATCGTTTTGGTAGAGCATTCACTGAATCATAGTCAATTACAACATCTCGATAATATTGATCACGTTCAATTTTGAAAAAAAATGTAGCCATAACTCGAGATATTTTTGCATGAAATTCATAATATTTAGACTGAGCAGCATGTCTGCTCACAATTAGAAAGTCAAGATATTCAAAATGTCAGGGAAGAATTTGTGAAACTATATAAATATCTTGGGGAAAGCTAATTATGTGTTTTCTATACTTATATTGCCCACCTTGAGCATGTGTCACTTGCAAAATAGGATTTACACGTGCTATTAACATTTCTTCAACTTGAGTAAGAAATCTTAAAATATGAGACTTCTCACCAGTATCCATGTTATTATATCCAAAAAAACAATGTGAACCTCTTTCATTCTTACATCATCTGCAAACCGGTCCTTCAGAATCTCTCAAAACCTAGATTACGGGATATGATTCTTGGCAGATGTAGCACATTTGGACAACTGACAAGCTATTTATATTTTCTCAAAATCTTTTATGCACTGCGATCATGTTTTCATCAAAATGAATATGATATGTATTGGTTGGACCATGTGGAGAATGATGTGGACGAGTATAATTTCTTCTAAAATGTACTTTATTTTCAGCACCATGAGATTCCCTTCCCAAATTTGAAACATGTGGAATAGATCTATGACATGGCCTTTCCAAATTTATGGTCTGAATTTCTAGAACCTAAGAGGATGATAAGGTGTCTTTAGCATAATTTTTTTTTTTAATTTAATGTCCAACTAATTAGAAATGAAAAAATGAAAAAAATAAAAATAAAAAATCAAATTCATTCAATATTTAAATTTGTTTGGCGATGTGGATGAAGGCTATGAGATGGTTTATATTCACTTCTAACATCAGTGGATAGAACATTTGGGGAGTTAAATTCTATGCCTCTATTCAAATGAGTTGTCTATGGTTTCAAAAATATAAGATTCATTAAAAAACTAAATGTCCAACTAATAAAGATTAAAAATTGTAAAACAAATCAAATACACTGAAAATTACATTAGTTTGAAAATTTGATATTTTGGATTCCATTTCTCCAACCTCATTAGATGAAATCATGTTTTTTCGATAGAAGGCTATAAAATACAATGTAAAACTAACAATGAATGAAAAAATGAGGAAAATATCAAATTCATTCATCATTTACATTTGGTTGGCAATCAGGATGAATGCTATGAGATCATTCCTCTTCACTTATAGCATCAGTAGATTGGACATATACGGAGTTAATTTGTATGCCTATATTGAAATGAGTTGTGTCATGTTTGAAGAAAATAAAGTATGCAATAAAATTTATGTCCAACCTACTAAAAATTAAAAAAATTAAAAATCAAATCAAATACATTGAACATTTACATTAGTTTTCCGATTTGATTGTCGAGGAGAATGCAGTGGAAGGCTATGACATGCTTCATCTTCAATTATCAGATTAGGTGGAAGAATTGGGGAGTTAATTTCTATACCTCTATTAAAATGAGTTGTATCCTATTATAAGAGAAGAAAATACCTTATAAGTGTAGTAAAAAAAAAATGCAAATAGAGGAATGTAAAAAAGCAACCACTAATGCAGCAATCGTCAAAATATAATTGTGTTACCTCCATTGTTACATGTGAAATGCTATCAGGGATGACTGATTCTGTCTGTGGGACAACATTATTTTGAGAAGGGGGATTGGAAGATCTGATGTTTCAACCAACTGGCTCCAAATTATCAAACAAATGGCCAATAAAACTATCATCCAAGTCATCACATACAATGTCATCATTGCCTCCACCATGGATATTTTTCAACCTTTGGACTTGCTCAAAAGATGCAATTGCAGAGACAAAAGGGTTAGGGTGAACATCTTCATCCACATTGTAAATATGATGTTCTTCGCTATTGCGAGATGTTCACCCCAACCCTTTTGTTTCTAGAATTGCATATTCTAAATATGATTTTCTTCACTATTGTGAGATGTTTCCCCAATGTTATGAACATTCTGAGGAGAGCATTGAACATCAAAATTATGTTGACGAGGATGAGATTGTGGCAATGAACTATCAAGGGGAAATGTTCTTTCCATGATATCATCCATAGTACGATACTTACAAGGAATCATAAAATCATTTTAAAGAGTGGTTTCACTCGTTCTTATATGATATTTAGCTCTCCTATGCTCATTTATTGTTAGCTTATTTTGTTAATACCAAAAAATGACAACTTTCATTAAACCTGTCACATGATGCTCATGACAAATTCCATTTTCTTGTACGCTTGCTTGTGCCTTCAGATGACATGTCTATAATGAATAATAAAATATTTATTATGGAACCATAAACATGGAGAATATAATATATCCAATATAAATAAACACAAAATAATGTAGAACGAACATGTTTTTTTTCGAACCATATAAACACATTAAAAGCGTATATGGTATTTTTCCAACCATATAAAGTTATGAAAACATAAAATGATTTTCCCAAATGGCTAAAAATAAAAAAGGATAAAATTTCATGCCTCATATTAGAATTGTAATGGGAAAACCATATAACTGGAACAAGATACTATAACAATTATATGAATTAGAAATATATCTAAATATTTAGATCTATATACCATCAAAATGTAAATGTAAATAATAAAATTTACCTAAAGATATAACATTGTTTGAGAACCAATGAGAAAAAACTAATGCAAACACCACATATAAAATAAGTCACAGTAATTACAGTTATAAAAACAAATAAAAATGGATATCTTCGAAACACATTCAAATGCAATTAACATAACTAAAGGGGACACAAAAATAAATATTTGAGAAAATTGCAATGGGATTCAATATCAAACATCTGATAAATATACGTACAGAATAAATCCCAGCAGGAGCCATATAAATATCCATCGAATTGTAATTTTAAAGTCTTAGCATACATACCCAAAACTATGTAATGTAAAAAAAAAATGGAAATATTTTCCACAACCACACAGAGAATATAAAATGAATAATAGCCTAAGACTCCATGTCTATATCTAATGGTGGAATCTCATCAATATAATCCATACGTGGAGAAATTGCAAAAAAAATTCCAGACTCGATCAAATCATTGCACTCCTGCAACGTTGGAGACCAAAATCCATGAATCTTTTGATTAGTTGAATTATTAATATATGTTGGGAATCAGAGGCTAGTCATCATGTCATATAATAGGAAAGGAACTTCGTTGCCTTTGCACATAAGAACCACACCTTGGATTGTTCGAAATGGAAGATAACCAGGACATTTGATATTTATATCTGTAGAAATTTATTCCAGCAACTTCCATCTGAAGCCCCAATCATCCTCAAAGTAGTCAATTCTTCGTTCAACACACGGATGACCGAATTGGAATTATCTATTTCTTCAATTGACAATACAGAAGTGGAGCCATAGTTGATAAGACATATCAACTAATTCTTTCATATTTCTAATGACATACACCGTATGTCAGTGAATGGAAAAAATTAAAAACCACATTCATTATTTATTACATCAAACTAGTAGATTGTATACCCATATCGAGGATAATCTCCATACTCTGTGTTGAGATAGAGCCAAAACAATTTACTTTTATAAAACACTCCATTCTGAGGGGGTGAAGTGCCACAAAATGGAAGATCAACCCTTCACAAAACCCTATCAATATTACTGTAAACATAAAATTTAGATTGCATTCTATCATAGATATTTTTTAGAACAACCCAGTCATATTTGTTGTTGGTTACATTATCCAATGAGGAAAAGAATCCCCAGTCTCCAATTCGTATTCGCCCAATGTTTTTAAAGCCTTTGTAAATAGATTCATTACAAAATACTTTCGTGAATGGGAGAATTCCGTTGGTAAGGATAAAACTACCATTGGTTCAATAGTAGACTCTACTTTTTATCTTGAAACTATTAATCGCAAATGAAAATGAGATATGCGCCCATTTTGATTAAGGTATTCAACATAAAATTAATTGTCTTCATTATTGATGAAAGGAAACGTAAATCCAAATTCATTTGTACAGATATGCTTGCAACTCAATAAGAAATAAGGGTTTTGAAAAACATTCTTCCATTGCTTACAAAAAATGCTAAAATTTATCACAAACGATAAAGGGAGCTAGAGGAAGACAATTTCAAGAATTTCAAATGGAATGCAACTCCAAATAGATGGATCCATGATAAAACAAGGAAATCACCTAACATAAAAGAAAGCACACATGATATCAACAAAACAATTTTCAGTTAATGGTGAATAGAATTAAAATTAACATACATAAGAAATTTTTCATCTAAAAATATAGTAAAATGCACATATACATAATGTATAAAGTCATATGAGCCACAAAAACATTATTACTATAGTTAAAAAGAACTCATAATTTTATTATTAATCTTAATAAATATTTTTTTATGTCTCTATTAATGTATATATTTAATATTGATGTAAATGTTTGATGTTCAATATAAATATTAACTTGAAATAATTTTTTAATATTAAAAAGCTTTATCTTATAAACCTTGGGTTTTAAAATAGCATAATGTTACATGCACCAAATGATATGAAATACCATTTTTTTTAATTCTAATGTCATTGAACCTACAAAAAACATTAATTTAAATTCTAATGTCATAGAACCTATGTAAACCTAAAATTATCAATCCTATTTTTTAATGAAATATCTATATTGATGTTTAACCTCAATGTTCACAATAATGTATAAATGAAAAAATTATTTTTATATAAATTTATATGTTTAACATTAACATGTTAATTTATTATTAATATTAATTAACATTAAAAGAGATATTGATATTTAATTTTTATATTAATAATTTCTTATTTAATTTGAAATATTTGTATTTACTAGTGTTAATATCAATCAATATTAATTTTAATAATACTAATGTTAATATTAAATAATTAATATTATTAATATTAATATTAATATGTTAATTTTAAACATTTATGTTTATCAATGCTCATTAATTTTAATAAAAAACATAAATATTTAACTTAATAACAAATATGAATATTGAAAAAATTAAAGTTAATAGTAAGAAAACTTAGCAATATCTAGTAGTATCCATTATGTGTATTACATGAATGATCATCTTTGTATATGGCTGAATCTTAGTCATAGATCAGTATTAATTCTATAAAATTTTATGTCATGTATTATTTAATAATTGAAAAGATAATTTCATAATTATAATAAATATATATTAATTTGATCTAATTTAATTAAATTGTAAAAAAAAATATAAATGTAAAAATAATAAATAATAAATATTTGAAATTTTATTAATATAGGTTGTAATGATAATATAAATTATATTAATTGTATTATGATGATGATGATGGTGGTGGTGGTTAATGTCCATTGAGACCAATCTTTGGTCTATCGGACCTAAAGAAAAAAGTTACTTAGTTTGATTTAAGATTTCATTCCTATGCTCCAAAAGCTTGGAAAGAAGCCTCTTGAGCTCACTATAAATTTGACATCTTAAAAGGCTAGGAAGGTTGCATTGCAACAAATATTATGAAATTGAGCTCTAATGTGGTTGTACGTAGGGCACTCTAAGAGGAAGTGATTTTCATCCTCGATGTTCATATTCTCATAGAGATGGCAGATCCTTTCCATCCATGGTGTTTTAGGAACTATCCAATGACCTATTTCACTATGGATCTCATGAGAGTTCGTTATAATCTTGGCTATATTAATTTTCTTCTTTGAGATAGTTGAAAAAAAAAGAGATACTTTTGATATTCTAGGGTGGGGCTAATGAACTCCTTTTAATATTTTAATTTTCTTTTAGTTGCTAGATCTTTCTCACACCACATTTTTTATTTGAACTTAGAAGTAACAATTTTTTTAATGTTATTAATGTTTTTCAATACAAAATTCTTGTCGATATCCCAATGGTTTAACCAAGCCCTGGTGTCTTTATACCAAACTCGTTTAAGCCTTAGGTGGTTTTGGCTGGAATTTAAAGCTAGGTTAGGAAGTCTATGGTCTCCTATGCTATTGAGCTTATGCTTGTACAACAGAAGCCTAGTCATAGCTAGGCTATCGATAGGGGAAAGACCCACTTCTATAAGGAGAATAGGATAGGGTGTATTGCTTTTAATATTAAGGTTATGTGTTATAAAACGCTTATGGATTTGCTCAATATTTCTCCAAGATTCTCTAGAGATGTTGCAACCCAAAACCTCACATCCATATAAGATAACAGGAGTGACTAAAGTTTCAAAGAGGAACTTCTTTCTATCCCACATTACGAGGTTTTCTGTTTTACAATTATTTTCAAGACCAAAATAAGCTTTCCACCCCCCATAAATCCTTTTCTCAATGCTATAGTTCCAGTTGTGCTTTTGATGAATATAAATTCCTAGGTACTTGTAAGAAGACACTTCCTCCAAGTTACTATTGTCATACATAAAATTAGTGTAAATTTCCTTCTTGGATTTGATAATCATAACTTTATTTTCGTCAGTGTTAACAGACATACCCATGGTAGAGCAGAAATCCTTAAGAACTCTAAGTTGCTTATCAAGATCATATGGGAACCTTGAGAGAAGAACAATATTGTCAGCATAGAGAATAAGGATGATGACTATCCCATCTAAGATCGTGCCAGCACATCTTGCTTCCTCTAAACATCCTTCTAGCTTTTCCATGTAAATGCCAAATAGGGTAAGGGAGAGGGGGAAACCTTTTTTAACTCCGATATTACAATTAATATATTTTGACCACCCCTCATTACTCTTTAAATTGGCAATTACATTCTCGTATAACCTTATAGTGACCGCTCTTAGCTCGAAAGGAACATTTAACTCTTCTAATCTATTCCATACGTTGTTTCTGGGAACCATATCAAAAGCCTTTCTAAATTCCACAAAGCAACATAAGAGATTGTATTTATCATTGCAGCATTCCTCCACAATGATCCTAAGTGCAATGA
>JAXQQM020075633.1:0-128582 GCA_034641835.2 Pinus albicaulis
GACAAGTATTTACAAAGTGATAAATCTATTTTCTATCCGGGAGTACAATTTAAAGTATTCGCTTCCTAACTAGCCCACTTTTTTTATAATTTCATCAAGCAGTATGAAATCCTTATGAAACTCGTCAACAAATGGATACCGTATGACTGCAGAAGGAATGTCAGACATTTTGTAAACAAGCCGGATAAAAGTTTATCTTTACTATTGAGTAAATGGTAAAAAACAGAAATGCAGATGAAAGAGTATCAGATGAAAGGTCAAAGAGTATCCGTGAGAAGAAAGAGTATTCAACAAGTCAAAGGAATACGCAAAGGACAGCACAGAGCCCTATTTTAAGCACTTATCCTTAGCACGTCCATGAAGAAAGGAACAGCACATCAGCCGTTACTCATTATTCTATTTACGAGACCATGTGTCTCTTGTTTGTTTGTAAACATGCTTTAAGTCAGCCTGGATTATTGGCTAGGATAGAGTAAGATTGTTAGGATTATTTTTTTGTATAAATAAACCCTCAAAGAGAGAGTTGAGGGGTGGATTCTATTGTTTCCAGAACACCTAGGGGATTTTTTGTCAGTGCTTTTGGAGAAATTCTACTTGTGGTTTACCTGATGATTTACGAAACACCGGGATAGCTGGCAGTGGATTCACAAATTCAGACTACAAAACATAACAAGTTTTACCTTTGTCCTAAATTTTACATTAGTTTATAATGCCTATCATATCCATTTTCGAACACCATGATTTAAAACAGTAATTTGCTTAATTGCACTTTTGTTTTCAAATGTGATTGTTCCTAAACGTTTTCTTCTAAATTAGCTATGTTATTAATTCTTAAATGCTCCTGCTTTGCTAATTTAAACATTGTTGATTACTATAATAAAGAATCCTTCATTTCTCTTTGTTTGTAGTCATTTCACTTCTTTCTTCTGAACATGGTGAAAGATTCTTAGTTGCCTTTCATCCCTTCAGGATCATCCCTTCCACTTTAAATTTTAAGGATTGTTCTCTGTCTAGCTATCTTGCCCTGTAATACCATCTTGTGCTTAGAATAGAAATCCAGTAAATCCATCCTTTGACTCCATAGCCCAATGGACTGAAAGCTCTCAACCTTGCCCTTAGTTTGTGGATTCCACCATTTTCCCAAAACAAACTCTTGAATCTATAACTAGCCTAAAACCTTCAAAGAACAAAGATAAATCATAAAGAGAGAGCCCTCTCTGGATGCAGATTGGCTAGATTCTGCATCTAAAAGGTTGGTTTGTGGTTACCTCGGGTATACTTTCCTCTTACACAACTTCTAGGAAAACCTGAGTGATAACAGTATCCTTCTGAGGAGTTGTTTGCATCATATAGCATCATGCAAAAACTTTAGAAAAACTCTCATTAGGATGATCCATGATGACCATTTCCTATTCTTCAATGATGAATTGTCTTGGGCCAGCTTGTTCTTCATTGTTGGAGGGACCTTCTTTGGAGGATTGTTCTTCACTTTGCCATTGAAGGGCAATGATTTTGTAGCCCAAGATTAGCATGCACTCTACACTTGTCATGAGTGGAGAGAAGGACAGCATGGGGTAAGCTATGATGCTTGCCAAGTTCAGATTTTCAGCCCACCTTCATTACTGGAGCTCGAGGTGGAAGGAGATTTTCAGGAGTTGCCTTGTTGGGAGGTGGCTCATTTTGTTTCGATGATTGCTTGGGGATGGAGGATCCACATAAGGGAGATGTTCCTCATTACATTCCATAATCCATGACTCGAGTGGATATTCTTTAATTCTATCCTTATAGATGATTGGAGAGAGGTGATGAGTTGGTACACAGTTGATGGGCCAACTTACATAGTCATAGATGCAGAGCAACAGGGGTCATGGTCTTCATCAGTCATAGCCAGAGGCAGCGCGTAGTCTGAGCCGTGGGACTTGGGCTATTATTGGCCATGGTGGAAATGGGATCTGGGAGGATTGTTGGTTGTCTGGTACCATGAGAGATCAGTTTTGGATCTTGGCATTGAGAGATCCCTTCATATCAGGGTGATGCAGAGTACAGGGGAGATTCAGTGGCGCATCTGGGACCCAGGCATATTTTGCAGTATTGGTGGAGAGCATTTGCTAGGAGGAGAGTTGTTCAGGTAGTTTCTTGAGGGAAAGCAACATTTTGCCAGGGGGGACTGTAATATTCCTAATTTTTGACAGAAAATTGGAATATTCTATTTTGTTTAGTTTTTTGCCTATAGTTTGTAAATAAATAAAAAGTGAGTAAAGAGGGTCTAAACTCACTTAAATGAAATAAGACATCCACCTAGTAGCACAACGTTGTGACTGAAGTGGGAGTCAAGGGGGGACCCAGCACCACGTGGAGAAGGGGGGGCCTATGTACACTCTAGAAGTTTCTCCAAGCTTATGTACAGATAAGGATGAGAATGTGGATAAGGATGAGGATGTGGAGGAGAGAGAGAGACTATGTTGGGTTTTGGGGGGAAACCAACGCTATAGAAGATGGAGGAGCTTCCTCATATCATTCATGCTTGGATTATGGATTTTTGAGTGAAACATATTGTCTTCTTTGGCACACTGGTTGTTTAGCCCGTCTGCTACATTGTTTAGTGCACCGAGTGTCTCTGTGCGGAGATCTCACCCTTAGCCTTGGGGGAATTCGAGCGCTTGCTCGGGAAAGTTTATTTTCTTAGCATCATCCTCCAGGACAACGTTATTACTGCAGCAACATAATACTATGTTGTAGGGTGTTGTTGTGGTGACTTTACGACACCACTTCCTTCTCTTGTTTTTTAGAGGGAGAGTCTTTCTTTCCTTTGGAGGACTTTGGAGCTTATTTTCAGATCTTGGCATCAGTCCAATATGTTCTTCATGGTATACTACGCAGTTCTTTCCCCGAATCTGTGTTATTGCTGAAGGAGCAACGTTCCAGGGTTTTTGGCATCATTTTGGAGTTAGATCTCTAATCGAGGGTGATCCTTAGATCGGCCAACCAATCCAAGTATATTTATGATATGATACTGACGTTTTTATTCATAAATTCTAAATCATTCTGTAGATCTGCTGCAGTAAAACTTTGATCTTCTCTGGCATTTTCATGTATTGCTGAAATCCCCAAGGGGAAAGCAATAAAGAGCCCTTTGGGAATTTTGCCTCATTATAGATCTTTTTTTTCATGTATTTATAATTTTTATATCTGTAATATAATAAATATAATCTTCAGCCTCCTGGAGAAATTATAAAGGGTTTCTGAATCAATCTCTTGTCTTGCGACACCTCAATCTTGAGGGGTTTTCTATAAAAGTGTTGTTTAACCTTGTTCAATGCCTTTGCCATGATCCTAAACCTATTATATCATTTTTTCATATTATTTTACATCTTATTCCTTCAGAAAAAATGTAGCTCTTTCTTCATTGAAATTCTTCATACTCAAAGTCTTGGGAAATCAGGGTTTTTATTGACTAGTCGGGAAGGAGGAACTGTTTAACATAGAAAAACGCCTTTATTTGAGCTGAAATTCGACATGGAAGTCCCTATTAACCTATTTTAACATATTCGAGAACCTTGACCCTTAATTTTATGCATAATTACTTATACACGCATTTTAGGGCCAAAATCCTCACTTTTTCCCAACTTTTTGCCCTTAAAATTTGACTAAACGTTGCTGATGTTATTTCTTTTGGTTTCTGAGCATTCTAAAACATATTATAAGGTAGCTAAAGCCATCATACTTGAATAATTCATTTTTCAAGCATGAGTTGCTGAGAAATTCATTTTCTGGATGAGTTGTCGTGGTTGCCGTATAATATTGTATGTTCTAGTTCTATAACAATTGGTATGTTATTCTATCACTCTTAGATATATTTTAGAAAGGGCCAGGTAGCCTTTGGATCTCGTACTCTCTTAGAGGCGACATATCCAGTAAATGCCCTCCCAGTCAATCTATGGTTGGAGTTTGCCGTGTTTTTGAGATATCCCCGAAACAGGATATTACAAAAAATAAAGCCAACATATTAACCTTATTGAAGTTGTTTAGTATGTATATAATGTATTAAAATTAAATTTTGGATAGATGTTATGTCATGCGTGGAATAGATAGTATTTCTCCAATGTAAAATTAAAATAAGATGTAAATGTAAATAGAGGTAAAAGTTTTGTAATGATTTTTTTATTTTGTGGATACATTGATGTATGTTACAAGTGGTATCAGAGAAGCGTTCGCATGCTAGGACCCTATGGGTCTACTAACAATTTAAGCTGTGTATATATTGATGCACATAGAAAAGAAGTATAACATGAGACATTATGAGAAGGCGGAAAACGTAAAAACCACCCTAGAACACATGAGAACTACAACCCCGACCTAAAATAAATCATGAAATGTGGATTTAGCTAAGTGTGGACTAGAAAAAATAGACAAGTAGACTATTGGAGGAACAACAACATCAAACTAGCATTATGTTAAGGACAATACAAAATCTACAGGAAGAAATGGTGCGAGTTCGAAGTGAAAATGAGTGTTTGATGCAAGAACAAGAGAGGATACTAAAAAGCCTCTCGGATAAACATTATCAAGGAATGGAACAACCCAATCCTAATAGGGACATGCAAGAAGGAAAATAAAAACAAGAAAGAGACCATGCTATTGAAAGAATGGAGAGAATTCATTCACATCAGAGTAATAAAAATAAAAACTACAATGAGGCCGAGTATGGTAATGTGTCAGATTAGAAAGAAGATAAAAGGCAGAAGGTAGAGCTGCAAGGTGAGTTTCTAAAGATAAAACCACCTACGTTAGATGGAGTAGATGAAGAAGTGGTTGAGGCATGGCTGATAAATATGAACAAGTATTTTCAATTTTACGAATATAGCAGCAAACTTAAGGCTAGATTGGCCATCTACCATTTCAGGGAGAAGGCCACACTCTGTTGGAAGGAAGTGAAAAAAGTATGCATTTTAGATGATCGGGATGTGATTTGGGATTCATTCCGACAATATTTTAAGGATATGTACCTAATTGAACGTTTCTATGACGAAAAATCTAGAGAGTTCCATGACTTAAAACTGGGACAAATGATGATAGATGAGTACATCACCAATTTCACTTCCTTACTCTGTTATGTTCCTTATTTAACGGATCAAAAGGCAAAAGTACAATGGTTCCTAAGTGGTTTTTCAACTCATATGAAGGAGAAAATTGAGTTTGTGAATCCAAAACCTATGGATGAGGCAATACACAAGGCAAGAATGGGCTATTAGCAAGCTAAAGCAAAAGGAGAGGAGGGTAAAAGATGGTGGACAAAGAAATAACAAAAGGGCAGTTCTAGTTTCAAGAAAAATAGAACCAATAATTTCAAGAGTGCTTCCAGAAGCTCAGTTAGAAAATAGCTTGGAAGGAATCATTAAAGAATAAGATGGCCTATAGAAGATAAACCCATAGAAGCTTCTGACAAACCAGATCAAGCATAAAATCAGAAGCCACCCTTATAGTGTTGGGGGTGTGGTGATGCACACTACTACGGAAATTTTCCACATCAAGGAAGGAGCGAGACAGTTACCAAATTATAGGAGGCCTCAACAGTAGGAGATGTATCCAGAAATATACCCAGAATTAACGTAACCCTAGAATATCAGTAGGCAGATTACCAACCAACAATTATAGAATTGGAAGGTAAACTACTATCTCAACCTGTTTCTATTTTGGTAGACCTACGTGCAACTTTAAGCTACATAAGTCCCAAAGTAGTAGATATTTGTAAATTGCAGAGTCAGAAATTCAGAAATCCATCGCTGGTACAATTAGCTATGGGATCAAAAAGAAAAAATTTTGCTAATATTTCAAACTATGCACTGGAAATTAGTGAACAACAGTTAACTGTAGACCTAAAGGATCTTATGATGTGCTACTTGGCATGGACTGGTTGGAGAAGCACTGGACGTTAGTAGAATATAAAGAAAAAGTTATATATTATAGAACGCAAGATGGAACCTGTAATGAAATTCAAGGTATAAAGAAACCTCTATAGCTACGTCATATTAAAACATCTCAAATCGGTAAGTGCATGAGGAAAGGATACCAGTTATATGCCATCCAAGTGGGCTTTACTAATTCCAAATAAAAGGCTCCAATGATGGAAAATATTCCAATAGTGCAAGAGCTTATGAATGTATTTCTGGAGACCATGCCTGCCACCTAGAAGGGACATTGATTTTACTATAGAGTTGATACCTCTAGCATCACCGATTTCAAGGACACCATATCGAATGATTGTACCAAAATTAACTGACCTGAATATGCAGTTACAAAAACTATTGGATAAAGGGTACATCTGACCAAGTGTATCCCCTTGGGGAGCACCAGTGCTATTTGTAAAGAAGAAAGACAGAACCATGTGAATGTGCATGGATTACCACCAGCTCAATAAATTGACTGTTAAAAATAGATACCCTCTACAACGAATTGATGATCTGTTTGATCAAGTGAAGGGAGCTACAATCAGATACGTATAAAAGATGAAGACATTTATAAAATTTCCTTTTGTACCAGGTACAGACACTACGAGTTTGTGTTGCTACCATTCGGATTGACTAATGCACCAGCAACCTTTATGAGGCTAATGCATGGTATATTTCACCCCTTTCTGGATAATTTTGTGTTAATATTTATTGATGACATTTTAGTTTACTCCAAGAATGTAGAAGAGCATAAAGAGCACTTACGGATAGTGTTGGAAATGTTAAGGAAGCATCGGCTATATGCTAAGTTCAACAAGTGTGATTTCTTCAAGGAAGAAATATAGTACCTTGGTCATGTTATTTCTCCTAAAGGAATCGTAGTTGACCCAGAGAAAATTATAATGATTATGGAATGGATGGTACCCCAAAATGTGGCAGACATTTGATCCTTTATGGGTTTTGTCGATTACTATCGGAAATTCATTGAGGGACTTTGAAAAATTTCCTTCCCAATTACTTCATTACAAAAAAAAAGGAAAAATATTTAAATGGACAGAGGAATGTCAAGATAGTTTTGAAAAGTTAAAACTATTATTGACTACAACTCTAGTATTAAGAGTAGTTGATCCCAATAAAGAGTTCGAAGTCTGCAAAGATGCATGTAAAGAAGGATTTGGAGTGATTATATCACAAGAGGGTAAGGTAGTTGCATATGAATCATGGAAACTAAAAGGGCATGAACAATGGTACTCATCTTATTATTTGGAGTTGACGGGACTAGTGCATGCACTCTGGGTATGGAGGCACTACCTGCTTGGAAATAAATTTGTACTCAAAACTCATCATAGTAGCTTAATCAGTTATTTTAAGCAAGCTGACCTTAATTCTCACCAGGCAAGGTGGAATGCCTTCCTGAGTGACTTTGACATTGATATGCAGCATGTGAAGGGAAAGGAGAATAGAGTAACTTATGCATTAAGTAGAAAGCTGCATGGTATTTAGGAGCTGTACTATAATCAAGTTGAATGTAAATTATTGGAACAAATAAAAATAGAAGACGAGAAGGATCCTGAATACCAGTTTCTGTGGCAGCAAGCAGAGGAATTCACGAAACAAGGAAAATCTGTTGATTATGAAATTAATAAAGATGGGTTGCTAACATTCAAGGAGAGCATTTTTGTTCCAAATCAAATGTAATTGAAGGAATTAATTCTAAATGAGTTATCACCGAAGTAACTACTCTAGACATCCTGGGTATCAGAAAATGCTAACAACAATTAGGAAGAATTAGTTCTGGCCAGGCATGAGAAGATACATTGCAGAATATCTAAACAAGTGTTTAGAGTGCCAGCAAGTGAAAGTGGAGCACCGACACCCAGTTGGGCTGATGCAGCCTATATCGATACTTGAATGGAAGAGGGAGGTTATATCTTTAGACTTCATTACTTTTATACCAAGATCAAAGAATCATAATGACTCTATTATGGTGGTGGTGGATCGAATAAGCAAAGAAGTAAATTTTATACCAGTACAGTCCACTTATAAGACGGTGCAAATAGCAGACATGTTCATGCGAGAGATCTTTAGACTGCATGGTATCCCAAAGACTGTCATATTTGACACAAATGTGAAGTTTACTTCAACATTCTGGAAAACATTATTTACAGTATTGGGAGCTCAAATTAATTTTAGCACTACTTACCATCCACAAAAGGAAGGTAAAACTGAGCGAGTGAATCAAATCCTAGAGGATATGTTACTTATGTATGTAATGTAATAGCCAACTAGGTGGTAAGAATATTTGCACCTAGTAGAGTTTGCATACAATAATGGATATCAGGAATCCCTTAAGATGAGTTTGTTCGAAGCATTGTACAGATGAAAATGTCAAACTCTTATTAACTGGAGTAGCCCAGAAACCAAGTTGATGCTTGGACCGAAGATGTTAGCTAAAATTGAGTCAGAAGTAAGGAAGATTTATAAAAATTTGAAGGCAGATCATGATAGGCAAAAAGTGTATGCAGATAAAAAGAGGACATATCATGAGTTTGAGGTGGGGGACCATTTATACGTTAAGATCAAACCAAAGAAAAGCACTTTCAGGTGGGCCTCTTGTGCTAAGTTGGCTCCCAGGTTTTGTGGCCCTTTCCAAATATTGGAAAGGGTAGGACCTGTGGCTTACCAATTGGCTTTACCCATTCATATCCAGGTACATAATGTCTTTCATGTATCGTTACTAAAAAAATACATACACGAGCCAAAGCACGTAATCCACTGGAAGAGTATTCATATAGGATATGAATACATGACTTGATTAGAAATGCTAAGATTTATGAGAAAAATAATTCAAGGTTTGTTGATTGCAGGTTAAGCTGGACATCAAGTTTCTGGTCGAGCCTCAATGTATAATCTATCGGAGATAAATCATGCTCCGGAAACAAGCCATCACCCAGGTTAAGGTGCAGTGCCAGCACTTTGGCCCGGATGAGGCTACCTGGGAGGATGAAGGTTTTGTTCGGGAATCTTACCCAGAATGTTTTGCTAGAATAGAATGAGAACATCGAGAATGGTGTTCACTTCCATGGGGGAAGTAGTAACAGCTAGCTTAAATGCTAACTAATGATTAATTTTATTGTTAAGACACTAATACATTTATTGTTATTGTTTTGAAATAGTACATTATGAACAAGAATTAAATTTTATTAAATAAAATTAATTATGGAAGTGATTTGCATAAAATAATAATATACTGATGGTAAAAAGTAACTCAAGAACTGAGAGTTAATTGAAAATAATTAGTTCAAATAGTTACCCCAACCTTTGATGATAAAAATATATCCCAATGAGGAAGAGGGGTTCTATTCGGTAACTGGAGAAGGAAAATTGGTGAGAATAATTCCCTAGCTGGTCCTATCCAGCACAATACTCGGATTTTTTGATAATTGTCTGGATTACAAGACTAGACCAGATTTTCTTGAGGTCTCTGCAGAACTTCTGTCAACTCAAAAATTTTAGACTTGGAGCACGGGGGAGAGATGAGGACGTGATTTCCTCTCTCAAGGTAGGGAAGAGTAACATCAATCAGTGAATCGAAGAACATATAATTTTATTGCTAATGGAATTTTTTTCCTAGTTGTATATGAATGGAAAATAAACCAGTGTAGAAATTAAATCTTGAACAGATACAGTACTTGAATTGTGAAATGACGCATTAGGTATTTTTTATATATCCATTTTTAACAATTAGAACAGACAAATGGGTTTAAATGTATTTCTAGAAAAATGATAAAAGAGAGAACCGTTAACTCAGTACCCTTGAGAAGAAGGTTCCGAGTTGATCATTCCTTGTGATTAGGATAAACTCAAACAAAATGGTACAACCATTTTCATATTTAAGCTTAAATGCGAAATATTATGTAGATGACTAGTGAACATGATAGATTATGCTAAGAACATAGTCAAGAGAAAAATCATGCAAACGTTCTTTTAAAAACTAGAACTATGCATGAATGGAAATAATTTTCTAGAATTAAAATAGTAAACTATGTTGTCTAAATGCAAGAAACACAGACTCAAATCCTTATATGGAAGTTATAACCAAAATTTTAATTATTAACTTTGGAATTGGAAACAATGAACTATGAAAGTTTTCCTTTGAATATATTTGAGTAGAAAGGTATTGTTAAATTGATATAATCACCGAGTATCTAAAAGATATAGACTTTAAGTCAATAAGCTGAAGCTAACATTTCTTTGAAATTTCCATAAAAGTTTCATTATATATATATATATATATATATATATATATATATATTCAAGAAATTCATAAATATTATAGTAAGCTCCTCAAACTCCAATAAACCACAATAGTAAATGGTAACCGAAAATATTTACGGAAGAGAACAATTCCAATTTCAGTTAAAGATTACGTGAAAATACTGTACAAACAAAACATTTCTATACACGATAGGGTAAACCCTAATGAAAAAATTTATCCAGAATTGAATCAATAAAAAAGGAAATGTATTCATATTTATATTTATTCCAATCTAGATAAAACAATCCCAGATGGGACTCAAAATAGTCTACAACCGAAAATGTGGGGAAAAACGCACATAAAATATCAGAGCTTTTGATTCTGACATGTTTAAAAGTATACATATTTCATTCTGTGAAGGAAAATGATAAAGATATAAATTTTTACACAAAAGTGACCCCAACATGCCCACATAGGGTATAGGCCATGAGGAAAGGATTAAAGTCTGAAATAAAAAAATCCAAAACTCCATAGTAAGTTGAAAAAACCCCTATGCAAACCCAATGTTTTCTAAGACCAAGATTACTCACAGTAAAGTAAGTACCTGTCAGAGCTGGAAGAAGTTAGAGGGTTTGTAATTTGAGCTTCGTAGAGCAACATTCGTTACAAAACCAACAACAAGCCTACACCTACAAAATAAGGAATGGAGAAGGGAATTAACAAGAATCTAGTTTCCAAAATCTGAAGAGGATAAACAAAATAAGATTGTTAAGTTTGCAGCAGACTTACCTTTACAGAATCAATACTGAAGAATTGAGGAAACTGCCTGCAAGGGTTACCATTGAATCTTAGGGTAAATAAACCTGTTGAGTTCAAAGAGAAAAAATAAAGTAAATACAAGTGAAAATAAATGGAGTGTAGTAAGGGTTTCACCGTGGATCCACTAGAGAACGCCTAGTCGTAAAGGAATCTCCATCCACAGAAGCCAAAAAGAATCATGATGGCATAAACAGAAGGCAGTAAAACTTAAAACGCGAATGTGATGGAACCCACAATTAACAACCTCAAGAAAATTTGAAACATAATCCTTTGCAGTTTAACTGTGGAGCGAAAAACTATGACACAGCAAATGCTTGCGGGAGGAAAATCATGTCACGAAAATTACTGCTGTAAGAAAATCCAAGAGCTCTGTATATAACTCACCTTGCAACGAGCTGCAGGAAGACCTGTCAACACTAGAGGAACCCTGAAGGGTTGTTGCAAAGGTGGAGAGTTTCTCTAGTGGAGCGAGGAAGGAAATGATTAAAAGGTGATGGAAACAGTTATGAGAGAAATTTCATTACCATAACCCTAACTCATTACTACCGTCAGATTCCGAGAGATCAGATCAAGGGCGGAGAAATCACCTGCCTGTCCACCGTAGTGGCATTAACCTCCACAATCAGAATTGAATAGCCATAAACCCTTCCAGATTCACCATATGGAAAAAGGTTAACCATTAAATTAAAAATTTATTGCAATGAATACACATACCATAAGTTTAGTTATGAATACACATACCAGATTCATTTCCCCGAAAAACTCAAGCTAGCATATTAACCTTAGTAAAGCTGTTTAGTATGTATATAATGTATTAAAATTAAATGCTCAACAGATGTTATGTCATGTGTCGAATAGATAGTATTATTCTAACGTAAAATTAAAATAAGATGTAAATGTAAATAGAGGTAAGAGTTTTGTAATGAAATATTTTTTTATGGATATATTGATTTACGTTACACATTTCATTGTAAAGTTTAATTCGATCAAAATATAGTGAGCCAAATTTAGGTGTACGTGTAATTTTCAATTTTAAAAGTATTTAATGTGTATTATATATATATATATATATATATATATATATATATATATATAATTTTGCATTATTTTTAATATATAATGTGTAATTTTTTATTGTTTCAATTTCATTTTTAAATATTATATAAACTAAGTAACTTATATTTGTATGCTCAAAAAGTTTTTTCTTTCAAGAAAAATTGGAAAAAATAATATACCCGATAGGGGTGATGTATCTAGACATGTTGATGAAAATAGAGTAAAAAAAAAAAAGTGAAAAATGAAAGGAACTACCAAGCTTACAAAAAAAAAACAATATAAACTTATTTCTTTTCATTTGTTCTATATGATATATAAATAGGTTTTTAATAATACATAATATAGACATAGTTGACATAAAAATATTTTGCATAACATATGCATTTGCCTCATGGAACACATTGTCCACATTAAAATATGTTTTTTGTTATTAATATATTTTTAGTATAAATAAATATGATTTAATCTTTCATATTAAAATATTCCATTGATGACCCACTTTGAATTTTTTTATTTTTATCATTATTTTTAAGTGTCACATATTAATTTTATATTAAGAATTGAATGAATTAAGCTATATAAAATATTAAAATATTTTCTCTTAAACTTTTTTTTATATATAAAGTTGATATCAATATAAATAATTTAAATCTTGTATTGAAATACCTTTGAAGAAAACCAGATTTAAACCATTGGGTGCACTTGTATTTATTAATTTAAAAAATATTTTAACCACATTGTGGAATATTATGGTATACTTGATCATAATATAGTGAGACAAATTTCTAAATCCATTAGATGTATGTGTAATTTTCAAGTTTAAAAATATTTAATGTGTAATTTTTCATTGTTTAATATATATATATATATATATATATATATATATATATATATATATATATATCTGTGTGTGTGTGTGTGTGTAATTTTACATTGTTTAAATCTTATTTTTCAACATTATATAGAGTACATAACTTATATTTGTAAGTTCAAAAAATATTTGCTTTCAAGAAAAATTAGCAGAAATAAAATACCAAAAATAATATACTTAAAAATGACCAAAATGTAAAAAAATAAAGTTATTTCAAACTTTTAACAATATAAACTTATTTATCTTCATTTGTTTTATATGATATATACATAATTTTTTTAAGAATATATAATATAGACATAGGTGACATAAAAATTATTTACATAGCATGTGCATTTAAATGTAGAACACATTGTCCACATTAAACTAGTTTTTTTGTTATTAATATATTTTTAAGTATACATGAATATTACTTAATCCTGCATATTAAAACATTTCATTAATGAACCACTTTAATTTTTTTTTATTATTATGAATATTTTTAAATTTCACATATTAATTTTATATTTAGAATTGAATGGATTAAGCTATATAAAATATTAAAATATTTTCTTTTAACTTTTTTCTATATATAAAGTTGATATAAATATAAATAATCTAGAACTTGTGTTGAAATATGTTTGAAAAAAAACATAGTTAAAAACAACCAAAATGTAAAAAAAATAAAGCTACTTCAAACATTTGAGCATTATAAACTTATTTCTTTTCCTTTGTTTTATATGATATATATGAAAAACTTTTCATTGTTTAAATCTCATTTTTGAATATTATATAGGGTACATAAATTATATTTGTAAGTTCAAAAAATCTTTGCTCTCAAGAAAAATTGGCAAAAATTATATACCTAAAAATTACCAAAAATAACATACTTGAAAATGACCAAAATGTAAAAAAATAAAGTTACTTCAAACATTTTAACAATATAAACTTATTTATTTTCATTTGTTTTATGTGACATATACATGATTTTTTTAACAATATATAATATAGACATAGTTGACATAAAAATATTCAATATTCTTTGGAAGATTTTGAGGATTAGGGCAAAGACACTTTTAAGAAGGACAAAAAAATTGCAGCATTATCCTATCCCATGCATCCCTCCTCTTCATCGTGCCCCATCTCTAGAATCGACCATATCACTCCCCACACCAGCGCTATTGTTTCTGGATGCAACATTCTGATCAACCGCAACACCGAGGTAAAATTAGATGACTCTATCATAATCGTCCCTGCCTTTTCACATTCAGTTACTAATTCCCCAAACTGCCATAATATCAACACTCCTGGAATCTTGAACACTGTTGAAACACAAAAAAATCCAAGCAGTTGGATCAAGGACTGTAGGAACATTTCTTTTAACACCGACCGGGAACCATGGCACACAGGTCCCATACCAGACTCTAACGATGTCATGCATCTGAGCAGTTTGAATATTGACTTCATTTTTTATCCATCTCATGAATTCTCTGCCTCAAAAATCATTGACCCCATCACCGCCATCCCTCCCATTAACATCACATCTGGTCCTGCTAATCAAAAACCATGGCATGCAAATCCCTTACATGACTCCAATGCTGAGGCAACACTCACTCATCCAAGGAGTTGCATTATCGACAACGTCTCCGGCCCTTCTCATGATATCACTACCCTAAAAAACATCGACCCCATCACCTCTATCCCTCGCATCTGTCCAGAAAACCGTGAACCAAGTCACGAAGATTCCATAGTTGGATCTATCATTTCCCATTTGGTCGCTCACCCATCCCAAAACAATGCGCAGAATTTGGATTTTAACAATCCCTCTGTCATAAACCTCTCCAGCATTAATCTGGACCCAACCTTCACTACCCTTCTTCAAAAAGGCCTGAATTTTACCATCGCCCCTAGTAAAATCCCAGTTGAAAACATAATTAGTAATATAGAAATTGCAGTAAAAGATCTTAACCTTATTAAAGAAGAAGAAATTACACAAGACATTGTGAATGCCCTAAAAAATGCTAGACCATCTTCGTGCAACATATCTAAGGAAGAAAAACTTGCACTAAATAAACTAAAAAGGAATAAAAATATAATTATCTTAAAATCAGATAAAGGTAATGCGACCATAATAATGGATAGGTCTAAATATGTTAAAAAAATGGAGGATCACCTTAACAATAGTGGTTGCTACAAAATCTTAAATGAAGACCCCAACACCAGAATTCTGAAGGAAGTAACCAAAAGAATAAAAGATTCATCTCTTGACACTATCACAAAAAACATAATCACCCCTTCAAGCTCGATCACCCCTAAAATATACGGTGCTCCCAAGATTCATAAAAAATACATCCCTCTAAGACCCATAGTCAACACGATAGGCTCACCCACCTACCTCCTTGCTCAATACCTTGCCAAAAAACTTTGCTCCCTTATCGGAAACACATCCTCTTATATTAAAGACTCCACTTCCTTTGTTTAGTAGACCAAAAACCTTGATATGAAAGATGAAGATCTCATGGTAAGTTTTGACATTGTCTCCCTTTATACCATGGTACCTATAGATGAAGCCATATATGTTATCAAAACTATCACAGACAGCGAGACTATAGAGCTCCTAAAATTATGTTTAAAGTCATCTTTCTTCAGCTTTAAAGGAATAATTTATGAACAAAATCATGGTGTAGCTATGGGCTCGCCTCTATCTCCAATAATTGCTAACATATACATTGAAAATTTTGAACAAAAGGCCCTCAAATCCTTTCCATTCACCCTTGAGGAATGGAAAATATATGTAGATGACGTCTTCGCAAAATGGATCCATGACAAATCAAATTTAAATGATTTATTAACTCACATTAATAACATATCAAATCATGTTAAATTTACCATGGAAATTGAAAAAGATAGACAATTACCTTTCCTAGACATCCTTTTAAAGAAAAAAGATGAAAAGATTAGCACCAAGGTCTAGAGAAAGGAGACTCACACTGAAAGATACCTTCACGCAAACTCTCATCACCATCCTAAAAAAAAATTTGGCATCATCAAAACCCTAACAACTCGGGCCTCTAGAATTTCAAACTCTCACCACCTTGAGCATGAGATAAACCACCTCCGCCGTGTCTTTCAACATAATGGATATAATAAATAAGTCATCAATAAAACTATTCACCAAACCCTTAATAATAATAACTTGAAAATATTTTTTGGCATCCCTAAAATCTCTTTGCCTTACATAAAAGGAACAACTAATAAAATCTCCAGAATCCTAAGAAAACATAACATTAAGATTGCCTTCACTCCACCCAATACCATCAGAAATATGGTAGACTCAGCTAAGGACCCTATAAACCCTAGATTACAAAAAGGAGTTTACATCATACCATGCTCTTGTGGGAAAGAATATATTGGTGAAAATGGTAGATCCCTTAACATTAGACTTAAAGAACATGATGCCAACATATCTAGAAGCAGAACTGAAAAATCAGCCTTGGCTGAACATGCTTTCTCATCCTCTCATTACATACGAATGGAGGATGCTAAAATTTTCTCCAAAGAAGAACATTACCTAAAAAGAAAAATCAAAGAGGCTATAGAAATCGAAAAAATGAAAAATAACATGAATTTTGATGATGGCCTTAATATCAACGATACTTGGAAACCCCTAATATATCATACTTCTCACAAGAAATTTAAAAATAATTAAATTTTCTAAGCCACAATTTGTCTTCGCTTAATTTTAACCTACCCTATAATTTTAGCTTTCTAATTTAATTTGATAAAAAAATTTTAATACAATGATTTTTAAATATTATTAATAAAAAAAATAAAAAAATAAAATAAAATAAAATAAAATAAAATAAATAAAAAATTAAATAAATAGATAAATAAACACAATTAAAATAAAATAAAACAAATAATTAATTAATAAATAAATAACTAAATAAATACAATTAAAATAAAATAAAACAAATAATAAATAAATAAATAAATTAGGAATTAAATAAACTAATTAAAAATAAATAAATAATAATAATTAAATTAATAAATAATTTAAATAAATAAAAAACATTAAACATTAATAATTTTAATTTACATTACTTGCTTAAACCGGCCTCCTTAATAAAAATAACAAAAAAAAAAAAAAAAAAAAGTCATCATTTATTTATATTTATATTAGGATTCTTTTGCCCTAATCCTCACAATCTTCCAAAGAATATTGGACATTTACCCCTGAAGATGGACTCACTTAGGAAGTCTGAAACGTTGGGTTGAAAACCTTGAAACATGTTATTCCTCTATTTCGAAAACAAATTTACCTATATGGATTCTCTTTTCATAAAAATATTACTTAATCCTGCACATTAAAATATTTCATTGATGACCCACTTGGAATTTCTATATTATTATGAATATTTTTAAATTTCATATATTAATTTTATACTAAGAATTGGATGAATTACACTACATAAAATATTAAAATATTTTATTTTAAACTTTTTCTATATATAAAGTTGATATCAATATAAACAATTTAAATCTTGTGTTGAAATAATTTTGAAAAAGAGCCAGATTACCATAATCCATTGGGTGCACTTGTAATTATCAATTTAAAAAATATGTTAACCACATTACTGAATGCTCTGGTATACAATGTATAAATAAAACATACAAACATTTCATTGTAAACTTTCACTTGATCATAATATAATGAGACGAATTTCAAGCAAATTTCAGAATCCATTAGGTGTACACATAATTTTTAGTTTTAAAAATATTTAATGTCTATTTTTTCATTGTTTAAATCTCATTTTTGAAATTTTTTTAAACAAGAACGACTATGGTATTTATATGAAAATTCAAAGTCGTTGGATTCCTGTCCAGCAACAAAGTCTTACAAGTCTTCCCAATCTATTAGTTATAGAGTTTATTACCAAAATGATGCCCACAGTTTTAGTAGAAATGCATTTACTAGAAACACCGAGAGTTCTAAACTTCCTAGATACACTATAGACTTTATGGAATAATCCTAAAAGTAAAATTGCAAAACATTGCATAAAAAAAAACCAACAGGTATGATTATACCTCAGGACGTCTAGAAAAACTCCTTATGTGTTGATCGTGCGTCGTTTTTGCTAGCTACTTGGCTTGCCTATGCTCATGTCCATTATAGTCTGGGTACGTGATTCAATTTTTTCTTGAAGTTTATGGGTCTTCTCGCCCTTGTCATCTTGGTCCACCTGCTGACAGAGACTGTGAACGTCACTCCTTAACCAGGACATCAACTTTTCCTGCTTTGCAGTCCTAATCTCCTACAACATCATCCTTTCTATGGTGAATTTGTCCTTGTCCCTAATATTGAATAATAATTTGTTCAAATTAATGTGTAGGTGGGAAAATTTAGCCTCCTGCTGACTATGAATATCTTCCATTGATGTGGACGAGTCCAAGGGGGAGTCCAGGTTACACTTTGAAGGGTCCATGTCTTTCCAATTACTGTGGCGTCAGGGTTTCAAGATTGTTTACACCCTAGTCTCTAGTAACAATGGTAGTTTTCACCCCCTTGTTCTCCTAGAAACAGTGCAGATAACTTTTTCAAATTGTTCTACTGAGAGCCACGCAGTGATTGTTCTGGAGCTAAAGCTCCCAACTCTAGAATGAGGCACTGCCCATATGACCACTTCGGGAATTGGAGGAATGGTTCTGATGGAAGGGGAAGCCATCCGTTGTCGTATTTTGAAAGATCAACATGTCATAAATTCTTGGCATGCCTCTATTGTACTTTCTCCCATTGAAATTCATTGCTCTGCCAGCCAAATCCCTCTTGCATGCTCATGTTTGAAGCCAGTTCACTATATTGATGGTCACCATATCCATGGCGCATGTTTATCGAACCTCCACTAGATTGATATGACCTTCCTTACCCTCATCCAAGTGGTGGGTGATTACATTAGGGGTGAGCCAACTCCACCATGTGTCATGTCAAATTGACGTGTCATGAGTGGTGATAGTTGAGAGGTAGCTATGACATGTGCCTTGGGTATTCAAGAGCTCATGTTTCTTGTGGAGATTTCCCTTGGTTCATTTGTGTTTGGTTTCCATAGTCGTTAGGGAAGGTTGTAGATCTCAATTTATCCCCCTAGAGTAAGGTGGCTTGGGGGTAGCACCACTTCCTGATTTTCTTTCTTATCGACCATGCTATTTAAATCCCGCATCACATGCGAAGGAGTCAGGATTTCAAAATGGGGGAGAAGACCTTCTATACGGCACCAAATCCTAGATTTATGTTTCATTATGGCTTTTTGCAGGGCTAGAATGTTCCTAATTTCCTAAGCAGAGTCTCCAATAACATGTATGGCTCTAATGTTATTCCTTCATGCTAGGTCTTACCCTTTCGAGAGAACCATTGCTTCAGCCCGATTGTTTCTTTTCATTCGAATTCCACTGGTATACACTATTCTATTTGTTCCCTCGAGGTTATGCAACACCCCTCTCACTCTTGTCGACCTTGGATTGCCTTTCGAGGAACCATAAAAAATATCACATTTTTGTCTGTGCCTCTTAGCCCCCTGTTTAGTTCATCCTGAAAAAAACAGAGTTTCGAGGGCTCTCCTCCTTTTGGTCTTGTAGGGGAACATATATTTTTTTCTATCGGTATTTTTGAGGGGATTCCACTTCTATTCCACATCCGTTAATCCTTCCAAATCTCCTTTTTTCCACCTATGATGGGATAGGACTTCCGAGAGAAGCTCACAGGATTTGGTTCCTTTTTGATGGGTTGTGGGGAGGTTGTTTTGGAAAATTGCTTTGTTTCTGGCGATCCAGGTTGCCCAACATAAGAACTTGGGTAGAGCAGTCCAGTATTGTCTCATAATCATTTTGGACCAAAGGGAGCTCGGGCAGGTATGTATCAAGGAATGAAACATACCAATAAATGAGTGGGGTAGATTCATGACTTTCATTACTTCATAGTAGGTGGATTTCCACATTCATTTGGTATAGTCACAGTGAAAGAATAAATGTTCAATTGTCTCTTCTTCCACTTGGCATAAAGTGAATCTCGACGACCTAGCTATGCCCCTTTTTAAAATATTCTCTATTGTAAGGATTTTTTTGTAGGCTTCTTGGCAATAGAAAAAAATATCTACGGGATAATATCTGTATTCTAGATGTATTTTCATAACCAAGAATCTTGTTTTATCTGGGGTTCTGGTCTAAGATGGTGATAGGCTATCTTGACCCTGTATCCTCTTTCAAAGTGAATCCATCTCCTGGATTCCTTATTATTCTAATGCAAAGGCACATTTCCCTGGAGGATGGATAGGAGAGTATTTTGTTGATCCACTTGATGGTGAGGAAGGTTCCTGTTAGCCAGAGTCTAGCTCTTCCGTCTTCCGTCTTCATGCCAGTTAGAGATATCGAAGAGAGTGTGGAGATGGTTTTTGTTATACCAATGTCAAAGAGAATGGAGGTTTTCCATAAAATTAAGTTGTCCTTCCTCATCGAGGCCATGTTCTGAGATTTCAATATCTCTTACATTCCCGACCTGCAAATTAATATGGGAGAGAATAAGCGGGGAAAATTATTTGGAGAGGCACCCAACAGGCAAGCCTTTAGATGGCCATTGTAATGAATCTTATCTATTGGGCTTACTTTTGGCTAGATACTTCTTAATTATAGCTTACTGCCAGCAGCCCGAGGGATTGGAGAAGAGATTCCATACTAATTTCCCCCCCATGGCTTTGTTTACCAAAAGTGGATCTCAGATGTATAGCCCTCTCAAGAGCTTGGAGGCTTGAAATGTTTGCCAAATCACCATATGAAATTTTTGTTCATTTCATTTCCCTCCTTGCTAGAGAAATTTACAAATCAATCTGCTGAGCTAATTAACCACTCTGACTGGGGCTAGAAGAGACGAAAATTGATATAGAGGGAGAGACAATAACACCAATTTGATGAAGACTAGTTGTCCCAGTGGGTTTATCCACCTAATTCACCAGTTTTCAATTTTATTTTTGATCTTGTAAAATAATATTTCCCATGCTGATTTGGCAGTTTTGTCTTCAGTATTAGGCATCCCGAGATAACTAAATTTTTTTCAATTTATACCGGTTGGGAAAGCCAAGATTTCAGTAATGGACGCCATTGTGTCCTCGGAGCAGTTCCACCCATAGATCTGACTTTTATAACTATTCACCTCTCCTCCTGAAGCCTCCAATTATTTGTCTATAATTCTCTTAAATCTTCTAGATATAGTCCTTGAGGCTCCTCCTAGTAGAATGGTGTCATTAGCGAACTGGGAATGATTGATAGGTTTCACTCCCTTGGAAATGAGGATGCCTTCTAGATTCCATTGTTGAGTTCCTCCAAAAGGGACTGACTCAAATCATCAACCATAATAATGTAAAGAAGTGGGGAAAGGGGACATCCTTGCTGCAGACCTTGAGAAGCTTTAACAAACCCCATCTAGCAACTGTTTAACAAAAGGGAGATCCAAGGCTGACATATACAAGCATTGACTAATTTGATGAATTTCTGGATGAATCCAAATTTCTCCATGATCTCAAATAGGAATTTGTGTCTCACCTTGTCAAAGGCATTAGTCATGTCCAGTTTAATTGCCAGGCTATTGTTTCCTGCATTCTTCCTCATGTGGATTGCCTCTTGAACCACTATATGTTATCTAAGATTTTTCTCCCTTGGATGAACCCACCTTGATTAGGTGAGATGATGTGTCCAAGAGGGGTTTTAATCGATTGGAAAAAAATTTGGTGAGAATTTTGTAATAAATATTACAAAGTAAAATAGGCATGAATCTTGAAAAAATTACTCGCTTGGATTCCTTTGGTATAAGAGCCAAGAAAGATGAACTGATTCCTCCACTAAGTTTATCTTTTCCCATTGACCATTGGAGCATTCAATGCATATTATTTTTAATTAAGAAATAGAAAGCCCTATAAAAATTCATAGTGAATTCGTCCAGTCCAGGGGCTTTATTTGGATCTATAGACCAGATGCCTTCTATCACCTCCTCTTCCCGTATGGCAACTTCCAAGTCCTCGCTGTCCTTCCTCATGACCAGGGTTGGGATATTTGTGAGGAGATCCATCTCCTATCCTTCCATTTCAATTCTTGTCTTTGTGTAGAGATTCTGGAAATGAGTGAAGGTTGTTTGTTTCAAGTCTTCTGCCTGAGTGATTTTATCATTATTTTCGGTGGTGATTTCCAGGACTTATTGTGATGCTCCCTTACGTTAGCCTATTTGTGGAAGAATGTAGTGTTATGGTCTCCGGCCTCCAGCCAAATACTTCGCGATTTTATTCTCCATTCTTCCTCTTTTATATTTTGAGTGTAAATTTGTCTTCCCAATTATTTTTCTTTGCTTAACAGTTCTTCAGTTACCTCTACCGTCTCCATGTCATTAGTCAGGTCTTCCAACTACTATTGGAGTAACTTACTCTGCCTTGTCAGGAATTTATATTCCAACTTGACCCAAATTATCAGGACATTTTTTCCTTTTCTATGTTTCTCTTCCAAAATGAAAGTTGGAGATCCATGGATGTATCTACTCAATTCTTCTCTAACCAGCTGATGGACTTTTTCTTCTTGAATCTAAGTGTTAACTGAAGGAGAATGGGATTTGACCCCAATATGTCTTTTTCGACATATCCAGGAAGATAATGTGGTGATGTAATGTTGGGTTACTTACAGTATCCCCCTTATGGTACCTATTAGCCAGTAACCAATAAGAGTGTATCATTATCTAGTCCAATCACGTTGCTATGTGAGCCTCCAATGTTCGCCGATTTGACCAGGTGAAATTTTTCAATTTGGGTTTGAGGTCTTCTAAGTCCCATTGAGTGAGGAGGTCATCCAAATGTTCCCTGAAAGGATCCTTGACTTGGTCTCCTACACATTTCTCATTTTCTAGGTGGGTGGTGTTGAAATATCCCATAAAAATTGTGTGAGTATGGTGATCAATATATTTGAGTTTGTTCAAAGTCTGCCAGAACTGTGTTTTTTCTGAATAAGATATTGGAAAATATATATTATATAGGTTCAGCCTTTTCTTAGTAACTTTTTACTCCCAAAGAGTTAGAAGGATACTCTGATATTTACCTGATGGATGAGGGTGAAGATTTGGCTATCCCATATGGTACAAATTCCCCTAGAGTCTCACCTGGAGGCAACCATCACCATGATTCCATTGTGCCAAAATTGTGAGGTTGTAGCTATCATTTTCGCTTCTCCTAACTTAGTCTCTTGGATACATAGGGCTGATGGATTGAGGGTGGTGATTATGCCCTTCGTGATTTTTATTTTTTGGATACTTCTAAGTCCTCTACAATTCCAAGAGACTAACTTCATTATTGACTTTAATTTTGAAGGGCCCTGCCTGCCTCTTCAAGGAGGCATTTTCTTTGTTCTATCTCTTCCTGTGTGTATCCTTTAAATGATTTTAAGTGTGGTTGTATGCCTAGAGTTTTGTCTCTTTCCGTGAAGATTTACCTAACCTTTCGATTTTTCTTTCTACCTTTTTTTTCCTCAGATCTTCTTCTGTGGAAGTTTCCTTTTCCTTTTGTGCTACAGAGGTTTCTCTAGTTTCTTTTCCACCTTCCACTTGTTTGCATATTCTTGAAAAAGGGTGAATTTGGTTGGATGATGATTTGGATATACTACGAATGAACAGGAATTTTCTATTGGTTCTTCCACTACTCCTTCCATTTTCTAGGCTTGGGTCTAAGGCTGGGACTAGTTTTGGGTCCTGTCTCGGTGCATAGTTTCTTTATCTCCCAGAGTTTCCAGTATGGCAAAGTTTTTTCCCTCTTGTTGCTTATGATTGGAGCTTGATGATTGGATTGTTGTTTGCGAAGGAGAATTTTTCTTGCCTTTAGTCGTAGGTTGTATGGGGGCTCCTATTTCCCCCCCTTTGTTGTTGGGAGATGATTTCATTAAGGTCGATCCTTTTGTTGAGCTCTTTTACTTCTGATTTTACCAATGTTCCTGATCTGGGCTTTCTTGGTTTTCTGCGGTGGCTCCCTTTGGGAAATCTCTTACAAAGTGTCCATACTCATGACACTGCCTACATTTGAAGGGGAGTTGGTCATAGTCCAAATGTTGAATATGAGACCATCCCCTATTTTCCAGTAATATTTCTACTGGTAATTCCTTCTTAAGATCTAGTTCTACGAATATTCGTGCACAGGAAAACATTTTTCCCTTGGGTTCGGCCCTGTCAACATGCCTTCCTAAATTGTTCCCAATGGCCTGAAGGCAGCCATAATCCCAGCAAAAAAGAGGCAGTCGAGGCAGTTTTACCCAAACAAGAACGCATGTGGGTATATCATCCTCGGGTTCAAAATCTAGAGTCCATTTATTCAGATACATTTCTCTTGGTATGAATAAATAAGGCCCGCTTCAGAAAATCATATCTTTGTCTTGTACAAATTGAAAAACAAAGGTAAATAACCCCTTACCCACAAAGAAAACTGAGATATCTTCTGTTGTGAGAGGATGCCAGTTTTTTCCTACACATTGCTCCATGGAGGTTGGGGATTACCATATTCTAGTGAACTGCCCAAACAAACCCCTTTCCAAATTTTTTTTTGATTTCTTGTGAAATGAGATTGATGGAGGTTGGGCCTTTGGAGCATTTTCTAGTCTTTCAACGAAATTGGAGCCTCCATTTCAATTTTCAGCCTTCTTTTGCAGTGCTTGAACCAATTTTGTGAATTTTGGATCTTCGTCCAAGCCATGAGGCGGGGGAGGGGGATTATCCCCCTCCTGATCCATCACTATGGGCAACAAACAATGACGTGAATCTGAGTTCTCTGAAGCCCTGTGTTGAATCATTAGCCATTCAGGACTCCAAACCCTAATATTTTTTCGCAAAGCTCATTTTAGATTTCATTTTTTAATATTATATAGTGTACATAACTTATATTTGTAAGTTCAAATAATCTTTTCTCTCAAGAAAAATTAGCAAAAATAATATACCTAAAAAATACCAAAAATAATATACTTAAAAATAAAGAAAATGTAAAAAAGTAAGGTTACTTCAAACATTTTAACAATGTAAACTTATTTATTTTCATTTTTTTAAATGATATATACATAATATTTTTAACAAGATATAATATTCATATATACATTTATCTCGTGGAACACATTGTCCACATTAATTTTTTTTTTCTATTATTATTATATTTTTAAGTATACTTGAATATTACTTAATCTTACATATTAAAACATTTTATTGATGACCCACTTTGAAATTTTTTGTTATTATGAATATTTTTAAATGTCACATATTAATTTTATATTAAGAATTCAATGAATTAGGCTATATAAAATATAAAAATATTTACTTTTAACCTTTTTCTATATATAAAATTGATATCAATATAAATAATTTAAATATTGTGTTCAAATAGTTTTGACAAAGATACAAGTTTTTAGAATCTATTAGGTGCACTTGTAATTATCAGTTTAAAAAATATTTGAAACAGTAAGACAAATTTCAGAATCCATTAGATGGAGGTGTAATTTCCAATTTTAAAAATATTTAATGTGCAAGTTATATATATATATATATAGATATATATATATATAGATATATATATATATATATATATAACTTGCACATCAGTGATTAGTAATAAACCTAATTAGTAATTGTACTATATTTTGCAAAAGAAATATAGTAAAATAGTTGTGTAGAAAAGAGTAACATGAATGGCTTTATTTTTTATATTTTGGTTATTTTGAAGTATATTATTTTTAGTATTTTTTAAATGTATTATTTTCATCAATTTTTTTTTAGAGCAAATATTTTTTGAACTTACAAATATAAGTTATGTACTTTATATAATATTCAGAAATGAGATTTAAAACTATATATATATATATATAGTTTTAAATCTCATTTCTGAATATTATATAAAGTACATTTCTGAATATTATATAAAGTACATAACTTATATTTTTAAGTTCAAAAAATATTTGCTCTAAAAAAAAATTGATGAAAATAATACATTTAAAAAATACTAAAAATAATATACTTAAAAATAACCAAAATATAAAAACTAAAGCCATTCAAGTTACTCTTTTCTACAAAACTATTTTACAATATTTCTTTTGCAACATATAGTACAATTACTAATTACGTTTATTTTAGTAAAATAGGAAGAAGAGAGATATAGAGGATCCACGTAAATGTTCTTAGTGTAAAATATGTAAAATAGCAAACATTCAATGCTCATATACAAGTAAGGTTTGGAAAGAGATGGAAAATAAGATCGATTTTGATAATTTATGAAGTGATAACACCGTAGAGCATGTGCCTATATGGTGGCTTGGAAATTCCACAACAAAGGAATTTAGATCTCTAATTTCTATCACTGCATGCCATATTTAATTACCGAAAAGTCTTAGTATTTGAGAAGAAAAATTCTTCCTAATAATTCAAGTTTTAATAAATTGAAGTTTTAATAATCTTAAAAAATAAAAACGAATCCTTTTCAAGACTAGTGAGTTGGGAGCATACTAAAAAGTCTATGCCTTCGGCTTATTTTGATGATGGTACCCATAAGAGTCCTCGAAGCAATGGAATGGGAGGAATATTATACCAACAACCAAAAGAAATTTGTTTTATAATTATTTGCTTGTAATGAATTTGATAAAAAGAGTATTTGACATCACAAGTTATGATGTGAAACCACTTTTTATTGAAATTAAACACATTTCAAACAATTTTAACTGCACTATTTTTTAATATGTGTACAAATAAAAGAGTTAAAAAAAAAATTTATTGGGAAACGAAGTACTTACTCTTTTTTTTTTCCAATGTCTAATTCTGAATGAGAATGACGCCAATTGAAGAATACTGCAATCTTCTTTTTCATGATCTTATTCCGACACCTTTATTAGCATAAAGATGATATATTAAATAATAAATATTATATATTAAACTCGCCTAGTAATTTGTATTATTTTTATTGACTTCTCATTGACTTCTCAGGTTCCCAAGTAGAATTTTGCTATTTTGTACCGTTTGATATTTTGTACATGTTTTTAAAAATAAAATTGTATTTTTTTCTACTAAGTTATTACAATATTAAATTTAAATAATTCATAGTATACAAATATTATAACATGTTATCTAAATAAATATTTAAATTAATAAAATTTATGATAAAAAAATTATGATCAGTTTTTTTAAATATAAATTAAAAACTAAAATAATAATTTAAATAATAAAACAATATAATAGCCTCGATGGGTGGGAGAACATGGGGTATGGATTCTAACTTTTGGTAGACGAAATTGGAATAGATGACACAATGTAGCCGATGGAAGGGCATCGACACCAAGTGGCGTCGCTTGAATATAAGTCTCGGGAAGGTAACATTCGTCAGATTTGATATTATGTTGCTTCTTGGTATGGGAGGGAGGGTGTGCAGTCTCAATCATAATGAGTATGCATAGGATTGTCACATATGCATGCCTCCCGACTCGCTTAGATTTGCAACGAGGGGAATTGGCACAAGTGGGTATGCTTACAACATGGTCTCTGTTCAAGTGAATAATAGGGCTATGTGGTACATTAGAGAGTAGGCTTGGACGGGCATTATGGATGTGATTTTGTTTGAAAATGAAGTTGTGACTGCGAAATATCACGCAGAAGGGTTTGGGATTGGGTGTCACCACCAGGTCATAAGCGACAATTGGGTAAGCGAAGGTCTTTTTGAAAGTTTTAATTATCCCTTATATTTCTTTCTCGGTCTAGGTTTGGCTTTTCTTCCATGTTCCTTTCATGGGAGTGTGTAGTTCTAGGTCAAATTTCAGTTTTCCGAGGTTGGGAAGGTTGCAGTGCATCGACCCCATCGATGGAAATTCGAATTTTGTTAGTTTTTTGTTTGTGAGGGTGGTTACAAAATCTCTTGGATGCTTGAGTCTCACCCAGCAGGTTGGAGAGCCAATAGTTATGACCATAGACTGGGTGTCATCTCTTTTTTGGAACTTATAGTGTCTTGGCATGGTGGTGGGTATGTCGAGACAATGTGCGCAGGCTAGGCATGGTGCAAGTCCTCGGGGGTAACCTAAAGGGAGAGCAGATTGTGCATAGGAAATAGAGGAGGGCACGACAGGGGGGTGTAGGCACAAAGGGTGAAGTTTCCTAGGCTTGTGCCTAGTTGCTCGGAAATGTAGAACATTCGCTCATGCTTCCCTCCATTATTGAATAAAAATATCAGAACGGTAATGAAATAATTGCAACATTTAATGATGTCAAATTCAGTGACGGTGATATACTGGATAGGTTCATTTCCGTTCAGTGAAGCGAGCATCACTCCAATGAATGGTTAGACGATATAAAACCCTGACTTGTGCATATTGACTTCCACATCTGTGAAGTCCATGTCCCTATAAGGGATCTGATATGAGAACCATAGTAAAAAAAATTTCACACATTAATGATGTGAAGTTCAGTCAGGGTGATATAGCAAGCATCACTCCAATGAATGGTTGGACGATATAGAACCCTGACTTGTGCATATTGACTTCCATGTCGGCGTAGTCCATGGCCCTCCAAAGCCTTTGGGTGTTGGTCATGCACCTCTCCCTCCTCCTTGATATGTCATATGTTGGTTGCTTCTTAGTCTTACTGGTATTTTGGGTTGTCGAGTTTTTTTCTTTATGGAATTTATGTAAAAAATTACAATATCTAATTTGTGTTTGCACCACTCTCATATTTAACAAATATGATCCAAGAAAAAAAAAAACATATATGGATTGTAATTTTCCTTTTTTCTAATTTAATGAAAGTTTTTTTTTTCTGAAAAAATAAATAAAATAATATAATTAAATTAAACTTAAAAATATATATATTAATAATAATAATAATAATAAAACAAATAGTAATAATAATAAAATTTACACTATAATATTTTTGTTTAATATATCACCCTGTATACATTTTAGGTATATAAAATGTATATAAAATTTATTTTTAGTGAAATGTAAAGTAAATATAAATACAGAATTAGATACACATGTTTACCATAACTATATAATTCCCAAAAATCAACATAAATTATTGTATTATTAAAAATTTCTTATATATAATTTTCCATAAAAAACATGTGACTGGCCTACCTATTTAAACGACTTTCGAACCCTTATTAATCCCATCCATAAATATGGGTCGAAGCTGAACGACATGTTGTCGCAAAAATCCACTTAAAACAAAACATTCTAATATTTCGTAAGAATCCTATATCAATATGTATAATATGAACATCCTTTCAAAATAATGTAAGTCTGAAGTCATTGAATGCTATTTAAATTAAGGAAATCTGGCATGGCTATGGGATAGACAAAACTGGTAGAATGAATAGGCATATATATACTGATGAATAGAATTTAAAAATAAACATATTCGGCGCATAGCTTGTCTTTTTTTTGGGGTGATTAAATAGTTTCTATCATGTATCCATAATATCGAGATTTGTATCCATAAATTTCTACAATTATCTAGAACTATGGGATTTTAAAGATATCGAGAATTAATTAACTCTAAAATGACTGATTATCTAAAAGCAATTTATATTAAAAACTATGTTTCCCATTAAAGCTAATCTGCAACTAATTCTTCAACTTGCAATCAACTACTCTTTTCATCTAAAACGAGATATTAAGATACTTTAGCCTTTTCTTTGATCTCTACTATTACATTTATTAATATTGGAAATTTCTAAGGGTTATTTCCGAAATTCAATAATATTTTTTTGCAATGGTTTGGTCAAGATATATTAGCTAATCTATATATCCACAAAATAGAATAGATATATTCACAACGTTGACAAGTTAATGAATGAAGTGATATTTAGTATTAATTTGGTTATTTTTGTAGTCAAACACATGATTTATAAAAAGTGTAATAGCTGAATCATTATCACATAAAATAGGAGCTCACTGCTTTTACCTTCAAGCCCAAAGTCATCTATCAAAATTCTTAACAAAATTGCTTGATATTTTTGTCATATTACTGAAAAATACTCTATTTTAGTTGATGAAACGAAAACAATGGGTTGCTTCATGAATGCCCATTAAATCAATAATGCACCTAGGTGACATTTATAACCTAAGGTACACTTTCTATCATCATTAATTCTTTCAAAATCACAATTTGTGTAACTAAAAACATTTCTACCCTTTTAATTAGTGTATAAAATTCCATATTGTATTGTTCAGTTAATATACATTAAAATAATTTTTCGTTCTTTCTAATCAGTTTCTTTTGGTGACTCCGTGAACCTAGATATAAGCCTCACTAGATGCACTATTTTAAGCCGTGTGCTTGTGAGATACAGTAGTCTACCTAATAATTACTTGTACAAAGTGGAACTCACGGTTGGATTGTTATCATCTTTGCTTAGCTTGGTTCTTTAGACAATTGGTGTGATTATTGGACCGCATTAAGACATCCCAAATCTTGTAAAAATGTCCCTTGCATAATTTGTTTAACAAAAAAAAGGTTTTTGTTTTAGACTACCCAATTTATATCTCAAGAAAATATTTCATGTGACAAATATTGGTCCTCTAGAATTCCTTATTCATGGTTTCTTCAACATCTTAAAACCTCAAATTTCCTATGTAAATTATACCATCAACACAAGTGCAAAAAATTAAAATATTTCCTTGTAGACATGTTTGTGTATAGAGTGATTTCATTCATGCCATGTTTGACTCCATTGTTAAGCATATATGAATCAATTCTCTTGCACCATTCTTTGGGGGATTTTTTTAACCCATATAAAGTCATTTTTAGTCTGTAAAATTTCTATTCTTGAACCTTGACTTCATATCGTACAGGCTAACTTACATAAAATTCTTCTTTCAAGATTCCATTTAAAAATAACTATTTTACCTACATTTGGTAAATTGACCAATGATTCTTTGTTTCTATTGCTAATATTATTATGAAAATACTAAATCTTGCTATTGGGGAAAATATTTATTCATAGTCCACTTCAGGTTGTTGTGCAAAGTCTTTTGCAACCAATATGGGTTTATGTTTTTCTAGTTTTTCTTCTCATCAAACTTGGTATTATAAAACCATTTAACATAAATGATTGTTTTTCCATCTTGTATTATGCAAGCCTCCATCTATCATTCATATCTATGGTTGTAATTTTTTTTATTCATATCTTAAACCATTTCGTTATCTAAAATATGTTTCTTGGAGGGACAATAAAGATTTTTTTTTTTTGAATTATATAGTTTTTCATAAATCCCTCTAAAACTTCATGGTTTATGTAGAATGTCACTTTTAGATTTGTTTCTCGACATTAAACTATTCATAGTTTGTCCTACTTGGTTTTCACCTTCAGTTGGAACTTCTCGACATGGAAATCCTTTTCTTAGTTTTTCTATTGCATCACCTTATTGAAATGTATGTGGAGAAATTTGATTCCTATTTCCCCCTTTATCTTTATCATTCCATGTTTGGCCTTCAAGTAATTTATCATGTCTTCTAATAATTGTTTTCTTGGTGATAGAATTATACAATTTGTAAGTCTTCGATTCTACACTATATCCAACAAATATGCATTTTCACCTTTCTCATCCAATTCCTCCTCATTTATTTTAGAACATCTAGATAGATTACACAACCAAATATTCTCATGTGTGTTACACTTGGATTCACACCACCTGAGGCATATGAATGAGATTTGTATTTGACATTTAGGATTGGAGATGTTTGAACAAAATATAAAGTAAAAATTGTACTTCTTATGCCTAACACTATTTTAGAAAATTATTTGTCTTCAACATGCTTCTTGCCATCTTTAGAATGGTTTGATTTTTCCTTTCTACTACTCCATTTTGTTGTGTAGTGTACCATGTTCTAAATGGGATTTTGATACTATGATCCGTGCAATATGTTTCAAACTCTTTGGAATCATATTCACCTCCTCCATTTGATCTTTATGGGTGAAAATGTGAAGTTGGGTTACACTTTTTGCCCTTTTTTGAGAAAAAACTTTCATTTTTTCAGTTCTTCAACTTTCTGCAAGCTAAAACAAATTTTCTCTTTAGAATTTCATTTTGTGATAAAAGAAAAAGTTTTCAAAAATTTGTTAGTTTTATATTACTTATTTTTTCAAATCTTTTTATACACATTTGATATGTCAACGTAGCGTTTCTTTGAGTGTGTGATTTTTAACAATCAAAGGATTCATAAGAAGTCATGTCAATATGCAATGTTGTATTCTTTGAAAAATTGTGTTCATGAGAAACTAAATGTGTTACAATAATATAGACAGATTCTACTTTGGTTTCATCATATTTACAATGCGAATGGATGCATATCATAATTACTAGAATTTTTTGAACTAGTCCAATATGAAAAAACTACATATTTTGAATAGGTTTTGTGACGCAAGAAATTTCTTAACATATAAGTTATAAACTAAAAATATAAAAACTACCCATTAGAGACGACAGACCAATGTAATGCACCATAATTTTAAAAAAAAAAATTACAATGTATTTTGGAAGATACATAATTTTAATTTCATCGAATCACAATGACATTCAGAAATTGTTTGCACCCATTTTATTACAAAATTAATTAAAATTAGTAAATATTTATGAAATTCCATAAAATTTATATTTCCTGAAAGTAGATTCAATTCTGAAAATGATTGTCTTGGTTCTGACAGTTAATTCAGAATGTTTCATGGAGTTTAATCACTCCAAAGTTACAGATATGTATTCAGAGCTTGGCTCTGCATAATTGCTAACGCGTTAGTTCGGAAAAACCCTTAAACAAAGTTTGGTCGAACTATTTTTTGTGTTGACGGCCCATCATGTCGAATGACATAAATGTTTGGCCAAAATTTTACCTGACTTTCCATCGGCCGGAAAATACCGCAGAGCCCCTCCAAAAAAAAAAATTGCTGCAATTTAAGGAGGGAAGGAGGGAAACTCTAACTAGCCTAACAGGACCAGTAGAGTCTCTTTCCTTCCCAACCCAATCATGAAATCGAGGCAGGGGTAAAGTTGGGGTATCCTCTTATTGGAAGAACAATAGGGTTAATTTGTCCTCTTATTGATTATTTTCACATATTTTCACACATTTGGTCTGATTTTACAAAGGTTCTGGTCTGATTTTACAAAGGTCTATTTTGGGTTTAAGGTCTCTTGTAGGTACATTCAAAGAACATTTTTGCAAAAAAAAGGTTGGGTTTAAGGACTTTTCTTGGAGGAACATTCAAAGGACATTTCTTGGAGGTATGTGATACATTCTTTGGATGTTTTTTGGGCTTCATTTTTTTTTAAGGTATGGATTTGGGCTTAATTTTCATGGAGGTATGTGAAACATTTTTTGGATGCTTTTTGGGCAACATTTTTTTTAAAGTATGGATTTAGGCTTAATTTTCATTGTTTTTGAAGGTATGGATTTGAGCTTAATTTCAAGAGGACTCTTTTTAGGCTTAATATTCAAAGGAATTTTTTTGGACATTTTTTGGAAGTATTTTTTGAAGTGATAATTTTTTAGAGGCTTTTTTGAAGGATTTTTTAAAGTGGAATTTTTTAAAAATTTGGAATTAATTTTCAATAGACATTTTTTAGAGGTATTTTTTGAAGTGACATTTTTTTAGAGTAAGTGTTTTGAGTGGAAGTAAATCTTTTATAATGATTTTTTCAAATGATTTTTTGTTTAACTTTTTAAATGAAATATTTTTGTAGGACTTGGAAGGAAATGTTTTGAGCTTCGATTAATTTTTATAAGACATTTTTTTCTCAGATTTTTTGAAGTAAGTGTTTTGGATTGAAGTATGCAGTTTTTGCAAAAAATTTAAAATAAGTTTTTTTAAAATTAAATCTTTTTTGATGTTTTTTTTAATTGAGTTTTTATCTAAATTTTTGAAGGAAATTTTTTGAACTTCATACTCTATTATCATGGGAAATCAAAGGAATTGTACGAGAAAATATGGTCGAAAAGGAGACCCTGAGGAACATAGAGAAGAGATGATACAATTTCACAAAAGAAATATAGAAGCACTGTCAAATATTGAAGGAGAAAATCAACCTCAACTAAAAGTTGAAGTAGGTATGTAAATGTAAATATTACGAGTTTGATATATTCAAAATTTTCCTAGTGTAAAATGTGAAGCTTAATTTTTATTTAATGAACTAATTTGAAAAATATTTTGCAATGTAAACAGATAGAGATATTACTCAAAACATTGATGATGAGATACAAAATTTTGAAAGAGAAAATGAAAGAGATATTGAACCGATGATTGAAGATGTTGAAAATGTTGAAAGAAATTTAAGTAAATATATTGAATGGGATACAGACACACACACACACACATACACACACACACACACATGCACGTATTATTGAAATTATACATATAAATTTATTAATTTAGTTATTTATTGAAGGTGTAAACTTATTATATGTACTATTCATTTGAATATGTACAGATGAAATCAATGTCGATGATGAGATGTTAGAAAATGTTAAGACTCACACTTATGGAGATAAAAAAACAGACCGTTATATACGATATCATGCTAACCGCATTTTTAATACGTATTTCTTAAAATAAAATGTGACAGTTCAAGCTCAATTGTTGAAAGGTATCCTATCATTAAGGAAATTAAAAGAAGCTACAACTTTATTGGGTATTCTAAAATCAACCAAAGATAAAAAAATGAAGGAAAATGTGATACAAAATATAAATAGTGTTATAGATTCAATTAGAAGATCCAGACAGAAAAATGTTTCAGTTGTACATAGAGCAATGCATATGGCAGTGGTTTCATCAAGTACTAAAGAGAATCTCTTGGTAAAATCTATGACACGAGCATTAGAAGCCTCACAAAAAACTTTGCACAAACATCAAAAATTTCGGGTGGAAATAGATGTAAATGATGAACTCATTTGTTAGAGAGCTATTTGTAGGCAATCATACAAAGATAGACTTGGAGAACATGTTCAAAAAATAATAGATGAATATTGGACGAAAAATTCACGTCTTTTTCCAAATGCAAGGGATGTGATGCAAAGAAGAATAACACGAAATCAGTATGAACAACATGAAAAACATTTCTTGGAAACCACTCAGATAGAGTTGTTTAACAAGTTCAAAGAAGAGAATCACAAAATTCATGTGTCAATCAGTGCTTTTGTTCAACAAAAACCATGGTATGTAATACCTATCACCATACGCGACACTTGTTGTTGTCGTTATCATGTGGAATTTGTGTTATATTATGATACATTCCTTAATTTTGGTAGAAAATTTTGGAAGGATTGACTTCCTCCTTCCACTATCCGTGATTTCATATCTCAAATTCTATGTGAAAGACAAACCGATGATCTATTTTAGGAAAAGAAATGCGTTGGTGGTAAAAAAATGCGATGATTATGGAAATTTGATTAAATTTCAAACTAAATATGATATTGATATAAATGATCAATCATTGTCCAACATGGATGTGAAATGGAAGAGATATTAATATATCCATTACTCTATTCAAGGTCCAAATAGTGCTAAAAGAATTGAATTACGAGAAGAATAAATTTTTGTGATAGACTTTGTGAGAAAGTTTGAGACAGAAATTTATAAATACACCAAGCATTCCCATAGAGCTTGATGGAAAGACTAGCAATTCAAAAAATCCCGTGAAGTTTTTCCACCAAGGACCATTTTTTCAATAATTTATTTTGCAGAAAACTACACATTTGTTCCACAAAAAGAAATTCAGAGTGAATACTATCATTCTAACCAAGTCTCCATGCTCGTCCATGTTCTATATAGATATTCTGAAAAAAAACGTCAATCATATAGAAAGCACCAGTGAAAATCGACATTTTAATAAAGAATATCACTTTTATATCAGTGATGATCGTACACATGATACATAATTTGTACAACATTGTTTTGGAAATATTTATGATTCCTTGAAAAGTTTGGGAATAACATCTATGAAAATTGGACATGGTCAGATGGATGCCTAGGTCAATTCAAATTTGGACGATCATTATTTTGGTTGTATTGTCTTCATAAGAAAACCTACATTAAACATTGTTGGAATTTCTTTGATACTGGTCATGGAAAAGGAGAACATGATGGTGTAGGGGCATGCATAAAATGAGCACTTCGAAGATATCCTCTACAAACCGACTTGTGGAAGCTAAAGAAGTTTTTCAATGGTGCATCACTGCTCTAAGCAATGAGACTAACCGATCAAGGGAAGTGCGAAGGTACATTCATTTTAATTTTTATTGGATATCTAATTTTAAAATATGTACATTTATCACAATTTTATTATCTCTGATTGATTATCTTTGATTGTATTTTGATATTATATTTAAATTCTTCTTTGAATTTTCCATATAAAGATTTTTTTGGCATATTGGGATCGAAGAAGTAGATAGATCAATTTGAAATGACATTGAAACAATAAAAGGGACTCAAAAATTGCATTCAATTAAAACAAAGTTGTCCACAAATGTGTTTGCATTGGATAAAAGAAGATATTCTTGTTTTTGTCATGTTTGCATAGACAACACAGAATCCAATGACGTTTGTGAAAACAAAATGTATGTAAAAGATTGGAAACATACAGAGCTAAATACAAAGTGAAAAATTTCTATTGCAATGTTTGAATAAATGAAATCAGAGGAGACTACAATATCATCTGATGGTGATCGAGTTTCTGGACCTATTAGAGAAGGTAACATTTGAATTTCTTTCAAATGATAAAGATATAGAAATAAATTTAAATGCATAAGTTTGCTAAGTTTGTTTTATTGCACAGGAGATGCTTTTTTTGTAATTGCACCTACTGACAATGCTGAAAATGTGAAGTATTATTTGATGTGTTGCACTAAATGGAAAATGATATTATTAGAAAAATATAATGATCACGGGTTTCGATACGAAAAAGGATCTATTATACTAAAAGGATATTTTTTCAGACAAACTAATCAAAGTCGGGATTTTGTTTACTTTCAAAACTATGGACCTAATGTCATAAGTTGTCAATATAGTCACTTGGTGTGTGCAGCATGCATAAAGTTGATAGAGGTTCAATCAAAGAAGAAAACAAAAATTAAGAAACGAAAAATGTCAAAATAGAGGTTCCATTGGAATGTTTTAGATTGAACTGCCGAACAATTTCTTCTCTTTGGATTATGTTTTAGAACTTCCAGAACTCAACTAAAAATTGAGCTGTCTTGTTATGTTATCTGTGCAAGTGTTTTCACATGTACAAATTGTTTGGTACATGTACACTAGGATCAACTGAAAGTAGCTTTTATATACATGCATTGATGAAAAATGTTGCGCATATTGGATAATACACACACACACACACACACACACACACACACACACACATATATATATATATATATGTTCTAGAATGAAATTAATTGTTCAAGTAGTTTTACTATATGTGCATTGATGAAAAATGTTTCATGTACTGAATATATATGTTCTAGAATGTAATTAACTGAAAGTTGTTTTTCTATGTGCATTGATGTAAAATGTTGCACGTATTGGATATATGTGTGTGTGTGTGTGTGTGTGTGTGTGTGTGTGTTCTAGAATGCAATTAATTGAATGTCATCAATTTACCAATTTATAAATCAACAAGGCTACCTAGTTGAGTGCATTAATGACATTGACCCCAATTCAACAAACATATATCTACTTCTCATATTTCCAATCAAAATTATAGGGATTTATATGGAAAAGAGGTAGAACATATACCCCATCAACTACTTTTTAGAGGTCAATGAAAGTTTCATCATGTGGGAAAATATTTGGAACACTTGATTGTACTTGAAATTAATCTTAAGATTGTTTTTGATCTCTATATACTCTTGTTTGAGTGAAAAAATTTCCAATGAAAAGAACGTAGGTTTTCAATCCAACTAACCATATCAATTGAGCTCTATTTGAAGAAAAAGTAAAAAAACCAAAAAGCCAACAAAGTAACATCCTTGCTTGTTATTTTTTATTGGAATAACTAAAACATATTAAGGATTCTCTTCATTGAAATTGTTTTTGGATGGAGAATCCTTAATATTATTTAGCTATTATAATAAAAAATGACAACCACGAGTTTTATTTTTCTAACATGTTTTGTTGGCATGTTAGCTTTTCTTTACTCTTTTTTCAAATAGAGCTCAATTGATATGGTTAGTTGGATTGAAAAGCTATGTTCTTCCCATTGGAAATTTTTTCACTCAAACAAGAGTATGTAGAGATCAAAATCAATCTTAAGATTACTTGAGTACAATCAAGTGTTCCAAACATTTTCCCAGATGATTAAAACTCGTATTGGTTGAGCCTTCTCTGACCTATTCCATTTAACTAGATACCTTCATTGAGCTCTAAAAATTAGTTGATGGACCATCCGAAAATTGAGTTTTTAAAAACTTTTTGATTATATCGTGCAACATTACTTCACATGAAATTCCAATTGTAGTTCAACTATCCAATAAAAACATTTAACATTATATCTCACGCCAAATGTAGATCAACCATCGAAAAATTAACTTTTAATTTAACAAAAAATTATAGATCACAACATTACTTCACATGCCAAATGTACTTCAACCATCCAAAACTTGAGTTTTAAAAACTTTTTGATTATATCAAAACATTACTTCACATGTCATGCCAATTGTAGTTCAACTATCCAATAAAAACATTTAACATTATATCACATGCCAAATCTAGATCAACCATCCAAAACTTAACTTTTAATTTAACAAAAAATTATAGATCACAACATTACTTCACATGCCAAATGTACTTCAACCATCCAAAACTTGAGTTTTAAAAACTTTTTGATTATATCACAACATTAATTCACATGCCATGCCAATTGTAGTTCAACTATCCAATAAAAACATTAAACATTTAACATTATATCACATGCCAAATGTAGATTGAAACCATCCAAAACTTAACTTTTAATTTAACAAAAAAATTTAGATCACAACATTACTTCACATGCTAAATGTACTTCAACCATCCAAAACTTAAGTTTTAAAAACAAAACAAATTATAACACATCATTACATAACATGCCAAATGTAGTTCAAAAGCAAAACATTAATTTATAGATGACAACATTACTAGTAGTTCAACTATCCAAAACTTAAGTTTTAAAAACCAAACAAATTATATAACAACATTACTTCACATTCACATGCCAAAAGTACTTCAACCATCCAAAACTTAACTTTAAAAAACAAAACAAATTATATTAACACAATAAAATATGTCCAAAAATTGTAGATCTCACAAGTATCAAGTATCAAGATCTCACAAGTATCAAGTTATATATATATATATATATATATATATGACTGTGCATCTAGACAATATATAAAAAAGTAAATTTAAGACTAGAAATCTCAATCAAATCTAAAAATCATGTCCATCAAATACAGATGGATGTAGTGTCTTTCCTAGCAGAGTCTTAATCCGCGTGCTATCTTGCGAAGCATGGGGAACTTGTACACAATGCACGTACAAACATTAAAATTTGATGTTTTAAAAATGAGTGAGAATATATAGAACTTCATGTAAAAAACAAAATATAAAAAAAATCATGCAATTCTCATGAGGTTCCCTCTCCATTTGTTGCTCGCCTGCTACAACTCCCCCCATTGGAACATCTCCAACAGTAAACTGTACAATATACATGTACAATTATATATATATATATATTAAAATTTTTCAGATGAAAATGCATGTATATAAACTTATTTTCAATAATATTAAAAAAAAGTTAGACAACTTGTTCAAATGGTTGAAATGGTGCGGATGTTCCTATCTCTGTCACTAGAGTCCGTGGATTAAAGAAATCTTCTATAAAAACCTAAAATTCAAAAATTTAAAAGTATAAAATAACTCAAGATCAAGATCTCAATTTATAATAAAACTTTTAAACTTCAATTTATAAATTATAACTTTAAAAAAAACATATATATTTAAAAGTGAAAAATTGAATACTTCTGCAAGTGAATTTGGGACATCTCCTAAGAGAGGCTCCAAAAGAAAATCTCCAAAAACCTAAAATTCAAAAAATTTAAAATAACTCAAGATATAGATATATCTCATTTTTTAACGGAACTTTTTGAGGTGGAATATATGTAAATTAAAAACATAAATTTTAAAAGTGAAAAATTGTCCATACTTGTTGTGGATCTGGCACATCTCCTAAGGAAGTAGAAGGTACATCTCCCAAGGAAGAAGAAAATATCGCCATCCCAAAGACATCGGACAGAATTGGAACCTGTTAAAACATTTTATTATTATATATGTACATGTACATGTGTGCACAATTATTTATTTTAAAAATATCACTTAAAAAACACTAAAATTTTGTCAACATATCTTGATGGTGAGACCCATCTTGATTGTTTGAACCAGAGGCTCTGAACGTGATATTAACATTTTCGTCATTCATCATGTGTGACAACTGAAAATGGTGTTTTAACATATAATGATACATTTTTGTTGGATTAATGTACATACAAATAAATGTATACATATACATGTGTATTTATTACAAATTGTACATATATGAGTTAAAATAATTGCACCTTAACCATTAACACATATCGTTCCCGTGCCCTCTTCCTCATGAAGAATTAGGTCTTGTCAACCATTGCGACAATTCTTTGCATATATTTTGAGATCTTCAACACTCACGTTGTCAATCTCTTCATCTATAAAATACACAAAATTGGCGTGTGCATTCTCACGTGCTCTTTGTCGATTCAGACAAACATCGACTCCATCCAATCCACTATGAAAATTGTCAATGATGGCATCCCTTGCTTCTGGACTAATTTGAGAAGTGACATCCATATCTGATCGCAAAGTTTTGAACCAAAAAGGTCGACTAACCAATGGTGGCTCAAGGCGAGGCAACTTAACATCACACCTAGTGCCCTTACGATCACACAATCGACCTTTCCCAGGACAAAAAAATTCAGACGGAAGGTCATTGTAATTGGCTTTCATTTTCAAAAAGAATTTTGCATAATTTTTTTTTGCAAAATAAAGAGGAACCTCGTCGTTCCATGGGAGTCTTCCATAGGCTGCAAGGTGTCTATCATACAAATAGTGAGCTATATTGGGGTGCTTGAAATATTTCACTTTCAGCATCTTTCTTCTCGACCCTTCTTTGAAATTAAACATTGACTTCGCCATTTCTTTTGTAACTCTTTGTTTTACATCCTCCCATTTATCGGGACCCATTACTGTTTCCTTTATTTTTCTCATGACTTATACAAATGTATCAGTCGTTGGCCCAAGATTTCGGTACACAGCTACTAGTTCACCTAGAGAGTGTGTAACTATTTCCAAGCTTTGTCGACTCTCAGTAGGTAGAGTCAAAGCCACGAGATCTCTCTGCAATTTTGCACGAATTTTTTGACACCTTTATAAGGTGCATTGCTCCATGTTTATTTCCCAAGGTATATTAGAAATGTCGGCTGAATAAGTCGTGGTGGGTGGACAATCTTCTTCTTCAATGAAGCATTCTACCCTGTGTCTTTTTTGACCAAAATTTGGAGCATTTTCAGCCTCTACATCAATATATAAAATTTGTATATTAGAAAAAACACATGTAAGCAAATTTGTACAAATTTAATGAAAAAAATATTCAAATTGATGGCAACCTCGATGTGGTTGGCTAGCATCTTCCCCACCTTGAAACTGTTGGGAACCAGAACGACCCTGCTGAGAACCAGCACCACAAGCCGTTGATTAGCCTCCGAGGAAATAAATATCAACACCTTCACGCAACCTGCTAGCACTTGTTGATGGCCCTCTAAGGGGATTTGAACCACCACCAACCTCTCTAAACGAGAGAGAAGCTTCATAAACAAATACGAATTTATAATCAATTGAAAAATACATTCATACATATAAATACACGTACATATTCATTGATTAAATTGCGTGAACCATACCATGACTGGGTGAACCATGGGCATGCTCCATGGATGGAGTAGAGACCCTTCTCCTCTTAGCTCCTAAAAAATAAAAAATGAAACTTATTAACAACTAATTTAACTCACAAAGTTGATAAAAAATCAATTCCATATGTAGACACATGAATGGAGATTTAAGATTATATTTAAATACCATGAATATCCCTTGATCCTTGATGCCCCCCTCTCGTAGAGATATGGGATTCTGTTGATATTCGTTGTTCATCCTCCATGATATATATATATCTACGGTGGACATTTACACTTATTTTTTTAAATAACTAATTTAAAATAAATTCAAAATAAATTTCAAAAAATTAATGTAATTTAGTATAAACAAATTATGTAAAACACAACTTTCAAAGCACTAATTGATGTGTGAAACTCAATTTAAGAAAAAAAAATAAAAAAAAATGATAAGTTCACCAAATTGCGCTTTACATGGTGGGAGCACACTTGGTATAAAATTGAAAAAAACACATTGTCATTAAAAAAGAAGTGAAACTCCATTTAAACAAAAAATTGTTGAAGTCCCTGCATTTTAATTTTATAAAAATGTGAAGTTCACCACTTGTTGCAAATGTGAAGTTCACCAAGTTGCGCTTTACATGGTGTGGTGGGAGCACACTTCGTATATAATTGAAAAAAACACATGGTCATTAAAAAAGACGCATTTATAAGTACACAACACACACATATCCAAGATATGTTACAATTTCCATCAATAAATTTTGAAGGAGAGCGTCTCAACACTAATTCATCTTTGAGAGATGAATCTTGAATTTTTGAAGAAGAGCATCTCAAAACTAATTCATCTTTGAGAGATGAATCTTGAATTTTTGAAGAAGAGCATCTCAAAACTAATTCATCTTTGAGAGATGAATCTTGAATTTTTGAAGAAGAGCGTCTCAAAACTAATTCGTCTTTGAGAGATGAATCTTGCATTGGCATTGCCCCATATAATTATAATTCATATATTAATTTATCTTTGATAGATTAATCTTGAATTGGCATTGCCCCACGCACTAGATCGGCAGACATCTTATTCACATTTGAGCAATGTCTTATACTAAAAAATTGAAATTGGCTAACAATGTTATTTTCTATTCCATCCAATTCTTTTAGCCTCTCATTCTTAACTTGGTACATGCCATTCATCTGGTTGCATACAAGTTCAACATTGGTGAAAACTGCAATTCCATTTGATCCATACTCCATAGTTGTTCCCAAGCCTTCTATCAATCCAATATAATATGCCTCGTTGTTTGTTGTTCTTCCCGGTATATTCATTTTCCTTTGGAAGAATTTTCTAGTCACAATATTGGAAAGCACATATGTAATCACTGCTTTCTGTGGATTAGGATAGCAAGAAAATTCTATGCATAATTTCCATTTTTCAAACATATTTAATGGTTTTCTTATCCCTGAAAAAAAACAAAATCAATAAAAATATATATTAAATTGACATTTATTGAAAATGCATGGGAGAAATGACACAAGATCATGAGATAAATGAAGAACTTATATTTAGATCTATTCCAGAGATTGACTGTAGGGGCATTTACTAAATATGTCACCTTTCATAAAAAATGAGATCCAGAGGCTACCTAGCCCTTTACAGACTCTGCCTATAGAACTTGTAGAATTTAACACTACTTGTCCCAATTATACCCTATGAAGGGTGTAGAGGACCCATGGAATCACTCACACTAATTTACGTAGACATAAGGGTGTATAAGACTGCATTTGTTTTACATTGAATATTTTTCATTTTAAATTAAGAATCTATCTGAAAAAATTACCTATATAAGGTTAAAATCTATACGTTTTGTAGCAAATCACTTTTGGTTTCAATGGGAAAATTTTATGGCTAATGTGTTTTTCTCGAAATTTGATACACCCTATTAAAATGGGAGATATATCGAAATGATTCGTATGTTGTAATAAAATATAGATTGTTGTGAAACCAGCTCCAAAAATAGAAGAAAAGAGATATCAACGCCTTAGAAATAAGCCACTTCGAGAGGGCAACCTCCAATACATTACATGAATGAACAATTCTTGGATGATACAATTTACAAAACCTCCTTTCTATATATAGGAGTCCATGGGGCCATAATGTAATCCTAGTGGGCCACAATGTAATCCTAGTCGACCTAATAATAATAATTTAAGGGCACAATAATAACAAAATGGGGTTTACAAGGGTACAATAATAAAAATAAGGGGGTTACACTAACAACAATAAGGGACTATACTAGTAATATAGGGACCTAATATGCCCCTCTCCTTCAAAAAAGTGTTGTCCTCAACACTTGAGTAGCTCTGGGTGCTTCTGTATAAAATTCTCATCCTCCCATGTAGAATCTTCAGTGGGTAAGTTCTTCCACTTGATGAGATACTCCGAAATTGATCGATTCCATAGCTGTCGAGTTCTTGTTTCCGTGACTGCTTCAGGTTCCAATATGATTTTTCCTTCCTCATCAAGTTCTGGCAATATTGTTTGAACTGGAAGATTTTCACCTATAACCTTCTTTAAGCATGAAACATGGAAAACTGGATGCACTCATGAAGAAGAAGGAAGCTCCAATTTGTATGCCATAGTACCAATATTTTGCAACACCTTGTAAGGACCATAGTACTTTGGCGATAATTTATTATCCTTCTTAGCTTGCTTGAGGGACATTTTTTGTATGGTTGTAGCCGTAAAAATACCCAGTCTCCTACATCAAAACTTCTCTCGCTGCGATGTTGATCTGCCTGTTGTTTCATTCGATTTTGTGCCAAATTCAGTTTATCCTTTAAGAGTTGGAGTGAAATGTCTCCTCTTAACCACTTCAAAAAAAAAAAATTCTTGGCATAATAGAATTTTGTGCTTCTAGTTGTCACTGCCATTTAAATATACCATTTAATTGCAACAATTATGCCATTCCATGGGATAGAGTTTCCTATGTTTTTTTTTTTATGTGTACCTTAGATCATTATTTTAACTTTGATTTATTCCTTCCGTAAGGTTTGTGGTGACTTATGTTGTACACATATATCAAGATATCAATTGTGCATACCTATGGTGGATATATTTGTATCTGTCCATAGAATTATATTCATATATGTCAATTTTATCCATATTTCTTTATAGAGCTCACCACGTATATGGTTTGGACTTCCTATTCTTATTTTTGCATCGTGACTATGTTACGCACTTATTGTTAAATGCTTGTACCATTCCCCTAAGCTGGAAAGCTATGGTTGGACATCGAATTTATCCAATGTTCTTAATGACTTAATTCGATTTATGGAATTTCTCAGTTTTCGTTCATCTACGTTCAATTTTGCCTTGCGGTCATGGTTTGATGGGATAATTTCCCGTACCTTTGTCACCATAGAGATCTCGTGTAATTTCCATTATGACCAAAATTTTTTATGGGAGTAGACGACATTGAAGTCATCGTACTTATTTTCTATGTTGGCAAGTTGGAATTAATGTGGTGAGGATTGGATAGCTCGTCGTGCTTTCCACGTCGATTTGGGATCATGGCCTTCTGAGGATTTAAAGCCTGAGATGTGATCCCTCGTCCTGGTTTTTTCATGTCTAAATGCTAGCGTTGCACCCTTACATTTTTATATTTGTAACACATATGAGTTCATTAATCATGCCAGTCCTGGAATACGATTGGAAGTACCATAAAATTGATTTCAATTAATTTTTCATTTATAACCTAGATGACTGTGCAAGGGTTCTCGATTTTTCCCAATTCGATCCGTGGCATCCCATTGATCTGATGACAAGTGGACGGTGTGGATGCTTCATATCAGATAGGTTTTTATTCGTTGGGTTTAACGAATCATGTTAACTTCTGGAGTTGCAATTGAAATTTCCGGAGTTGAACCGGGAACTTCGGAGTTGCAACTGAACTTCGTAGATACGACTATACGTTTGTGATATTCATCTAGAATATCTCTTTTCAAAGACTTCACATTGGGAACATATAATCTGTTTTTGTAGCAGATCAACCCTTTTTGGTTTTGAGTGTAGTTAGCCCTCTCCTTCTTTCATATTTTCACCTTTAGGTTCTCATAATTTGGATCCTGGTCTGCTACCTTTTTCACTAAATCTTCTAAATCAAACTGGGCACTACTTCCAATACTGTGTATATTTTGACAAGAATTTCTGCTCAAGGCATCAGCAATTTTATTTTCTTTCCCTTTGATATGTTTTATGTCCATATCAAATTCACTCAGAAAAGATAGCCATCTGGCTTGTCGAGCATTCAAATCAGTTTGGGAGAAGAAATATTTGAGACTAATATGATCAGTGATCAATGTAATTTTTTTTCCAAGAAGATAGTGTCGCCACATCTTCAAGGCATGAATAACAACAGCCAACTCCAAATCATATGCACTATAGTTATGTTCATGTGTCTTCAGTTTCCTAGACTCATATGCAATAAATGAATTTTCCTGCAAAAGGACTCCTCCCAACCCCTCTCTATAGGCATCTGTACATACCACAAATTCTTTATCAGGCTCTGCAATTTTCAGTATAGGGACTATAGTGAGTTTTAATTTTAATTATTCAAAACTATTTTGGCATTTTTCAGTCCACTCAAATTTGACACCCTTTCATTGTAGTGAAGTGATGGGATATGCTATGGCAGAAATTCTCTCCACAAACCTGCGATAATAACCTACAATCCCCATGAATGATCTCACTGCTGAAACATCAGTTGGTACAGGCCATTCCTTAATAGCATTTATCTTTTCAAGGTCAACAGCCAACCCTTGTTCAGAAATAATATGTCCCAAGTATTGGATCTTGTCCTTATAGAATTCACATTTGCTAAATTTGGCATACAACTAGTTTTATTTCAGAGTTTGCAACACTATCCTCAAGTGTTCGTTGTGCTCCTCCTCACTTTTTGAGTAAACTAAAATATCATCTATGAACACTAGTACAAGTTTATCCAAGTACTTTTTTAACACACTGTTCATTAAGCACATAAAGGTGGCAGGGGCATTGGTCAACCCGAAAGTTAAGACTACAAATTCGTAGTGACCATACCTGGTTCGAAAAGTTGTTTTTCTAATGTCTTCTTCTTTAATTCTGAGCTGGTGTTAACCAGTCCTTAGATCGATCTTAGAAAATACTGCAGCTCCTCTTACCTGATCAAAAATATCATCAATTCGAGGCAAAGGGTATCTATTTTTTATTGTCAACTTGCTCAGCTGACGATAATCAATGCACATTCTAAAGGTTCCATCCTTCTTTTTCACGAACAGTACCGGTGCTCCCCAAGGAGACACACTCGGTCTGATATAACCCTTATCCAGCAATTCTTGCAATTTCATTTTCAGTTCCATAAGTTCAGGGGGACTCATTCTATAAGGGGCTCGGGAAACAGGTTTTGCTCCAGGCACCAAATTGATTGAAAAGTCAATCTCTCTTTTGGGGGGAAGATGAGGGATCTCGTCTGGAAAAACTTCCTTAAACTCCCTCACCACTAGCAAAGTATCCATCAAATTTGCTTCAGGTTGTTGTTCTATTTCTTCAACCTGTACTGCATAAACTTGATATCATTTCCTAGCTGTTATTTTTAATTGCAGTGCTGATATTTGTCTTACAGAGATGGGTTTTGGTTTTCCTTTGAGAATAAAAGGTTTCCCTTCTTCATCTATACATTGTAGGGTTTTATCCCAACATTTCATCATAGCCTTTCTTTTTTTCCAGCCAATCCATTCCTATCAGCAAGTCATATGAGCCTAAGGGCAGAATGTTCAAATTCACTTCTGTCTGAAAATAATTTAATTTAATTGTTGTTTGGGGTAATTTATGTGTTACCTTCCTCTTGGTTCCAGTGGCTAACTGTACCAACCAAGACTGCTGAAATTTTTCAGTTTTGAGATTGCATTTTTCTACAATTTTTGGGCTAATGTAACTCAAAGAGGCACTTGGATCAATTAATACTGTAACAGATTGGTCAACAATCTTACCTTCCATCTCAACCATGGTAGCTTGATGCTCTACTTGTCGATTCTCCAAGGCTGCACTGATAGTAGGTATATTTATTTCTATGTCATTTACTGTGGTCACTTCTCGGTCTCTCATAATCATCTGAATGTTTCGGTGGGGACAATCCCTCAAGAGGTGAGGTTCTCCACAGCCCCAAAATTTCAGAGGATCCCTCATTTTAACTATGCCTTCCTTCTTGTTTTCTCCATCTAATTTTTTGGAACCAACTTGGGACTGAGTTGTTTGGCTTTATTTTTGTTTATTAAACTTTTTCCTCTGATGATTCCTACCAAAATGCTTCAAATAAGTTGGTTTTTGTTTCTTCCCTTTGAACTCACCCTTATTTACCCAGCTTTTCCCATGCTCACCTTTTCGTTTAAACTACTGGTAGCACAATCTCGCTTTTCTAGCAGCTTCGTCCATAGTTTTTGGATTATCAAACTCAATAGTCTCTTTATACACAGTAGGCAAATAGTTCAAAAATATTTGCACCTTTGCCTTCTCTTCTCGAATGTATGGGACATATCTCAATAGATTTCTAAATTTGGTGACAAACTCATCGATAGTGAGTTGTCCCAATCTGATTTCATGGAATTCCTTTGCTTTATCATCATAATAGTGTTTAAATAGCGGTTTTTAAACTTAACCTGGAATATTCCCAAGTAACTGTCTTTTCATCAATGGCATGTACCATTTTTGTCTCCTCCCACCACAAGGTAGCCTTACCTTGTAGCTGGTAGACAGCTAATATGGCTTTCAGATTTCTTTCATATTCATAGACTTGGAAATATTTAATCATGTTCAACAACCAGGCTTCAGCATCTTCTTCCTTCTCCCCATCATAGGAAGGAGGTTTGATCTTTCGGAATTCCCCCTGTAGTTCCTTTTTCTGGTTATAGTGATGCCTAACAGCATCATCTTCCTCAGACTCATCATGCTTCCTCTTTCTGGAACCTTCTTCCGCTTGGCTATTCCGCGAAGTTAATTCTCTGATGAGTCTTTCCTGCTCCTCACTAGCTAAGGACAATCTGTCATTCTGGCTTCTTATCTCAGCCATTTCTCATTGCAAACTATGCAACATAGCCATCACTAGAGCATTGGGATCTGGTGTATTATTTTCATCACGTAGGTCCACATAAATTTCCTCACCTTCTGCCATTCAACTTTTCTGTTTCAGCACCACTGTACACTAAACAACACAGATCAGTAAAAAATTTTTTTTTTTCTTTTTTCTTAACAATAAATAGTTTATACAGTAAGCACATAACAAAAGTGAGCACCACAAAATAGCCCAGTTTATGTAACATGGGCTCTGATACCATTTGTAATGTCTCCTCTTAACCACTTCAAAATTTATTTATTTTTTTCCTTGAAATAATAGAATTATGTGCTTATAGTTGTCACTGCCATTTAAATATAACATTTAATTGCAACAATTATGCCATTCCATGGGATCTAGTTTCCCATGTTTTTTATATGTGTACCTTCGATCATTATTTTAACTTTGATTTATTCCTTCAGTAAGGTTTGTGGTGAATTATGTTGTACACATATATCAAGATATCAATTGTGCATACCTATGGTGGATATTTGTATCTGTCCATAGAATTATATTCATATATGTCAATTTTATCCATATTTCTTTATAGAGCTCACCACGTCTATGTTTTGGACTTCCTATTCTTATTGTTGCATCATGACTATGTTCCGCACTTATTGTTAAATGCTTGTACCATTTCCCTAAGCTGGAAAGCTATGGTTGGACATCGAATTTATCCACCGTTCTTAATGACTTAATTCGATTTATGGCATTTCTCAGTTGTCGTTCATCTGCGTTCAATTCCACCTTACGGTCATGGTTTGATGGGATAATTTCCCATACCTTTGTCACCATAGGGATCTCGTATAATTTCCATTATGACCAAATTTTTTTATGGGAGTAGACGACATTGAAGTTGTCGTACTTATTTGCTACATTGGCAAGTTGGAATTAATATGGTGAGGATTGGATAGCTCGTCCTGCTTTCCATGTCGATTTGGATTCGTGGCCTTCTGAGGATTTAAAGCCTGAAATGTGATCCTTCGTCCCAGTTTGTTCATGTCTAAATGCCAACATTGCACCCTTACATTTTTATATTTGTAACACATATGAGTTCATTAATCACGCCAGTCCTGGAATCCAATTGGAAGTACCATGAAATCGATTTAAATTAATTTTTCATTTATAACTTAGACGACTGTGCAAGGGTTCTCGATTTTTCCCAATTTGATCCGTGGCCTCCCACTGATTTGAAGACAAGTGGACGGTGTAGACGCTTCATATCAGATAGGGTTTTATTCGTTGGGTTTAACGAACTCTGTTAACTTCTGGAGTTGCAATTGGAAGTGTTCTTTGGCTCTTCATTTCTCTTGATCGACTTCTGGTGTTTATACTCTACTCAATTTTGGGAAACGCAACGTTTAGCTCTCTCCATCTTCTGAGCGTCACCATTTTTTTCAGTTTCATCACCATTCAGGTATATGAATTCCATCGTTCAGTTTGTTTTATTTCCTCATTCTTTAATTTTAAAAGATAACCATCTCAGCCACCCAAAATTTGACCTCTGGTTGATTATCGTTCTGCTATTTTGGCTTGGTGTTTATTCTATCAGTTTGAGTTAAGTTCGGCACTAACATTGACCCTTGTTGGGTAGGAATTTCTTCTTCTCGTGTTTTATGTAACCGTGTTGGTTTCATTCGCCGAGTTTGCTCTGGTCCTCCGCAAGAAGTCACTACACAGGTAAGCCATCGATTTGTTGGAAGTAATTTGTCCTGGCTTTGTTTTTTTCTGGCGAGAATTTTCACCATACTCCTTTTTCCTTTCTCTAGGTCGTATTTGGTAGCAGAGCCCTGAACTCTTAGAGGCAACCCTTATTTTATTATGCTCAGTTCCACCCTCCTACATTATGAATTTTTCCTCAATTTTTCTGGTTATAATGATCTCTCATGTCGCCCTAAATTTTGTTGTAGGTAGGTTCGAATCTCGTCGAGGGTTTTCCTCAATGGTATTTGATGGATTTAAAATTTACTCAGCTTAACGTCATTATACCTTGGATTTCAAGTTGGTATCAATGCTTCCTCAGTCAGAGTCGTGACCTAGCTTGCTCGTTGTTGTTATACAAAATTTATCTATACACTTCAATTTTTTTTTTTGTATTGTCAACAGAAGTTTCTACTTTAATAAGGATTTATGCCCGAAACTAGGATTGTTAACAATTTTATGAAATTCTCAAATTAATTATCTCTGTAATATTATCATGAACTCATGATAGCCTTATTTCACAAGTGGTTTCAGAGTTAAATATATATATATTTTCGACTATCCGTCTCTGTTATTAGTGAAAAATCATTAGTATTTTCTAATAGTTTCCAAATTTCTATCTTTATGCTAATAGTCAGGTGAAATGTTTTTCCCTTCAGAATTTTTATTCATAAATTTTATAAGTTTGCCTGTCTTAATTTTTTCTTCTGTAGTTATGTATGGATAGTGAGCCATTTCAGAATACAAATGTACATGGTTCAGTCTCTATTCTCATGTTCAGTGCATAACAATGACATCTCATAAGATATTTGGTCAATTAGATAGATCGATAATATAAACTGCCTTGTTAAGAATTTAATTCCTAAATCCTTTAGGCTTTTCATGGTTATGTGACACAGTTGAGTTTTCTTTCCTATCAAGTAATTGTTCCATAATTGTAGCATGGTTTAAAATAGGTTCCAACTGGTTTCTTGTCTCCTAACAGGAGTATAAAGGTTCTATCATAATCATCATATTATTTTTCTGTGTCTCTTTATGCTTTTACTATTGCAACTAGATGTTCCTTTTATACTGATCCTTCAATAATTTCTACCAATTCTTTATATAAATTTTAATTAAATTCTAATAAACCCAATTGATGTAATAGTTCTTATCACTCATCTTTCTTTCATTTATTAGTCTCAGCTTCATATAAGAGATCGTTTCATTATATTGAATATTTGTTGGCAGCCTCATGCTAATTATGGTGGGTACCTGTATTTTACCATTATAGCTTCGACTGTGTTAACTCCTAGATAAACTACTCTCATGGTTATTTTCCCTTATTAACTGATCTTTACTTCATTCTGTTATAGAAATAGATTGATACATGCAGGAATTAATTTCTATTGTGCTTCTGTTTGTGTATAGATGGTGTATTTTCTCTAGGACATCATGTATTTTCACCCATTTACTATACAACTCAGATTACAGTTCATCTATTTCTACTTTAAATAATTGTACAGGAATCTCATATTGATTTCTCATAGGTATACATATCAAATCATTCTATTAAATCAGAAGTAGATTAAAGTTAAATCCCTAATTTATCTATAGAGGAATATGTATCCTCAGATTTAAACCAACCCTAGTTTAGAGATTTTGCTAGATTCTCCTCTAAAGATTTCTATTTCTACAACTATACATAATTAAGAGGGTAAATTCCTTTTATTTAATTCTGTTAAATCGAGGAACTAACAAATCTAACATCCAACTCAGACAATTATGTATAACCAATTTATACAACATTAAGTAATAAACCCCATGCAACTTAGAGACATACCATTGTTGACATTGACCAACCTCCCAACCTTATAGTTCTTCTGTCTCCCAGAACTCGCCCCCGAGCTGAGATCGTCTCCTAGAACAGACCCACCCCTAATCTATTCAGGACTAGCTTATTTAAGATTTTTCTCCCCAAAGCCTGTTTCTAATTCTGCGTCCAGAATATCAGGATGCTTTTCTTCCTGTTTGCCTAGGCTTCCCATTTTAGGGACTGTTAAAGCTACTTTCTGCTTTTCCCAGCTTTTTACCTCTTCCCAACTACTCTCCACATCATTGGGGAAACTAGATTTTCTTCAAAATCTAATTTGGAAATAAATTCTTTCAAGTATTTTTGAAAAAGTTTTGGGGAATTATTTTCCTCTATCCATCCTCATGGATTTAGCAAGTGATCTCACAATTCTCATTTGGTCAATCTGCACAGCATTATTTTATTTAATTTTCATAATGAAATATCTAATTACATCCACAACATATACTTATCCATTTGGGGTCCACTCCCCTTAGGATTAAAGTTCAATTGTCTAGCTTTGAAAGAAAAACATAAACTAGGGGGTTATTACATGAGAACTTCGTTGATGCTTGATGTGATCTTCCTAACGCTTCGAACCTTCAAATTTTCCCTTAAAGATGATGTAATCGATGGTGGATTATATCCAAAAAGTGCCATAAATGGGGTCATTTTTGCTGCAGTATGGAAGGAAGTGTTATACCACCATTCAGCGAGAGGTAACCACTTGACCCATTGTGTTTGTTTATCAGATACAAAACAACGAAGATATCCTTCCAAACATTTATTTACTATCTTAGTTTGACCATCAAATTGAGGATGATAAGATGAGCTATGAGCTAATTGAGTACCAAAACAAGAAAATAACTCCGTCCAAAAATTTCCAGTAAAAATGGGATCTCTGTCGCTCACAATAACCCTTGGGCTTCCATGTAGCTTTTGAATTGTGTCTATAAATGTAGTAGCAATTGTACTTGCTTTAAATGGATGAGATAATGCACAAAAGTGTGCATACTTGGTAAGTCTATCAACTACCACCATGATGACACTCTTTCCTTTGGACTTAGGTAAACCTATGATAAAATCCATTGAAATATCCTCCCAAAGTTGACTTGGAATGGATAAAGGTTGTAGAAGACCTGGGGTCTTAATTGTCTCAACTTTATTCTGCTGGAAAACCAAACATTCCGCCACAAAATTTTTAATATCAGATTTAAGGCCATCCCAAAAAAATTCTTTCTTCACCCTGTGGTAAGTTTTTAAAAATCCTGAGTGTCCTCCTAAAGGAGAAGTGTGCAATTCCAAAAGAATATTTTGTTTTAGTTGGGAATTCTTACAAAGATATAAGCGATCTTTGTACCATAAGGAATTATTTTTCCAACTAAATGTATCAGATGTACTAGGATCTTGCTGCAACTTTTGAATGAGTGTCCATACATCTTTGTCCTTCTTCCATTCATCTCTTGCTTCGATTATCCAATATGGTTGGATAATAGAAATGGCACAAAGCAATGCTTCCACCTCTTCATTCTTTCTTGAGAGTGCATCTGCAACAACATTAAGCTTTCCTTTTTTGTAGATTATTTCAAAGTCATAACCAAACATCTTTGTGACCCATTTTTGCTGCTCTTCTGAAGATAGTCTTTGTTCCAAAAAGTGTTTAAGACTATCATGATCAATTTTACCTTGAAGTGTCTTCCCATTAGGTAAGTTCGCCATTTCTTTAGTGCATGCAGTATTGCTAACATTTCCTTCTCATAAATAGGTTTCTGTAAATACTTTCCTTTGATTGGACGACTTTCAAAACCAATGGGTCTTCCTTCCTGCATTAAAACTGCACCAATTCCATTTCCTGAGGCATCACATTCCACAATAAAGGTTTTTGTGAAGTCTGGTGTAGCTAAGACCGGTGCTAGGCACATTGCCTCTTTAAGACGTTCAAAGGCCTTAGTTGCTTCAGGAGTCCATGAAAATGCGTCTTTCTTCAATAATGTTGTTAGAGGTGCTGCTATTCTCCCATAATTCTTAACAAACTTGCGATAATACCCTGTTAACCCGAGAAATCCTCGCAACTGCTTTATGGTTGTGGGGACTTTCCATTCCTTAATGGCTTTAAATTTGTTAGGGTCTACCTTAACACCCTCGTGAGATACAATATGACCCAGATATTCCACCTCTTGTACTCCAAAGAAACATTTGGATGTTTTTGCATATAATTGTTTCTCCTGCAATAGTTTGAGCACCCTGTCAACATGTTCAACATGATCCTTCCAAGACTGCTGTAGATTAGTATATCATCAAAAAATACTAGCACAAATTTTCTAAGGAAGGGTTTGAAAATGGAATTCATCAACCCTTGAAATGTAGAAGGTGCACTGGTAAGGCCAAAAGGCATGACCAAAAATTCATAATGACCCTCATGAGTTCGAAATGTTGTTTTTGGAATATCTTCAGTCTTCATTCTATTTTGATGATATCCTGAACGAAGATCCAACTTGGTAAAATAAATTGCTCCATGTAATTCATCCAATAGTTCATCAATCACAGGAATGGGAAATTTGTCTTTAATGGTGAGCTTATTGAGCTCCCTATAATCCGGACACATTCACCATGATCCATCCTTCTTGTGTACCAATACTACAAGAGCAGAGAAAGAACTTTGACTAGGTTGAATTATACCCGCCTCTAACATTTCTGCAATCATACGTTCAATTTCGCTCTTTTGGACATAAGGATATCTATAAGGCCTGATGTTTGGAGGAACACTTCCTGGAATAAAATGAATAGCGTGATCATGATCACGAATAGGTGGGAGTCCTTTGGGAGTTTCAAACACCTTGGAATGATTGTCCAAGACTTGTTGGAGATCTGCAGAAATAGATGATTTTGATGTTGAAACTTCTAGTGAGCATAATTGTGCAATTACGCCTCATTGTTCTTTCTTTAGAAGCTTTGTCATGACATTAGAGCTTATTATCCTTCCTGGCTTCCCTTCAATACCCCGTAATTCGACTTCCTTTCCTTCTGATAAAAATTTCAAGAAAAGTTCTTGAAAATTAAAAGCTACCGTCCCCAAAGATTGTAACCATTGTACTCCTAGTACAACATCAGCACCTCCCATAGGAATGGAAAGCATTGGACTACTCAATACATATTCCCCCATGGTTAGCTTGATATTATGGCATTTTCCAGAGCAATTTATAGTTCCTCCATTTGCAACCATCACTTGACATTATGGTGCTGGGCATACGAAACAATTCAATTCCTTGGCTACCTTACAATGAATAAAATTATGGGTACTACCTGAATCAATCAACACTATTACCTTTTTCTTCTTGATATGCCCTTCTATCTTGAGAGTTTGAGGAGTGGTAATTCCTGCCAATGCATTACACGATATGGTTGGACTCATTTCTTCCTCTTCTAAGGCTGGTTCCTAGTGTATATCCTCTTCTTGTTCATTTTCTTCTTCCTCTTCACAATCTATGTAAAATAATTTCTTCTCAGCACACTTATGACCTTTAGTGTATTTTCTATCACAACTGTAGCAAAGCCCTTTTGCTCTTTTTTCTTCCAATTTTTGTGTTGTCAACCTTGTAGGTTGTGGAAATCTAGGCGTAGCAACACTTCCTTCTTTATAGAAGTGAGTGGTAGGCTTCCTTGTCGCCATAATTTTACATTCAATTTTTCTTGCCAACCTGAACGCCTTCTCCAATGAATCAGGTTCCAAAACACGAACTTCATGTTGGATGTTATCCTTTAAAGTACCTATGAAGAGATCAATCCTGTGTTCCTTTGGAATATAAGTTACCCTTATATTCAATTTTTGGAAGTCCTCAATGTGCTCCCCCACTAAACCCTTTTGTTTGAGATTTATCAATTGGCTAAAGAAGGTGTTTCTCTTTGTATCCTCATAATGTGCTATCATTTCCTCCGTAAAAATTGACCAAGTGACAATTTTTTTACGGGAGAAAAGCCATCGATACCATACAAATGTATTTTGTTCTAGATGTAAAGTTGCAATGTGTACCTTTTGTATGTTTTGCACATTATTGAGATCAAAATATTGCTCCATCTGTAGTATCCATGTTACGGGATCCTTGCCATCAAAATTGCTCATATCCATCTTTGGAATATGGTGGTTCTTCCTGCCAGCATTAGAGTTTATGAAATAATGATTATCATTTATTTTGTTCTCATCATGAGTTTCCTCTACTATCTTTTCACCATTAGGAAACATTTGTTGTATCAACTTTGTCAAACCTTCCATGTCATCTATCTTAGCTTCCATGCCAACTTCCATGCCATCCATCTTAGCTTCCAAACCATTCATCTTAGCTTCCACGCCTTTCTTCAAACCATCTATCTTAGTTTCCATGCCTTTCTTCACAACTTCCATTTCATTTTTGTTGCTCTTTGCGATAGAAAAATTTGGTGCACTTGCTCATGGACTTTTGATATCTCATGTTGCATTTCTTTGTCTTCATGAGTCATAGTAGAGCCTTCTGAAGGCTTAATGGGTGTTGAATTATTTTTATGAGGAATTTTAGAACCCAATACTGATAGCTATGCTCAATAGGCCTTTGGAATCAACTAGAACTGAATTTTCAAACAAGACTTATGAAATTTGAAAAAAAATACACACCTTTTCTTGATTTTGAGGAGCTCGATATTGAAACTGAATTATCTCTATGATTTTGAATCTTCAATATCTGAAATTTGGCCCTGACGTCACCCTCTGAATCTTCTTTCGAATGCCCTAAGTCTGACCTGGTTTGGATTCTTCAAGGCAAAGTTATGTCCAATCTCCCATAATGACCCAATTATGGACTGGTTCAGTATAGCAAACTTGTATGACTTGCCACGTGTCACTGTTTCCTCCTTTGGCTCTGAAATTGATAGACAAGAAACTGCAGTCCATGTAATTGTGGCCAATGTTTACAGAATTCCAATCCGATGCTCATAGAGAGAGAGAGTTATGAAGGTTTTCCCACGATAACCTCTTTGAGATGAAATTCGGGAGCCTGAAAAAGACCTAACTTCCACAGATCATATCTCTGAAGATATTGAGAACCAAGCTCTATAATTTTGTGAAGAGGTTCCTTAGGATTTCGTCTTCGCTCTGTAAAAGTTTCGGCTTCTAAAACTTCGTTGAAAAAAATTTATAGCGCAAATTCTGCGATGACCTGTTTAGGTTAAATTCAGGAGCCAGCAACAAGCCCTAACTTCCATAGATCATATATCCGAAAATATTGCGAACCAAGCTCTAAAATTTTGCGACGATGTTCAGAACCTTCGTAGAAAAAAATTTATAGTGAATATGCCACGATAACCTATTTGGGGTAGAGAAACCCTAGAATCCAAAGCTCTAATACCAAATGTTGTGAAACCAGCTCCAAAAATAGAAGAAAAGAGATATCAATGCCTTAGAAATAAGACACTTCAAGGGGGCAACCTCCAATACATTACATAAATGAAAAATTCTTGGATGATACAAATTACAAAACCTCCTTTCTATATATAGGAGTCCATAGGACCACAATTTAATCCTATTGGGGCCACAATGTAATCCTAGCCGACCTAATAATAATAATTTAAGGGCACAATAATAACAATATGGGAGTTACAAGGGTACAATAATAACAATAAGGGGATTACACTAACAACAATAAGGGACTATACTAGTAATATAGGGACCTAACATAGATGCATAAATTCAATGAGCATAGTTTTGAGATATAAAAGTCCAAAATGGAAGAGTTTTTTGTGAAAAAATATCAATGCCACTATGGATATATATCTTCTTCATTAAAAGGATTTTTTCTAGAATGATGTCCATTAAATTGGAAAGAATGGAAAGTATCACAATTATATGTTAATGTGTGTGTGTTTTACATTGAATATTTTACATTTTATTAAAAATTTATTTGAGACATTAACTATATAAGGTTAAATCCTATGTTTTGTATCAAATTAATTTTGGTTCCAATGGGAAAATTTTATGGCTAATGTGTTTTTCTCCAAATCTGATACACCGCATTAAAATGGGAGATATATCAAAATGAATCCTATGGTGTAATAAAATAGTTTCAAGTAGTTTAAAAATATAGATGCATAAATTCAATGAGCATAGTTTTGAGATATAAAATTCCAAAATGGAATAGTTGTCTATGAACAAATATCAGTGGATCACTATGGATATATTTACTTCATTAAAGGAGATTTTTCTAAAAGGATGTCCACTAAGTTTGGAAGAAGGGAAAGTACCACAATTATATATGTCAATGCATGTGTTTTACATTGAATATTTTTCATTTTAAGTTAAGAATCTATTTGAAACAATTACCTATAGAAGGTTAAAACGTATGTTTTGTATCAAATTGAACTTTTGGTTTCAATGGGAAACTTTTATGGCTAATGTGTTTTTTCTCGAAATGTGATACACCCTATTAAAATGGGAGACATATCGAAATGATTCCTATGGTGAAATAGAATAGTTTCAAGTAGTTTAAAGATATAGATGCATAAATTCAATGAGCATAGTTTTGAGGTATGTAAGTCCAAAAGGGAATAGTTGTTGGTGAGCAAATATTAGTGGATCACTATGGATATATTTTCTTCATTAAAAGGGATATTTCTAGAAGGATGGACTAAGTTGGAAAGAAGCGAAAATATCAAAATTATATGTTAATGTGCATGTGTTTTACATTGAATATTTTTCATTTTGTTAAGAATCTCTTTTCAAAATGATTAAATATATACATGGTTAAAACCTATGTTTTGTATCAAATTACTTTTTTTTTCTAAATACTATTTTTTTTACATTGAATATTGTTTAGTGAATTCAGTGTCCTAAATTGATAGCATAAATTATCGACCAAGGCTAGTAAACTGATGAGGTGTACTTGAACTATATGTGCCTAAATATCCTTATTCTTATTTCAGTATTTTCAGTATTTTATTGATGTTTTTGAGTTTTTTTTTTTTTTGAGTTTTAGTATGCTATTCTATGCTTAGAAGATGAAATCAAATCTATGTCAAAAAGAAACGAAAAGGAAACCTTAGACTTAAAACAATGTTTAGCTGTAAATTCTATCCCTAATTAGGAAAATGGTGAAAAATAGAGTATCCTAATCCATGGATGTTATATCTTGCAAATGAACATGAAAGGTAACTCAAAACATTATAATTCAACCTGATTCATTTAGTTAGAGGTTTGTTGGAATATTTTGTGAAAGAGATTAAACTCCAATGTGATGAGGATCTTCCTAAAACAAACAACAACTTAGAGTATTATAGTGAAATCTTATTCATATGATAGTGGTATTTTGGAATAGCTTGAGAAGAAGATTGCTACAATATACTAAGGATCTCCTATGGAATATTTGGAACTACTTATGACATTACAACTAGATCTTGTTCATCAGCTAGAGATTTATTGGAAGAGTTTATTGAAGGAGATTAGACATAATGTGATAAGGATATTCTAAACAACAAGAAAACAGTAACCTGCAAAATTACAACTAAGTCTTTTCTGTGATTTAGAGATTTATTGGAACAGCTTTGAGAAAAAGATAGTTTATAATAATATGAGGATCTTCTATCTAATTGCAGAACAGGAAACGGTAATAACTCGACATAGTGCAACCAAATCTCATTAATATAATAGTGATATGTTGGAAAAGATTTTAAGAAAAAGAATGGTTGTAGGATAATGAGGGCCTTCTTAATCTAAATGACAAAAACTAAAGTGCTAGTAACTCAGGATGTTACAATTGAATCCATTCATTGAATAGAGATATGTTGGAAAAGCTCGAGAAAAGGCTAACTATAACATCATGAGGATATTTTATTTAAACAAACAATGTAATACATGATACTAAAAGATATGAACTCAGAAAACTATCTAAGTAAGAAATATAACAGAACAAAATTGAAAGCTACTTATCTAGAAAGCATGTAGAAGCCTCCTTGGATAACAGGGGCCCTCTGCTATCAATTTGGCATAACAATCTTTAACTCCTAAAGGTTATCTTCAGTACAACATCAGAGTTATGCTTCTTTTTATTATAAAAAATACTTCAAAATAGAGTATCATAGTATTGGTAAAATAAGTATCAATTGTCTCTCTCGGTCTGACTGAGTTAAATTTATAGGAAATTACATAACTGATATTGAATGAATGTAGGCACGAGTGTACTTCTCAAGTCAAAATCAAACTAAAACTCCTTCTTAGGACTCGTGATTTGCTGAAAGAAAATCAAGAGTCCTTATCCTTCTAGAAATCATCTTCTTGGACTTTTTTTTGACCACGTGCATAAGCATCTCTAGTTATTAACTCAGCCTTTGCAGATGACAAGGAATGATATAGGAAATATTTAGAATCTAACCATATATGCCTTTTCTTCAGATGACACCTGTAACATGTTCAAACACCAAAATGGCTATGGAAGATTTGACTGGCTACAGAATGATTGCATTCTGTAGCTAAAACTGCTCATAAATCATTAAAACAACAAAATCACAAAAGTACAACAAGTTAGTCATTGCATGTATTCCTTAAGTGATTTCAATCATTTGTATTAATCTTTAGGTCTAAGGAATGATTAAATGAAGTGGAATTTGGCAAAAGAGAATACAATTTTAGGGCTTAACATACCCCCACACCAAAACTTTTGCATGTCCTCATGCAATTTCATGAAAAATATATCCCATTTGTACTTATACTTCTGCAAGAACATCTAACCTTCTTTTTCTACTTCTTCTGGTAGTTAATTCCATCCTGGGTTTCTTCATGAGTGTTTTGAACTTTAGATTAATGAGTTCCCTGTTCAATTTCCTGTTTCTTTTCTTCAACTTCTTGTTTGCTTTATATAGTACTTCCATTTTCTGAGAGAGAGTGTTGTTAATGCTTCCTTTCAATCTGACCTGCTCTCTTAGGATTTCATTTTCATTCTTGATATGGTTATTCAGTATCTCCATTTCATAATTTTCTTTTTTTTAAATTTCAATTAGAGGTTCTTGTGGACTAGGGAATCTTTCTCTGTTCTCTAAGGCTCTTCTTTCTAATGATTCCACATAGTCATAAATCTGTTGTTGGGCTGGATCTAGATCTGAGGTTCTCCTATGAGAGTTTTCTTCATACTGGTATACAGGAGATCTGTCAACTGGTGTATGGATTGGAGTTTCTTCTTCTTCAATGTTTATGATTTCAGTTTCTTTAATGCATTTCTTTTTAATCATGCCTTTAAGCCTGGAGATTCTTCTCAATTTGGGTGGATTTTCATCTTTTACATCCTCTCCTTCAACACATTCATTTTTTAATTCCTCCTTCGTTTTATTTCTGAGTTGTTTCTTGATTTTTACCAATTTTTCAAAGATTATTTCATGATTTTCTTCCTGTGTTGATATATCAGGCTTGATTTCAACAGATTTACCATCTTTTCCTCTCCTACTTCTTCTCATAGGTTTTTCTTTAGACAATGTTTCTTTTGGTTCTTCAAAATTGTTTCTTAGGAGAAATTCATCCCAACTATCTCCTATCTTCTGCAAATGAAACTCAATTAATATTTTAATTAAGCCATGATGATGTAAGGTAGTTTCTAAGAACTGAAGCCTTTTTTTGGGCATTCGAGGCCATCCTTTTCAAACTATTAAGTAGGAAGAAGGGTAGATTTATTTCATCATCTAGAAAATTCATCATGAGACTAATATGATAAACATACAAAGTGCCAAATATACCTTCACAGGTTATGAACCTTTGTAAAATTAGTAGCATATTCCTCCATTTATTTTTCAAAGATGAACTAAGAATACATTTCTTAAACACTACAGTGTCCATACTTGGGTTCTTTTGTATTTGTCTCCAAACTTCATTATGAAATTCTTTGTTTTTAAACCAACGTTCTCCCTGTCTTGGAAGCTCTGTTGCTTCTACTATGAATGACTCTATGATGGTGAACTTGATATCCCCAATTTCTACCACTGATCCATTGAACGACCTGGAAAATGACTTGTGACTTCTTTATGGAATCCATTAAATTTCTCTATCAAGCTTAGCCATCCAACTTGTTGTAATAGCCCTTTAATCTGAGGGTATCCTTCTAAATATTTAGTTCCACTTGGCTCTCACCTTACAATAAGCCCCATTTATTCTTGATAAAGATTGCTTCCTTTATTTGGCTTCAATTCACTGCTCTGTTTCTGTTCTTCTGTCTGAAGCAAAAGTAACTGTGAAAGGTTGTCTTACCCTAAAAAAAATACTTCTCTAAAGAGGAGGATTGGCTACGGAATATAATAGCAGTGAGTGGATGTGAATAGAATAGTAAAATGGTAATTCATGAGGATAATCGGGTTTAAGAGTTTGATATGGGATGAATGACCATGAAGAAATCTTATGAATATTTTCAAAAATCATCAATGAATGTTATGGTATAATGACGTGACCTAATATGTCACTTCTAGGTTCTGACCATTAATTTTCAATTAATGATGATTTTTTATGGAGCGGGATGAAAGGGATTTGGTCGAGCAGTTTTTATGATAGGTATTGATCAATTCAAATAATAAAATAACTTTAGGAAAACATATGACCGAACCATATTATACCTTTCATGATTTTCTATCAAAAATAATTTCACACAGTTTTACCTTAGCCCTTTTTAAATTTTTTCTTCTTTGATGTGCTTTGTCTTTCATCTGAAAAATATTGATATTTTAGGCTCCATAATCTTCTTTGACTCATCCTCTGTTTACTGGAGTAGGTTTTGCAGAATCAATTGGTTGCAGAACAGGTAGCTACAGAATGTAGCTGTAAAAACTCTGAAATATGGAATGGAATGAAGTGAAAATGTGGATGGAGTGGAGTATGGGATGGAATCAGATGGATCATGAATATGTAATGGAATGAAATATGGATAAAGTGAGATATGGATGGAATGAATGAGATGGATCATGAATATGTAAAGTGAATCTGCAACTTATGATTTTATGATACTTAATTGCAGAAAAGAACAATTTTGAAAATCTAAAGTGTAAGAAAAATTCTGATTTTCACCCTAGATTTTCTGTATAAAAATGCTAATTAATGATTGGTTTTCATGTATATATATATATATATATATTAATGATTGAAGAAAAATACAATTAAGTTAGTGACGAAGAAGAATTCTTCTTCACTAACTTCATATCAATGTTATCTTGAAATTTCTTGACAAATTCCTCTCTTGAAAGTGGCTTATGATACAATTTCAGTCTGTGTCCATTTACAAGAAAGGCTACCTTTCCTTCATCTATTGTCCTGATTTTTATTGCTCCATTTTCAAATATTTTCACAATCTCATATGGCCCAAGCCAATGAGTTTGAAATTTACCTTGAAAATCCTTGAACTTTGAATCAAATAAGAGGGCCCAGTCACCTTCTTTAAATTTATTTTCCTTGATGTACTTATCATGCCATCTAGTCCTTTGTTGTTGGACTATGCTTGTTCTCTGGACTGCATCTTGTCTGATCTCATCCAATTCATTAATCTGTTCTAGTCTGTGCTTCTGTTAGATCAAGTCCTAACTAGACTGCCATTTTGCAAGTTTGAATCCGAAACTCTATGGGACAAGACTTGTTTTCCATAAACAAGTTCATAAGGAGTGTGACATGTTGTGTTTCTCCATGTAGTTCTGTAGGCCCACAAGGCTTCAGGAAGCCTTTCTGCCCAATCTCTCATGTCTAAATGAACAGTCTTTGTTAGGATCCCTTCAATGAATTTATTGGTAGATTCCACTTGGCCATTTGCTTGTGGATGGTAGGGAGTAGATTTTCTATGTCTGATTTTGTACTTTTCTACCATTTTCTCCACTAGCTTTGATGTGAATTGAGCTCCTTGATCTGTAACAATTTCTCTTAGGACACCAAAATGAGTAAAAATATCCTCAAAAATAAAATTGACTATAGATGCTTCAGTAACAGAAAGTAATGGTTTGGCCTCTACCCATTTAGTAACATAATCAGTGCAAACTAATATATATTTCTTTTGTCTTGATGGAGGATTAATAGGTCCTACAAAATCCAAAGCCCATTTCTCAAAGGGTTCAATGTGTACCTGAGGTTGCAGTGGCATCTCACCTGAAGGAGAAGGTTTCCCTACCCTTTGGCAACTGTCACACCTTTTAACATACTCTTTAGCATCCTTAAAGAGGGATGGCCAATAATATCCTAAATGAAGGATCTCATAAGCTATCCTCTTATTAGCAAAGTGTCCACCACATGGTTCATCATGACATGCCTTGAGAATCTCAGGCATCTCATCTTCTCGAACACATCTTCTGATAATAAAATCTGGACCTGTTTTGTATAACTCATTAGCAATCCATGAATATTTTGCACTGTCATAAATGATCTTTCTTTTATCTCTTGTATTCATAATTGAAGGAAGTTTTCTTGAAACTAGATAGTTAGCAATATCAGCAAACCAAGGATTTTGAGTGGTAATTGCAAAGAGATATTCATCAAGGAATTTATCTTCAACTGGAGTATTGTCTTTAATGTTTTGGAGTCTAGATAGGAAATCAGCTATTGTATTTTGTTTTCCAGGCCTATCTAGAATAGTGATGTTAAATTCTTGTAAAAGCAATAACCATCTTGTGACTCTGCCATTAGTAATTGATTTGTTCATTAAATATCTAATTGCAGAGTGATCTGTGTGGACAAAAGTTTCATAGCCTATTATATAGTGTCTGAATTTATTTATGGCATGGACAACAGCTAAGAACTCTTTTTTAGTTACAATATAATTTAACTCTGAAGGAGTCAAATTTTTACTTGTATAGTATATGGCATAAGGAATCAGGTCTTTTTGTCCCAATACAGCTCCTAAAGTTGTATCTGAGGCATCTATTGAAATATGAAAAGGTAATTTCCAGTTAGGTCCCCTTAAAATAGGTGCTTCAGAGATTTTTGTTTGCAGGGTTTCAAAGGCTAACTGGCAGTCAGGATTCCAATTGAATTCACAGTCCTTGGTAAGTAATTTGAAAAGTGGAGATGCTATCTTGGTGAAGTTTTCTATAAATCTTCTATAATACCCTGTAAATCCTAGAAAAATCCTAACATCTTTTTGACAACTTGGAACTAGTAGTCTGGAGATGACTTCAACTTTTGACTCATCAACTCTAATCGCATCTCTTGAAATGTGATGTCCTAGGACAATCCCTTCAGTAAACATCATAAAACAATTTTCATGACTTAATGAAAGGTTTGCTTCTTTACATCTCTTTAGAACTTTTTCCAAGTTTGCTAAGGCTTCTTCAAATGTGTTTCCATAGACTGTGAAGTCATCCATGTATACCTCTACACAGTCATGTATTAGATCTGAAAAGATTCCTAATACTGCCCTTTGGAATGTTGCAGGTGCATTGCATAATCCAAATGGCAATACTCGGTAGGCATAAGTACCCCAAGGACAAGTAAATGTGGTTTTGTCTTGATCCTCAAGTGCTACTTGAATTTGGTTATAGCAATTGAACCCATCCAAAAATGAAAAGTACTTCTTGCCTGCTAATGTGTCTAACACCCGATCTATGAAAGGTAAGGGAAAATGGTCTTTAAGAGTAGCTTTGTTCATTTCTCGGTAGTCAATAAATGCCCTCCATTTTCCATTCTTCTTGGGTACAATCACCAAAGGAGAGACCCACTGACTATCTGAAATGGGATAAATAAAATTGACATTTAACAATTTCTGCAATTCTTCTTTAACAATCTCCCTAAGGTTTGAATTCATCCTTCTCTAAGTTTGTCTGATTGGTTTACAATTTTCCTCTATAAAGATATGATTAGTGCAAGTCTTAGGATTGATCCCTTTCATGTCAGTGTACTCCCAAGAATATGCAGTAGAGTGTCTCTATAATATTTTGACTAGCTTTTCTTGTTGAAACTTCTCCAGGTTTTTGTTTATGTTTAAGGTCTTTCCTGGGAAGATTTCATTTGCAGAGCTTCCAAATTATTCCATGGAGTAAAGAGACATATGTCTTGATGATCAAAACTCAATGTTAGATTCTTCTTGAAATTTTTCATATTTAAATTCTGAAGAAGATTCATAATTTTCCAAAGTATTCAGAATCTGACTATCTTCACTAATTTCTGAAATAGTGAAGAGAGGTTGTATATCTTCTTCATCATCAATCCATTGAGTATCATCTAATTCTGTGATTGTTCTTGCTGGAGGATACAAGGTGAATTTCTTGGTTGAACTTTCATCAGAGATGTACATATCACCAGATCTATAGCTAATGAAAGCATCAACCGTAGCTAACCAAGGTCTTCCTAATATAATAGGATGTCCTCCTAGATCATTTTTAGGAGTTAGGATCATGAAATACACAGGATACTCCCAAGAATCTAAGGACACTGGAATGTCTTCTATTATCCCATCTAGTTTGATCACAGATCTATCTGCTAATTGTAGCAGTGTGGGTGTAAAAAGAAGATTAGGAAGTTTTAGTTTTTCCATGATTTGCCTACTCATGATATTGATTGCTGCTCCTAAATCAATAAGTGTGTTCTAGATTTCAATTCCATTGATGTGTATTTTAACAACTGGATTTCCTGGGTCTAGATACTTTGGAATGGCAATCTTACCCATCATTATATCTGCTATTTTTCCTACCAGTTGTATTTTCTTTATCTCTTTTATTCTTTTTCCTGTTTTTTTCATACTCAACTCCTTTATTGTTTTTGCTAAGATTGGGATTTCCTTGATAGCTTGTAATAATGGAATCTTAATACAAACATTTCTTAACTCATCTAGGAAATCATAATTAGGCATCATAATTTGTTTCTCTACACCCCTATCAATTTGTAATCTTTCTGTAAAAGGAGGTGTAGAAGTAGATGTTGATGGCTGCTCTAATATAGGAGTGAAATTATTGGTTCTTTCTGTTTTGATTTTTCAATATTTTGGTCTTGAAAAGATGTGCTTCCCTCAAGACTTTTATTTACCCGTAGAGAATCTTCCTTAGAATTTTTTTTCTCTTGTATAATTACAGAAGGTTTCTTCTTTTCAAGTATTCTTCCAAACCTAAACTGAACATCATTAAGGTCTAAAGGAGTAATCAAATAGGTTGGGAATTGTTGACCTTCTATCATATATGTATTCTGAGGGTTTTTATTGTTGGGGTTTGGTATTGGCTGGGCAGGAAATTGATTTTATTTTTGAGGAAATGGTAATGGAAGTGGTGGATTTTGATTTTGGTTTTGATGTTGTGGATTCTGTTGAGGATTTTGTTGAGGGGGAAAGTTTGAATATGTTGGATATGAGGGATAAGAAGGTGGATATTGATAATACTGGGAGAACCTTCCAAAAGGATTTTGTGTTCCTTGTGCCCAAGGTTGAGATTGATTTTGAAATTGGGGCCAAGGTTGCTGCCAAGAGTTCCAATTTGGTGGGGGTTGATTATACATTTGATTATTAAACCCATGTGTCTGAGGTCCCTGCCAAGGTCTTATAGAGGCAAAGTTAAGAGATTCTATGGAATTTGTGGGTGTTTCTTCTTGAAAGACAACCTTAAGACTAGAGAGTGAAGGAAAACTCTTGGTCTCATGTTTTTCTGAACAAATTGCACAAGTCTCTATTACTTTTGCATCTAAAGGACACTCTCTCAAGGCATGCTTCTTCCTACATTTGGGACAAAAGATTGCTAAGGCATCAGCTTTAGCTTTTTGCTTGTTTTGTAACTTCAGGGTGTCTATTTGTTCACTAAGACTCCCTAGAATTTCATATTTGAATTCATCAAGCATATTACCTATTTCTGCCCTACTTACTGTTCCAGCTGCAGAATTACTTGCCCTTGCAAGAGCAGGGTCTCTTGGTACTTTTAGAATTTTAGATTTTCCTCTTGAAAGATTGATACATAATTCAGCTATATCAGGTAATGGAAGCTGAGATATGTCCCCTTTTCCCATCATATTGAGGATATCTATCCATTCATCCCTAATTGTTTTCAACAAGAGAGCTTTCAAAGTTTCTTGATCTAGGGTTTCCTTTTTTTCCCTCTTGATGTTATAACTGAATCTTTCCAACAATTCTTCTAGATTTTCATCCTCTTTTTGCATCATCTTGAACACTTCTTCCTTATGGTTGACTGGTATACAGTAATCCAAGTATCTTTGTAGAAATGCTCCCTTCATATCATCCCATGTCCTAATATACCTATTGATTAATCTCATAAACCATTTTAATGCTGCTCCTTTCAATGTTGAAGGGAACAATTTAAGTTTCTGAGCATCTTGTAGATAATCGTAGGTTCTACATAGAACTTCAAATTCAAATAATAAGGTTTAGGGATCCTCACTTTTTAGTCCATGAAAGTTTGGAATAATATAAGATGATATGTTTTTCATAGTTGCATTAGTCTCTTCATCTACTATAGGAAATCCAAAATAACTTCCAGATTCCCTTCTACCTTTTCCTCCTTCTGCATTTCTTCTTCCTCCTCCTACATTTCCTCTACCTCTTCCTCTGTCTCCTCCTCTTCTTCTACCTCCTCCAAATAGTGTATGTTCTCCATTAAAGACTTCTCCTTCCCACTCTTCTGCCATGATAGACTCTTCTGAACTGATATAGGGTTTAGTTGGAAGAGCTAGTTGTTCTACTGGTTCTTCTATTAAGGGTATATTGAAGAAATAGTCCTCTTCTTCCTCTTCACTAGGGATTTGTAATTTTTCTGCTGGAATATATTCCCCCATGGAAGTGAAAAAGTTTATCCCTTCTGTAGGAGTCCTTGGATCTTCTTCCTCTAGAATTGCTTCAATAGATGAAGTGGGGGATCTTCCTGATGGGATATTTGATATTGAAACTTCTAGAAGCCTATGACCAGTATAGTATGGAATGTGAGTTTGAGTTGGAGGTGTGCTGCTTCTTGGTCTTGGTGGAGTGAGTGGAGTTGTGGGAATTAAACATTTGCCTCTTACAAATCTAGCCCTAAAATCTCTTTCTCTATGCATATCATTGTTTTTTTTTTTTTTGGAAATAGGAAATAAGGCTACCTAGTTACACCAGCCTGGCAACGACACCAAAATTTTTAGTCAATTCAGTGTCCTGAATTGATAGCATAAATTATTGACCAGGGCTAATAAACTGATGAGGTGTAATTGCACTATATGTGCCTAAATATCCTTATTCTTATTTCATTGTTTTCAATATTTTATTGATGTTTTTGAGTTTTGTTTTGTTTGATTTTTAGTATGCTATTTTATGCTCAGAAGATGAAATCAAATCTATGTCAAAAACAAAACAAAACAAAACCTTAGACTTAAAATAGATTTTAGCTGTAAATTTTGTCCCTAATTAGGAAAATGGTGAAAAACAGAGTATCATAATCCATGGATGTTATAGCTTGCAAATGAACATGAAAGGTAACTCAAAACATTATAATTCAACTTGATTCATTTAGTTAGAGGTTTGTTGGAATAATTTGTGAAACAGATTAAACTCCAATGTGATGAGGATCTTCCTAAAATAAACAGAAACTTAGAATATTATAGTGAAATCTTATTCATATGATAGAGGTATTTTGGAATAGCTTGAGAAGAAGATTGCTACAATATACTAAGGATCTCCTATGGAATATTTGGAAATACTTATGACATTACAACTAGATCTCGTTCATCAGCTAGAGATTTATTGGAAGAGTTTATTGAAGGAGATTAGACATAATGTGATAAGGATCTTATAAAAAACAAGCAAGCAGTGACCCACATCATTACAAATAAGTCTCTTTTGTGATTTAGAGATTTATTGGAACAGTTTTGAGAAAAAGATAGTTTGTAATAATATGAGGATCTTCTATCTAATTACATAACAAGAAATCCTAATAACTCAACATAGTACAACCAAATCGCATTCATATAATAGTGATATGTTGGAAAATATTTTAAGAAAAGGAATGGTTGTAGGATTATGAGGGTCTTCTTAATCTAAATGACAAAAACTAAAGTGCTAGTAACTCAGGAAGTTACAATTAAATCCATTCATTGAATAGAGATATGTTGGAAAAGCTCGAGAAAAGACTAACTATAACATCATGAGGATCTTTTATTTAAATAAACAATGTAAGACATCATACTAAAAGATATGAACTCAAAAAACTATCTAAGTAAGAAATATAACAGAACATAATTGAAAGCTACTTATCTAGAAAGCATGTAGAAGCCTCCTTGGATAGCAGGGGCCCTCTGCTATCAATTTGGCATAACAATCTTTAACTCGTCAAGGTTGTCTTCAGTACAAAATCAGAGTTATGCTTCTTTTAATTATCAAAAATACTTCAAAACAGAGTATCACAGTATTGGTAAAATAAGTATCAACTGTCTCTCTCAGTCTCACCGATTTAAATTTATAGGCAATTACATAATTGATATTGAATGAAAGTAGGCACACGTGTACTTCTCAAGTCAAAATCAAACTAAAACGCCTTTTTCAGACTCATGATTTGCTGAAAGCAAATCAAGAGTCCTTATCCTTATAGAAATCAGCTTCTTGGACTTTTTTTTTTGACCACGTGCATAAGCATCTCCAGTTATTGACTCAGCCTTCGTGGATGACAAGGAGTGATGTAGGAAAGATTTAGAATCTAACCATATACGCCTTTTATTCAGGTGACACCTGTAACATGTTCAAACACAAAAATGGCTACGGAATGTTTGACTGGCTACAGATTGACTGCATTCTGTAGCTAAAACTGCTCAGAAATCATTAAGACAACAAAATCACAAAAGGACAAGAAGTTATTCATTGCATGTATTCCTTAAGTGATTTTAATAATTATTATTTATCTTTAGGTCTAAAGGAATGATGAAATGAAGTGGAATTTGGCAAAAGAGAAGACAATTTTAGGGCTCAACAAACGTTTTCATTTTTATTAAAAATCTATTTGAAACAATTAAACTATATAAGGTTAAAACCTATGTATTGTATCAAATCACTTTTGGTCTCAATGGGAAACTTTTATGGCTAATTTGTGTTTTACATGTTGAATATAAAAGTTTTTTTCTCTCTCTCATTGTTTGAGACCATGGATATGAAAATTACAAACTTCTATTTAGATCTATTCCAGAGATTAACTATAGGGGCATTTACTGGATATGTCACCTTTCATAAAAGATGAGATACAGAGGCTACCTAGCCCTTTACAAACTCTGCCTATAGAACTTGTAGAAGTTAACACTACCTGTCCCAATTATACCCTATGAAGAGTGTAGAGGAGCCGTGGAATCACTCAAACTACTTTACGTAGACATAAGGGTGTATAAGAATGCATGTGTTTTACATTGAATATTTTTCATTGTAAATTAATAATCTATTTGAAACAATTACCTATATAAGATTAAAACCTATGTTTTGTATCAAATCACTTTTGGTTTCAATGGTTTGTTTATTGGCTAATGTGTTTTTATCAAATCACTTTTGGTTTCAGTATATTCTGGAATCTTATATAACCACTTATTAGGCCTATCAATATGTAAAGTCAATATGTAATTAGAGCATAGTGAATATGAGAAGCCAATACGATTACATGATCAAAAATTAGTAGAGATAAGCAGCGTTTCTATAATATGGGATGACTGGTTAGATTCAAGGTTTCCACATATTAAGCTTATTTAGTAACTAATACGTAACCATTACTATTATTACTAAAAGTAAAGTATCAGTGATAGTTAACAACAGATGATTTGTTTCCCTTTTCTTTTATTGGTTTGATTTTACAAAAATATTGTTTTGGGTTTAAAGACTTTTTCTTTGGAGATTTGTTTAAGGACATTTTTGAGTGGGCCTGATTTTCCAGGTTCCCAGCAGTTGGGATTAAGGGAGCTGCAAATATTCCTTTGAACACATTTGAGACTATCATAAGTGCAAATACTGCTTTGGTTTTACAATTGACATATATTCAAAGGACATGTCTTGGAGGTATGTGATACATTTTTTGGGATGTTTTTTGTTCTTCATTTTTTTTAAAGTATAGATTTGGGCTTAATTTTGAATTCTTGGAGGCGGTCTGATATTGCAAAGAATTGTTTTGGGTTTAAAGACTTTTCTTGGAGGACATTTCTTGGAGGCGGTCTGATTTTTCAAAGAATTGTTTTGGGTTTAAGGAATTTTCTTCGACGTACATTCAAAGGACATTTCTTGGAGGTATGTAATGCATTTTTTTGTATATTTTTTGTGCTTCGTTTTTTTGAAAGTATGGATTTGGGCTTAATTTCGAGAAGACATTTTCTAGAAGTATTTTTGAAGTATTTTTTAAAGTGACGTTTTTTTTTTAAGTTGGAGGCATTTTTTGAAGTGAGATTTTTTTAGAGTACGTGTTTTGAGTTGAAGTAAATATTTTGAGCTTCGTTTCATTTTTATAAGACATTTTTTTCTCGGTTTTTTTAAAGTAAGTGTTTTGGATTGGAGTATGTATTTTTTGCAAAATTTTTAAAATGAGTTTTTTTTAAATTAAATCTTTTGTGATTCTTTTTCTGATTGAGTTATTGTCTAAATTTTTGAAGGAAATTTTTTGAACTTCATACTCTATTATCATGGGAAATCGAAGGAATTGTGCGAGAAAATATGATCGAAAAAGAGACCCTGAGGAACGTAGAGAAGAGATGAGACAATCTCGCAAAAGAAAGATAGAAGCACTCTCAAATATTGAAGGGGAAAATCAACCTCAACTAGAAATTGAAGCAAGTATGTAAATGTAAATATTATGATCTATTGATATATTTAAAATTTTCCTAGTGTAAAATGTGAAGCTTAATTTTTATTTGATGAACTAATTCAAGAAAAATATTCTGCAATGTAAACAGAGAGAAATATTCCTCAAAACATTGATGATGAGATACAAAATTTTGAAAGAGAAAGTGAAAGAGATATTGAACCAATGATTGAAGATGGTGAAAGTATTGAAAGAAATTCAAGTGAAGAAATTAAATCACAAGGTATGTATATATATATATATATATATATATATTGAACACATGCATGTATTATTGAAATTTTATACATATATTTATTAATTTAGTTATTTAATGAATATGTAAACTTATTATGTACTATTTATTTGAATATGTACAGATGAAATCAGTGTCGATGATGAGATGTTAGAAAATGTTGACAGTCACACATATGGAGATAAAAAAACCTAACCATTTTATACGATATCGTGTTAACCGCATTTTTGAAACGTATTTCATAATGGAGAAGGTGACAGTTGAAGCTCAAATGTTGAAAGGTTTCCTATCATTAAGGAAATTAAAAGAAGCTACTACACTACTGGGTATTCGAAAATCAACCAAAGATTAAAAAATGAAGGAAAATGTGATACAAAATATAAGTAGTGCTATAAATTCAATTAGGAGAACTAGATAGAAAATGTTTCAATTATACATAGAGGAATACATATGGCAATGGTTTCATCAAGTACTAAAGAGAATCGTTTGGTAACATCTATGGCACAAGCATTAGGAACCTCGCGAAAAACTTTGCACAAACATCAGAAATTTCGGCTGCAAATAGATGTAAATGATGAACTCGCCTGTTGGAGAGCTATTTGTAGGCAGCCATATAAAGATAGACTTGGAGAAAATGTTAAAAAAATAATATATGAATATTGGAAGTCTGAAGAACAATTCATGTGCTTCGCCAACTGCAAAGCATGTGATGCGAAGAAGAATAACATGAAATTAGTACGAAGAACATGAAAAATATTTCTTGGAAATCACTCAGATAGAGTTATTCAACAAGTTCAAATAAGAGAATCATGAAATTCATGTTTCAATCAGTGCTTTTGTTCAACAAAAACCATGGTATGTAAAACCTATCACCGTACGCGACACTTGTTGTTGTCGTTATCATGTGGAATTTGAATTATATTATGACACATTCCTTGATTTTGGTAGAACATTATGGAAGGATTCACCTCCTCGTCCCACTATCTGTGATTTCATATCTCAAATTCTATGTGAAAGAGAAAGCGATGAACTATTTTACAAAAAGAAATGTGTTGGTGGTAAAAAATGCGATGATTGTGGAAATTTGACTAAATTTCAAAACAAATATCGTACTAATATAAATGATCAATCATTTTCCAACATGAAAGTGAAATGGAAGAGATATGAATATATCGATACATCGATTCAAGGTGCAAATAGTGTTAAAAGAATTGAATTACTAGAAGACGAAATTTTTGTGATAGACTTTTTGAGAAAGTTTGAGGAAGAAATTTACAAATACACCAAGCATTCCCATAGAGCTCGATGGAAAGACTTGCAATTCAAAAAATCTCGTGAATTTTTTCCACCAGGGACCATTTTGTCAGTGATTGATTTTGCAAAAAACTACACATTTGTTCCACAAAAAGAAATTCAGAGTGAATACTATCACTCTGACCAAGTCTCCATGCTCGTCCATATTCTATATAGACATGCTGAACAAAATGTCGATCATATAGAAAGCACGAGTGAAAATTGACATATCATTAAAGAATATCACTTTTATATTAGTGACGATCGTACACATGATACATGTTTTTTACAACATTGTTTTGGAAGAATTTATGATTCATTGAAAAATCGTGGAATAACATTCAATGAACATTGGATATGGTCAGACGGATGCGCAGGTCAATTCAAATCTGCACGATCATTTTTTTGGTTGTGTTGTCTTCATAAGAAAACCTACATTAAACATTGTTGTAATTTCTTTGAGACTGGCCATGGAAAAGGAGAACATGACGGTGCAGGAGCATGCATAAAACGAGCACTTCGAAGATATCAAATGAACCACTCTGCAAGCCGACTTGTGAACGCTAAAGAAGTTGTTCAATGGTGCATCGCTACTCTAAGCCATGAGACTAACCCATCAAGGGAAGTGCGAAGGTACATTCAATTTAATTTTTATTGGAAATCTAATTTTAAACATTGTACATTTATCATGCAATGATTATCTTTGATTGTATTTTGATATCATATTTACAAATTCTTCTTCTAATTTTCCATATAAAGGTTTTTCTGGCATATTGGAATCGAAGACGTAGATAGATCAATTGGAAATGATGTTGAAACAATAAAAGAGACTCGAAAATTGCATTCAATTCAAACAAAGTCGTCCAGAAATGTGTTTGCATTGGATAAAAGAAAATATTCTTGTTTTTGTGATGTTTGCATAGACAACACAAAATCCAATGACGTTTGTGAAAACAAAATGTATGTAAACGATTGGAAACATACAGAGCTAAATACAAAGGGAAAAATGTCTGTTGCAATGTTTGAAGAAATGCAATCAGAGGAAACTACAATATCATCCGATGGTGATCGAGTTTCTGATCTTGTTAGAGAAGGTAACATTTGAATTTCTTTCTAATGATTTAAAGATCTAGAAATAAATTTAAATATGTATAATTTTGTTAAGTTTTTTTATTGTGCAGGAGATGTTTTTGTTGTAATTGCACCTATTGACAACAACGAAAATGTGAAGTATCATTTCATGCGTTGCATTGAACAAAAAATGAAATTATTAGAAAACTATAATGATCACGGATTTCAATATGAAAGAGGATCTATTATACTGAAAGTTTATTTTTTCAGAAAAACTAATCAAAGTGGGGAATTTGTTTACTTTGAAGACTATGAACTTGATTTCATAAGTTTTCAATATAGTCACTTGGTGTGTGCAGCACGCATAAAGTTGATAGAGGTTCAATCAAAGAAAAAAATGAAAATTAAGAAATGGAAAATGTCAAAATCCGATCATGAACAGATTATTGAAGATGGCATTCCATTGGAATTTTTTTGATTGAATTGCCCAAAAATTTATTCTCTTTGGATTAAATATGTTTTAGAACTTCCAGTACTCAACTAAAAATTGAGTTGCTTATGTTATTTGTGCAAGTGTTTGCACATGTACAAATTGTTTTGGTACATGCACGTGCTCTAGTATCAACTGAAAGTGGCTTTTCTATACATGTGCATTGATGAAAAATGTTACATGTATTGGATATATATATGTGTGTGTGTGTGTGTTTTAGAATGTAATTAATTTTTCAAGTAGTTTTACTATTTGCATTGATTAAAAATGATTCACGTACTGAATATATATGTTCTAGAATGCAATTAACTGGAACTAGTTTTTCTATGTGCATTGATGAAAAATGTTGCACGTACTGGATACATAGACGAACTGCATACATGTCCAGTTTTTAGATCAAAAAATTTAACATTATATCAAAAAATTTAACATTTAACATTAAATCAAAATTAAAGGTATTTACATATAACTACTTCTTTAATCCTTTTGATTAAATCAAAACGATACTTCACATGGGAGTCTTCCATATGCCAAATGTAGATTGAAACCATCCAAAACTTAGAAAAAGGGACCTGAAAAAGGGGTCTAAATCAAAAAAATAGAAAAGGGGCTGCCCATAATCGGGAAACCAGCCCAGAAGATATTGCCCAATATCGGGAAACCAACAGACATAGAGTGTTCAGAAGCACAGTGATTGCAAGACATGACAAAAGTTCAAAAAAGCTAAAGAGGACCTGAAATCAGGCTAGCTATCGATGTGTGTAGGAGGATTATCCTCCACAATTGGACAACTTTAATCCTCCGGATCATCATCTACTCCCTTGGAGTGCTGGGAGGAGCTCTCTGAAGTGGAAGAGGAGCTAGAGTCATCTTTGAGCTTTTTCTCCACATAGGCCGAGCTGTCGCTGCTTGCGCCATCGCTGCTAGAGCTCGTCGAGTCGGATTTGACTGGAAGATATGCCAACTTTTTGGTGTCTTAGGGCTGATGGGTTAGGATGGTGGACTTTCTCTGCTGCTTCCTAGAACTAGAGGCACCTTCATCTTGCGGCTTCTCCTAAAAAAAGACAGAAATGGTCGTCGTAATTCGAGTTCTCACCACAGCGCTGGTGAAGTGAAATTGTGTGACAATGCTTGCCGGAGGAGGGTGGATACATGTGTCATGTATTGAAAGAGGCGGGCGAGAACCAGCACTCCTGCCCCCTCCACCCCTACCCCCACCTCCCCTTCTGCAACGCATCCGATGTCTACGCATGGGAGTCTTCCATAGGCCAAATGTAGATTGAAACCATCCAAAACTTAGATCAAAACATTTAACATTATATCAAAACATTTAAAACATTTAACATTAAATCAAAATTAAAGGGATTTACATTTAAAACATTTAACATTAAATCAAAATTAAAGGGATTTACATTAAATGTAGATTAAAATGGTATCCAAAACTTAGTTTTAAATTTTTTTTGATTATATCACAACATTACTTCACATGATTAATGTACTTCAACCATCCAAAACTTGGGTTTTAAAAACTTTTTGATTATATCACAACATTACTTGACATGCCATCCAATTTTAGTTCAACTATCCAATAAAAACATTTAATATTATATCACATGTGCCAAATGTAGATTGAAACCATCCAAAACTTAAGTTTTAAAAACTTTTTTAATTATATATCGTGCAACATTACTTCACATGCCATGCCAATTATAGTTCAACTATCCAATAAAAACATTTAACATTATATCACATGTGCCAAATGCCGATTGAAAGCATTCAAAACTTAAGTTTTAAAAACTTTTTGATTATATATCATGCAACATTACTTCACATTCCATGCCAATTATAGTTCAACTATCCAATAAAAACATTTAACATTATATCACATGCCAAATGTAGATTGAAACCATCCAAAATTATAGATCACAACATTACTTCACATGCATGTATTACTTCACATGCCATGCCAATTGTAGTTCTTGACTATCCAATAAAAACATTAAACATTTAACATTAAATATCACATGCCAAATGTAGATTGAAACCATCCAAAACTTGAGTTTTAAAAACTTTTTGATTATATCATACATAACATTACTTCACATGCCATGCCAATTATAGTTCAACTATCCAATAAAAACATTTAACATTATATCACATGCCAAATGTAGATTGAAACCATCCAAAACTTAACTTTTAATTTAAAAAAAAATTATAGATCATAACATTACTTCACATGCCAAATGTACTTCAAGCATCCAAAACTTAAATTTTAAAAACAAAACAAATTATAACACATCATTACATAACATGCCAAATGTAGTTCAGAAGCAAAACAAAACTTAAATTTTAAAAACAAAACAAATTATAACACATCATTACATAACATGCCAAATGTTGTTCAAAAGCAAAACATTAATTTATAGATGAGAACATTACTAGTAGTTCAATTATCCAAAACTTAAAAGTTTTAAAAACCAAACAAATTATATAACAACATTACTTCACATTCACATGCCAAAAGTACTAAAACCATCCAAAAATTAACTTTTTGGAACAAAACAAATTATATTAACATTGTAATAAAAAATGTCCAAAAATTGTAAATCTCACAAGTATCAAACTGTATCAAGTTATATATATATATATATATATATATATATATATATGACAGTGCATCTAGATAATATATAAAAAAGAAAATTTAAGACTATCTAAATCTTGAAATCAAATCTACAAATCATGTCCATCAAATAGAGATGGATCTAGCATCTTTCCTATCAGGGTCTCAATCCGCGCACTATCATGTGAAGCATGGGAAACCTACATACACAATGCACATGTACTTGAACATTAAAATTTGATGTTTTAAAAATGAGTGAGAATATATATAGAACTTCATATAAAAAACAAAATATAACAAAAAAATCATGCAATACCTCATGAGGTTCTCTCTCCATTTGATCAACAAGTTCTGCCCCCATGGGAACATCTGCAATGGTAAACTGTACAATATACATGTACAGTTATATATATATATTAACAAATTTCAAATGAAAATGCACATGTACATATATAAACTTATTTTCAATAATATTAAAAAAAAAGTTAGACAACTTGTTCAAATGGTTGAAATGGTGTGGATGTTCCTATCTCCGTCGCTAGAGTCCGTGGATTAAAGAAATATTCTATAGAAACCTAAAATTCAAAATTTTAAAAGTATAAAATAACTCAAGATCAAGATCTCAATTTATAATAAAACTTAAATAAACTTCAATTTATAAATTATAACTAAATTAAAAACACACACACACACACACACACACACATATATATTTAAAAGTGAAAAATTGAATACTTCTGCAGGTGAATTTGGGACATCTCCTAAGAGAGGCTCCAAAAGAAAATCTCCAAGAACCTAAAATTCAAAAAATTTAAAATAACTCAAGATATAGATATATATATCTCAATTTTTAATGGAAATTTTTGAGGTGGAATATATATATAACTTAAACATAAATTTTAAAAGTGAAAAATTGTCCATACTTGTTGTGGATGTGGCACATATCCTAAGGAAGTAGAAGGTACATCTCCCAAGGAAGAAGAAGGTACCGCCATCCCAAAAACATCGGACATAATCAGAATCTGTTAAAACATTTTATCATTATATATACATACATGTACATGTGTGCACAATTATTTATTTTAAAAATATCACTTAAAAAACACTAACATTTGCCAACATATCTTGATGGTGAGACCCATCTACATTGTTTGAACCAGAGGTCCCGAACCTGATATTAACATTTTCATCACTCATTATGCGTGACAACTACAAATGGTGTTTTAACATATAATGATACATTTTTTTTAGATTAATGTACATACAAATAAATGTATACATGTACATACACATGTATTTATTACAAATTGTACACATGTATACATGTTAAAATAATTGAACCCTAAGGTCATTAACACATACCGTTCCCGTGCCCTCTTCCTCATGAAGAATTAGGTCTTGAAAACCATTGCGACAATTCTTTGCATATATTTGGAGATCTTCAACATTCATGTTGTCAATCTCTTCATCTGTACAATACACAAAATTGGCACGTGCATTTTCACGTGCTCTTTATTGATTTAGACAAACATCGACTCCACCCAATCCACTGTAAACATCGTCGATCATGACATCCCTTGCTTCTCGACTTATTTGATAAGTCGCATCCATCTCTGACCGTAGAGTTTCGACCCGAAAAGGTTGACTCACCAATGGCAGCTCAGGGCGAGGAAACTCCACATCTTACTTAGTGCCCTTACAGACATACAACCGACCTTTTCTCGGACCAAAAAATTCTGACGGAAGGTCATTGTAGTTGGGTTTCATATTAAAAAAAAATCTTGCATAAAACAATTGTGCAAAATAAACAAGAACCTCTTCATTCCATGGGAGCCTTCCATAGGCCACAAGGTGCCTATCATACAAATAGTGAGCTATATTTGGGTGCTTGAAATATTGCACCTTCAACATTTTTCTTTTTGGCCCTTCCTTGAAATTAAACATTGACTTCGCCATATTTTTTGTAACTCTTTGTTTTACATCCTCCCATTTATCAGGACCCATTACTATTTCCTTTCTCTTTCTCATCACTTCTACAAATGTATCAGTCGTTGGCCCAAGATTTTTGTACACATTTACAATTTCGCCCAATGAATGTGTAACTATTTTGAGGCTTTGTCAACTCTCAGCACGTAGAGTCAAAGCCACGAGATCTCTCCGCAATTTTGCATGAATTTGTTGACACCTTTGTAAGGTGCATTGCGCCATGTTTCTTTCCCATGGTATATTTTAATTGTCGGCCGAATAAGTTGTGGTGGGTAGACAACCTTCTTCTTGAATGTAGTGTTCTGCCCTGCGTCTATTTTGACCAATATTTGGAACATTTTCAGCCGCTGCATCAATATATATATATATATATATATATATATATATATTATAAAAAATACATGTAATCAAATTTGTACAAATTCAATGAAAAAAATATTGAAATTGATGGCAACCTCGACGTGGTTGGTTAGCATCTTCTCCACCCTGAAACTGTTGAGACCCAGAATGACCCTGCTGAGAACCAGCACCACCAACCGTTGATTGGCCTCTGGGGGAATAAATATCACCACCTTCACACAACCTGTTACCACTCATTGATGGCCCTCTAAGGGGATTTGAACCACCACCAACCTCTCGAGACAAGAGAGAAGCTTCATAAACAAATACGAATTTATAATCAATTGAAAAATACATTCATGTGTACATATAAATACATGTACATATTCATTGATTAAATTGCATGAACCATACCATGATTGGGTGAACCATGGGCATGCTCCATGGATGGAGTAAAGACCCTTCTCTTCTTATCTCCTAAAAAATAAAAAATGAAACTTATTAACAACTAATTTAACTCACAAAGTTAATAAAAAATCAATTCCATATGTACACACATGTATGGAGATTTAAGATTATATTTAAATACCATGAACATCCCCCGATCCCTGATCCCCCATATGGGATTCTGTTGATCTTCGTCATTCATCCTCCATGATATATATATCTATTGGTGGACATTTACACAAAATAAATTTCAGAAAATCAATTTGTAATTTAGTGTACAGAAATTATGTATAACACAACTTTCAAAGCACTAATTGATGTGTGAAACTCAATGTAAGCAAAAAAGAAATTATAAAAATGATAAGTTCACCAAATTGCGCTTTACATGGTGGGAGCACACTTGGTATAAAATTGAAAAAAACACATGGTCATTAAAAAAGAAGTGAAACTGCATTTAAACAAACTCCATTTAAACAAAAATTTGTTGAAGTCCCCGCATTTTAATTTTATAAAAATGTGAAGTTCACCACTTGTTGCAAATGTGAAGTTCACCAAGTTGTGCTTTACATGGTGTGGTGGGAGCACACTTGGTATATAATTGAAAAAAACACATGGTCATTAAAAAAGACGCATTTATAAGTACACAACACACACATATCCAAGATATGTTACAATGTCCATCAATAAATTTTGAAGGAGAGCGTCTCAACACTAATTCATATTTGAGAGATGAATCTTGAATTTTTGAAGAAGAGCATCTCAAAACCAATTCATCTTTGAGAGATGAATCGTGAATTTTTGAAGAAGAGCATCTCAAAACCAATTCATCTTTGAGAGATGAATCTTGTATTGGCATTGCTCTGCATAATTCTAATTCATCTTTGATAGATGAATCATGAATTGGCATTGCCCCACGCAATAGATTAGCAGACTTCTTATTCACATTTCTACAATGCCTTATACTAAAAAATTGAAATTGGCTAACAATATTGTTTGCTATTCCATGCAGTTCTTTTAGCCTCTCCTTCTTAACTTGGCACACGCCATTCATCTGGTTGCACACAAGTTCAGAATTGGTGAAAACTATAATTCCATTTGATCCATACTCCATTGTTGTTCCCAAACCCTCTATAAATCCAATATAATATGCCTCATTGTTTGTTGTTATTCTCAGTATATTCATTGTATATTCATTTTCCTTTCGACGACTTTGCTAGTCGCAATATTGGAAAGCACATATGTAATCACTGCATTCGCTGGATTGGGATAGAAATAAACTTCTATACATAATTTCCATTTTTCAACCATATTTAATGGTTTTCTTATCCCTGGAAAAAAAATTCAATAAAAAATATATATATGACATGGGATGAATGACATAAGATCATGAGGTAAATGACATGTGCATGGTGTATCTTAAATTTTGACTTAAAAATTTTATGGTCTAGATTTCACATCTAAAATTAATGGGATGAAGCCTTTAGTTTGTGGGAGAAATGACACATGTACACAATTTACCTTAAAGTGGTTGTGTTTTATGGATATTAAAATGAATAACTTCTATTTAGATCTATTCCAGAGACTGACTATAGGTACATTTACTAGATATGTCACCTTCATAAAAGATGAGATCCAGAGGCTACCTAGCCCTTTACAAACTCTGCCTATGGAATTTGTAGAAGTTAAGAAATTTACATTGACAAATTTACTTGTGAGAAATTTACATTGACAACATATAGAGATTCAACTAGGCTTCTGAAAAGTACAAGTGGAAAATGTATAATTATACTTAGAAGAGTCTTTGGTTTAATGGTTAAGCAAGAAAGAGTCGTTACTTTCTCTATCTAGAGTAGAAGTGGAATACATAGTAGTTACTTCTTTTTTAGTGTTTTGGATGAAATGAGCTATACAAGATATTAAGGTAAATTTCTTTTTGAGTGAGTAGAAGTGGAATACATATTATAGTTACTTCTTTTTCAGTGTTTTGGATGAAATGGGCTCTACAAGATATTAAGGTGAATCTATATATCTATTAAGTGTTTCAATAGAAGTGTAATAATAATTTCAAAAATAAAATATTCTACTTCCTTCAATCACTATTTACATATCATCATAAAGTACCACTTCCTCACACAACAAGTCTTTGAGAAAATAGTGAAGATGGAATACATACCCACAAAGCCTCTTGTTAGAGAAGCAACTGAATATGTGAGAAACAAATTAGGAATAGTTATTGTAAATTATCTTGTGAGAGAACCATTTCAACATGTGAGAAAAAAATTAGGGATAGTTCTTGTAAATTATTGTCACTTATTTGACTTCAAAAGAAGAGCCTATAAAATTGAGTGCAATATCAATGTGGGAGAGTACACAATATCTAAGGGGGAGAATACAATATATTTGACTTCAAACAAAGAGCCTATGAAATTGAGTGCAATATATATGTGGGAGAGTACACAATATCTAAGGGGGAGAATAGATATAAGGAAGGAATAAAAAGAGTAACAAAAAGCATATGACTGTGTCAATAATTTGAAGTAGTCAAGAAAGATAACAAAGGACCATCAAAATTGAGTGTAATATCTATATGATCAAGTGTCAATAATTTGAAGTAGTCAAGATAGATAACAAAGGACCATCAAAATTGAGTGCAATATCTATATGATATATATATGATCAAGTGTCAATAATTTGAAGTAAAGAAAGATAAAAAAGGACCATCAAAATTGAGTGCAATATCTATATGATTGTGTCAATAATTTGATAATTTGAAGTAGTCAAGAAAGATAACAAAGGACCATCAAAATTGAGTGAAATATCTATGTGGGAGAGTACACAATATCTAAGGGGGAGAATACGATACAAGGAAGGAATAAAAAGAGTAACAAGAAGAATATGATTGTGTCAATAATTTGAAGTAGTCAAGAAAGATAACAAAGGAACATCATCAAATTCAAATTGAAAGATCAAGTAGTCTTCTTCATGAAGAAGAAGCATTAACTAGGTTCATCATTTAAAGGGTTCATTTTTTAATGAAAAAATTTATGAATAATATGGAACGAATCATTGTACATTATGATAAGCCTTGTATTTAAATGACATTTGATCTATGAATAAAACAGAAAATGGGATCATCTCTTCATATATATGTGTGTGTGTGTGTAAGAGAGAAACAAAAAGCAAAGGTAATTCCACCAAGCCTAAAGGAGCATGTCCTAATACATTAAATTATGTTTGGTTTCTAGAAGCATTAATCATGAAGAGTCATGAGATCCACATTTCAACCATACTATTTGCAAGTTAAAGGAGCATGTCCTAATACATTATTATGTTTGGTTTCTAGAACCATTAATCATGACTTTTCTTTGAGATCCACATTTCCATCATACTATTTTCAAGTTGACATTTCCATCATGCTATTTGCAAGATCTTTATGAAGATATGTATTCTCATAACTAATTAGTTCAAATTTCCATCATGCTATTTGCAAGTTCTATATGAAGATATGTAGTCTAATAACTAATTAGAAAGTTGTGATGTCCTAATACATTATTATGTTTCATTTCCATCCTACTATTTGAAAATTCTATATGAATATATGTAGTCTAATAACTATACATTATATCCCATATAACATAAATTATAGCCCATATAACATATAACGACCTTTGACAGTATGAGCAAAGAGTCAAAAAATAGAGAGGCCTCCCAGCAGAGTTCCACCTGTTCATCAAGGTAAGCAACATAATATTGGAAGTGAAACAATGACACCACTAAACATATGTGAATTTAGATATTAAATTGACCTTTATTGCAAATGACACGTGCATGGTTTATCTTAAAGTTTGACTTAAAAATTTTATGGTAGAATTCACATCTAAAATTAATGGGAGGAAGCCTTTAGTTTGTGGGAGAAATGACACATGTACATAGTTTACCTTAAAGTGGTTGTGTTTTATGGATATTAAAATGAAGAACTTCTATTTAGATCTATTCTAGAGATTGACTGTAGGGGAATTTACTAGATATGTCACCTTTCACAAAAGATGAGATATAGAGGCTACCTGGCCCTTTATGGACTTTGCCTATAAAAATTGTAGAAGTTAAGAAATTTACATTGACAAATTTACTTGTGAGAAATTTACATTGACAACATATAGAGATTCAACTAGGCTTGTGAAAAGTAGAAGTGGACAATCTATAATTCTACTTCGAAGAGTCTTTGGTTTAATAGTTAAGGAAGAAAGATTCATTACTTTCTCTATCTAGAGTAGAAGTGGAATACATCTAGTAGTTACTTCTTTTTGAGTGTTTTGGATGAAATGGGCTCTACAAGATATTAAGGTAAGGTAAATTTCTTTTTGAGTGTTTTGGATGAAATGGGCTCTACAAGATATTAAGGTAAATGTATATATCTATTAAGTGTTTCAATAGAAGTGTAATAATAATTTCAAAAATAAAATATTATACCTCCTTAAATCACTATTTACATATCATCATAAAGTACCACTTCCTCACACAACAAGTCTTTGAGAAAATAGTGAAGATGGAATACATACCCACAAAGCCTCTTGTTAGAGAAGAATTTGAATATATGTGAGAAACAAATTAGGAATAGTTCTTGTAAATTATCTTGTTAGAGAACCATTTTAACATGTGAGAAACAAATTAGGGATAGTTCTTGTAAATTATTGTCACTTATTTGACTTCAAAAGAAGAGCCTATGAAATTGAGTGCAATATCTATGTGGGAGAGTACACAATATCTAAGGGGGAGAATACAATATATTTGACTTCAAAAGAAGAGCCTATGAAATTGAGTGAAATATCTATGTGGGAGAGTACATAATATATAAGGGGGAGAATAGATATAAGGAAAGAATAAAAAGAGTAATAGTGCAATATCTATGTGGGAGAGTACATAATATATAAGGGGGAGAATAGATATAAGGAAGGAATAAAAAGAGTAACAAAAAGCATATGATTGTGTCAATAATTTGAAGTAGTCAAGAAAGATAAAAAAGGACCATCATCAAATTCAAATTGAAAGATCAAGTAGTATTCTTCATGAAGAAGAAGCATTAACTAGGTTCATCATTTAAAGGGTTCATTTTTTAATGAAAAAATTTATGAATAATATGGAATGAATCATTGTACATTATGATAAATCTTGTATTTAAATGACATTTGATCTATGAATAAAAAATAAAATGGGATCATCTCTTCATATATATATATATATGTGTGTGTGTGTGTGTAAGAGAGAAATAAAAAGCAAAGGTAATTCCACCAAGCCTAAAGGAGCATTTCCTAATACATTAAATTATGTTTGGTTTATAGAAGCATTAATCATGAAGAGTCACGAGATCCACATTTCGACCATACTATTTTCAAGTTAAAGGAGCATGTCCTAATACATTATTATGTTTGGTTTCTAGAATCATTAATCATGACTTTTCTTTGAGATCCACATTTCCATCATACTATTTGCAAGTTCACATTTCCATCATGCTATTTGCAAGTTCTATATGAAGACATGTAGTCTAATAACTAATTATCAAGTTATGATGTCCTAATACATTATTATGTTTGGTTTCCATCATGCTATTTTCAGAATAGTATGAATATATGTAGTCTAATAACTATAGAGTCTAGCCCATATAACATATAACGGCCTTTGATAGTATGAGCATAGAGTCAAAAAATAGAGAGGCCTCCCAGCAGAGTTCCACCTATTCATCAAGGTAAGTAACATAATATCGGAAGTGAAACAGTGACGTCATTGAACATATGTGAATTTAGAATGATTTCAACTATTTTTTGAAAGGAGAAAAAACCATGTTTCATACATTGATAACAGTTCATATACAAAATCCTCTTGATATACCCATAAGAGGTTATCAAGTATAAAAGATCAGATTCTATCTCATATAGAAATACATTACAGCAGTATAAAAGACAATATGTAGTCACGTATAAAAGACAATATGTAGTCACATAGAAAAGACAATATGTAGTCACATTACAGAAATACATTACATGTGAATTTAGAATGATTTCAACTCTTTTTTCAATGGAGAAAAAACCCTGTTTCATATATTGATAACACTTCATATAAAATATCCTCTTGATATACCCATAACAGGTTATCAAGTATAAAAGATCAGATTATGTCTCATACAGAAATACATTATAGCAGTATAAAAGACAATATGTAGTCACATATAAAAGACAATATGTAGTCACATTACATAAATACATTATGGAAGTATAAAAGACAATATGTAGTCACATTACAACAGTAGATAATTCTAGTTCAATCATTCCAGCGTTGAGGAATCGAAAGAAGGCTCAGCAACGAAATAAGCTTAACAGTGGTGGTAAAATTCCATGCACAAGGCAAGAATCAGCTAGAGTAGACGAAATTGATGGATCCACAGGAACAGTAACAACTGCAGCAAACGAATGCATATCATACTACCAGAAATTCAACATACACCTTACAGCAAAAGGTAATTAAATTTAGAAAAGGTGTAACTGATAGTCCTATGATGCGCTCTGCTAGGGTTTCCAGCACTCTCGCTTTGAGAAACCCTACCCCTGCAACTATGTTAACCCTGTCGGTGCCCTCCTCTGCAAGTAGCCGCGCATAGCACGCAGCAATGGATCAAGATATTGGGGGAGGCGGTCAGCCTCCCCCTGCCAAAGATCAAGGTACAACAAAGGAAACTGATAAGAAGATGAAGGATTCTGTCACAGCGCAGGAAACCGAGGATAACACGCACACGACCTCCGATCCACAAACGGCGGTGTCGCAAGCTACGTCTTCCACCTTCAAACCAATTGCACAAGAAAGACCCAAAATAGATCTACCCAACCATCGGATTAATGCAAGAATCCAGTACATGAGAGATCACGCTCTCATAGGAAAATTCATAGGGTTTTGGCCTACTGAGCGAGCCCTTCAGGGATGGATCGCGTCTAAATGGAAGCCTAAAGGGAAAGTAAGCCTGCAGCTAGGCCCCAAAGGCTTCTTCACTGCCGATTTCAACTGCATCGAGGATAGAAATAGGGTTATGGATGGAGGCCCCTATTTCTTCAACTCAGCAGGGCTATATCTTCGCAACTGGATCGAGAGATTCAACCCAGACCAGGAGAATTTCAACTGGGCCCCAGTTTGGATTCGACTCTACTCGTTGCCTTTGGAATATTGGGATGAGGAGTCCCTGCAAGCGATTGGATCAGGCTTGGGAGAGTTCATCAAAGTTGCAGAAGAAACGAAGCTTCGAAGATATACCTCCTACGCTCGAATCTGTGTATATATGCAGCTAGACAGAGCTCTCCCAGATGCGGTAAGTTTGTTTCATGATGATTATGAATGGGTTCAACCGTTAGACTATGAGCATGTGCCTTTTCGTTGTAGAAGATGTCATGCTCACGGGCATCTCTTCAGAGATTGCCCTCTTATTGCTCAATCTAAAAACCCTAGTGCTGAAGACAAAGAAGATAAGGATGGATTCACCAAGGTTCCTTCCAGAAGAAGGAATAACAAGAGGGTCGCTCAGTCAGGCCCTAAACCTAGCTCTTCCAATTCTGCTCCCTCCACGAGTAACAGTTTTTCTGCCCTAGCCCAGCGTGATGCTCTGAATGAAGATTCTCCTGCCGATCCCCCTCCCTCGGCTCAGTCGGCCCCCCCCTCTACCCCCATCTCTACCTCTATCTTAGATCCCGCCCAAGGCTCTTTTCCTTCGAATCCCCCTCCTAAAAGCGTCCCATCCCCCAAGAAGAAACAGGTTTCCTGGAACCCTCATACTATGGACCTCGAGGATCCTTCGCCCAACCTCGACTTGCAGAGTACGGCCCCACCGGAAAGCTCGCAGACATCTCTCATGGATGAAGATTCGGAAAGCTTCGATGTGGGGAACCTTGATCTATTCAGTCTGGAAGATGCTTGCCGAAAGAAAGAATTCGACAAAATCCAGCCCCATCAAATCGAGTCCCTGGAGGTAGTCCTAACCAAAGCGCATCAGCACAAAAAATTGGGATTACAGCCAGGCAGTCATTGGGACAGCTTGAAGGTTTTGAAGGAAAATAAAAAGAGAGGCAGAAAACCAGAATGGCAGCGCACTATCCAGATAGGGGCGATGCTGGTGGAATCAGGGAATTATCCCAAGTTGACTCGGTTTTTCCAACCACTGAATACCAGTTCTCCATGAAGCTAGTCTCATGGAATGTAAGAGGGCTCAACGCCCCTGGAAAGGTTCGAATGATAAAATCCATGATTCAGAAGGGAGGACCTCAAATCCTCTTCCTCCAGGAAACCAAATGTAATAGTAATCTGCTAGGAACCATTCTGTCAAAAGCCTGGCCTAGCAGCAGTTCAGTAGCAGTCGATGCCTCTGGGGCTTCTGGAGGACTAGCAATTGCCTGGGATACTCGCACCATGCAGCTAAATAACTTTCATGCAGGGCATAATCTCATTCAAGCCACTTTTCACCCTATAGGCACTAACATACATGGACATCTGTCCAATGTATATTTTCCTCAACAGCAGAATAATAAGACTGCTCTCCTGGATACTATAGCGCACCTCAACGCCAACAGATCCCACCCTCTTTGGATAGTTGGAGGAGACTTTAATATGATCCTCAGATCGGATGAGAAAACTGGAGGACGCCCCAGATCAGACCTGGAAAGCAGTCATTTCAAGAACTTTATTAACAACAGTTGGCTGATTGACCTTCCCTTCTCCAATGGCACCTTCACCTGGAGCAATAGACGTGTGGGAGGACAGCAAATTGCTTCAAAGTTGGACAGATTCCTTATCTCTGACAACGCTATTCACATGGGGGGAGACATTTCCAGCTCAATCCTGCCCTTTGCTGGCTCGGATCACTGGCCCATTCTTCTGCAGTGGCAAAATATAGGATTCCAGCTAAAGAAACCCTTCAGATTCGAGGCTTTCTGGTTGACTCATCCTTCCTTCAAGGAGCTAATACAAACTGCTTGGAGAAACTTTCAACTGCCCAAGGGTTCAAAAATGTACCAATTCCAGCAAAAGCTAAAATTCCTCAAAGGACAAATCAGGCACTGGAATCGAACCATCTTTGGCAACATATTCGAGGAAAAGAAGATTCTTGAGCAACAGATGCATGAGGTGCAGCAGGAAATCATCTCCAAAGGGCGAACAGAGGAATTAGCCACCACAGAGTCTAATCTCCAAAGTCAGCTTGAGGAACGATATAAACAGGAAGAGATCCTTTGGAAGCAGAAGTCTAGAATATGATGGTTAAAGGAGGGTGAAAGGAACACCAAGTTCTTCCACGCCTCCACCATACAGCGCAGGATGCAAAACAGGATTAGCCACATTATCAACCAGCAGGGAGAAAAGACAGAGAAACATGAGGAAATGGAGAAGGAACTGATTGACTATTTTAAGGGCATTCAGCAAGAGCCTCACATAAACAGACAACCTGCCATCAATCAAATCACACAGCTCATTCCAAAATTGGTCACAGCTGAGCATAACCAGATGCTTCTTCGTCCAGTCTCCCCCCAAGAAGTGGATGAGGCTATGGCGCAGTTCAAGGATGGCAAGGCTCCGGGGCCTGATGGCTTTACCTCTAATTTCTTCCATTATTTCTGGGATCTCATCAAATCTGAAGTCTGGCAGTTGGTTGAAGAGTCAAGAGCCATGCACTGGATTTTACCTTCTCTCAACACTACTTTTATAGCGCTTGTTCCTAAAGAGGACCAACCTAGCAAACCGGATAAATTCAGGCCTATTGCTCTTTGCAATGTTATTTATAAACTCATCTCCAAGGTCATCGCTAACAGGCTCAAGCCTCTCCTTCCGCTCCTCATCTCTCCGGAGCAGACGGGCTATGTTGAAGGGCGCCAAATTCTGGATGGCATAATTTTAACGCATGAAATTATGCACTCTCTAAAAGTCTGCAGAAAGCCAGGTATGCTTCTCAAGATTGATCTCTCAAAGGCCTTTGACAAACTAAATTGGAGTTATATACAACAAATCTTAAATGCTTTTGGCTTTGATCCGATGTGGATCAGATGGATTATGAGTCTTATATCCTCTCCCTACTTCTCCATTTTGGTCAATGGTGTTCCTTCTCCTCCTTTTCATCCATCTAGAGGAATTATGCAAGGGGACCCTCTCTCCCCCTTTCTCTTTGTCCTCATGGTGGAAGGCCTTGGGCGTTTGATTCATAAAGAAGTTCAGAACCATAAGTTACGAGGTATTTCCCTCCATGGCGCTCCTGTCACCACCCACCAGCAATTTGTGGATGATAACATGCTCTTTGGTCACCCCTCTGTTCAGGAAGCTCGCTCCTTTAATGACATTCTTCAACTGTTCTCTCTTGCCTCTGGTCTCACTATCAATGAATCCAAATCCCAAGTGTTCTTCTTCAATACTCCCCCCCTCACTCAAGCCAACATTGCTCGCATCCTTGGGTTCTCTATTGCTTCTCTTCCCGACAAGTATTTGGGTGCCCCCCTCATTGACTCTGCCATCAGGAATTCCTCATGGATCAAGCTCCTAGACAAATTGGAAGCCAGACTTGCCTCCTGGACTTTCAGAGCCCTAAACCTACATAGCAGGCTCATTCTTATCAAAGCGGTGCTCCAATCTATTCCCCTTTACCTCTTCTCCGTTCTAGCTGCTCCCAAGTGGGTCTTAAAGCAAATCAGAGCCTTGCAACGGAACTTTCTTTGGGGTTCCTCTGGTCGAAATCGGAAGTGGGCTCTTGTGAACTGGGACACGGTTTTCTCCCCCAAGGAAGCTGGTGGCCTCAACCTCAGAGATCCCAGTCACAGCAATGAAATTATGGCAGCCTGTATCTGGTGGAATTGGATATCCAAACCTCACACTCCTTGGGCCAAGCTTTGGACTGCCAAATACGCTAACAGCAGACCCCCGGCTGATCTGATCAGAATGGTTCCTAGCCAAACTGGCTCCCTTATTTGGAACGCAGCCAGACAACACCATCAGCTCATTCAGCAAAATTGCTTTTGGGAAATTCGCAATGGAAGTCATGCAAGATTCTGGCACGATTCTTGGCAGCAAACTCCGCCTCTTATTGATCTTCTCCCTAGCATCAACATGGGAGATAATAATATGCATCAGGATGCAAAGGTATGTCAACACTGGACTGTCGATGACAACAACGACTTCAGACAATGGAAGCCTCCTCAGAATATAGCTCCTCAAGCGCATGATCTTGATCTGGACTCCCTCAGCAAAGAGCTTAACCGTCGGCAAATCAGACGATCTGAGGATCACGACATTCTCAGATGGGGCTACTCCACCAGAGGTATGTACACTACAAAAGAAGCTTACTCTCTTTTGCATCCTATACCCCTGCCCCGAGATATTCTTTGGACCCTCATCTGGAACAAGCTGACCTGGCCCAAAATCTCCACGTTTCTCTGGCTCCTAAGCCACAAAAGAATCCTCACGTGGGACAATCTCGTCAAACGGGGTTTCACTGGACCGTCCCAATGTCCTAATTGCCTGCAAAATGTGGAAACTATCCAGCATCTCCTCTTGCTTTGCCCTCTGGCTAACGCTCTTTGGGAAAAATGCTGCTTTCGCTGCCAGAAGAACAAACCCTCTGGGGACATCACCAGGACTCTTCGCTTCTGGCCCCGAAGCCCCTACTCTTCTCCCATCCTCAATTCCCTCTGGATTCTTCTTCCGGGCCTCGTTTTCTGGACTCTGTGGCAAGAACGAAATAGGCGCATTTTTAAAAATCAAGTCACCCCCCTTGATCCTCTCTGGCTCTCTTTCTGCTCCAACCTTCAGGAATCCCTGGCTCTTTGTTCCTGGAACGAAGAAGATTTCCCTAAAACTCCCAAAGAAATCTCCATCTGGCAGAACTGGAACCTTCAAATCCCGTTTCACCCCTCCCTCAACGTCCGCTCTCCTCTCGATCCTCCCTTGCTTTGGTCTCCTCCCCCGGAAGGTGTTTACAAGCTAAACTTCGATGGCGCTTCCAAAGGGAATCCTGGTCCAGCTGGATTCGGGGGAATAGTCAGAAATTCTAAAGGCGAAACTCAATTCATCTTTTATGGTTCCATTGGCTGGGACACCAATAACTCTATTGAATTGGAAGGATTATGGCAAGGCCTTTGTCTCACGCACCATTATAACCTCTCTCCCATTATTACAGAGGGGGATTCTCAATTTCTAATCAACGCCTCCCAGAGACTTCTTTGGGGCACTAATTCAGAGAAAGTGTCTCATAGTTGGCGTCTTGAGGCCAGAATCAACAGGTTAAGCAAGTGGCTCATGCAACACAGAGCGATCTCTTTCAAGCACGTAAAGAGGGAAGGCAATAAATTTGCAGACCTCTTGGCCAATCTCGGAACAGAAAGCACTAGCAATCTCATTCATGGCACCCTCAACTGTATCCATGATGAAGCACTGCTACAGAACTACACATTGTTGGTACGTCAAGACCAACCTGTGCCGGATCCGGCTGATTAAGGTTCCGAAGGGGGAGCGCCACCCCGCGCAATTCCCCATGGAACGGACCTGGGCAGCCCACATGGCTCCCGGTATATGTCATAACTCTGCAATTAATGAATCCATACGCGCGATAGCAACCCACCTTGGTTGGCTCAAATCGAAGGAGGTTATGGCGGTGTTGCATTCTCCGATGGCTCAGTTGAACGATGCAGATGCGGCCTCTGGTGCGGTGAGTTCGCCTACCCCGTTGCTCGGAATCTGCAGCTCTGGCTCGCTTGAAGCCAACGTGAAAACGTCGACAGGGCGGCGCTGTTCCTTGCAGGCTTGCATCGAGCCTGCTCCAGGTATTCATTACACTCAAAGCTCCCACTGTCATTATAATTTTATGTTCAGAGGTGGTGCGCACCAGAGACGTGATCCCCCGCCTGCTTTCCCCGCCTCCCCTGGTTTATTCTGTCTCGCTCAACCCGCTGTCAATTTCACTGTTCCCCTGGACCATTTTGCTCCTTCTTTTGCTCCTGCCCGCCCCTGTGATTTCTGTTTGGCAATGCCGCGTCTTCATGAAAGAATGAGGGCCCGACGTGGCCTCAGCCGAGGTGACAGTCGGCCTCCTCCCAGCAATTTTTCTTCTGATGATACTCCGGACCCCTCTCTGACTTCCCGCGGTGGCAAAGGTTGTGGGCGTCGTCGTGTTGGTGTTTCGGCTTCAGCTCCTGGAGCTGCCACCTTGCCCCCTCCCTCTCAGGCTCCGGTTCATGGTGGCAATCTCTCCCGGGCTGTCCCTCCTGCCCCTCTTCGCCCTACCTTCAGACAGTCCTCACAGCATGCGGAACTTAAATTTTACCCCACCGCTTCCAATGCTGTCCTTACGGCCCTCATTTCTGTCACTCTGAGGGAGGAAATTCCCAATTACCCTCACCCTACTCCGGCCTCTGCTTTTCTCACTCCGGATTCTGGAACCATAAACGCTGCGGTACCGGTCTTCTCTCCTCTCAGTCCACAGGAGCAGCAGAACAACTTGGAAGCAACTCTTGGGAGCATGGACACTGGCGACTCTGGCAAGGAGGACAGTCGAGAGTATTTTGGCTGCAGAATCATTGAAGAACCATCGTCTCCATCGCATGACTAGCTTCAGCACTGCGCTCCAGGTTTTTTGGTTCCGTTTCATAGTTTATGACAGTTTCTGTTGTTGGGATGACCAGCTCACACAGTGGTCCATAAACAGTTGTTTTTATTTCTATGTTTTTACAGTTTCTAAGTTTTGCAAACCGGTTTCCCTTACGAGGGCGGTTAAGACTCGTTGTTTAAGAGGACTGGTTTCCCGATATGGGCAGTCTAAGCACTCGGTGATAAGCTTGACGTTTATACACAGTGTTCAGGCTTCCACAGCTGACACTGTGCCTGAATTGTACTAGTTTCCTTATACATAATAGAATTAGTTACACTTAGAAAAAAAAAAAAAGGTAATTAAATTTAAATCATAATTAACAGCATAGATGCTTTGTTTGGAATTTTGGGCTTTCTCGTTCCCACTTGGTTGTAAAGACAAAATTTCTATAGAAATGAGTGCCTTGACTTCTACATGACACCAATCAACTCAAATTAAAACCAAGAATTCCAAAAGGCACATTTGTAGTAACAGTCCAAAGTTAACATAGAAAAGGAAATCCCTATATACGCAAGTGAACCCCCAAATCTAATGGACTCCCCTAAAGCCCAGGGTTACTTCTTACACGTGGAAGGGAAGTGGAGTGTGATTCGGGGCTGCAAGAGAGGTGGGCTTGCATGGCAGTGCCGATCAGAAAAAGAGTGGACAACAGTCCAGTGAGGCTTCTTCTAGCAAGGTGCCACCCACCAAGTGGTGGAGAACCGAAAGAGGAGACCAAGAAGCAGTTGTTCCCTGGAACTTGTGATTCAAGAGAGGTCACAAAGTGGAAATTTTATGTTTCAACGAGGTTTTTTCATTTCAACAAAGGTTCTTTTTTCAACAGTGCCCTCAAATATGTGGGACTGACTTAGGCATCCAAACATCATCTTAACAAGCAAGACATTAGTGATACCAAAGTTGTCGAAAAAAATTTATATGAAAAAAAAGAACATTTTGGACTTGGCATGGCATGCACTAGGCTTAATTAGTACTAATGGAACTTGGTGATTGTCGCCATAATTGGTAATGAATAATTCATGTAGATTTCAATGTATCATGTTGTGTAACATATTTTTAAAATGAAAATAATTTTGAAGCTTAGAACCTAGCAACATTTAAGGTATCTGGTGTCTTCATAATTGGGAAAAAAAGGACACAATTAGAGTGCATATAACGAAATCTAACACCATGTTGCATGGGTACAGGTTGAAAACTGGGTGTATACTTCTAGCATGGATGAAATAGCTGGTAGTAGACTTGTAGAGGAGGAGCAGGATGAGAAATACCTGGTAGTTCGCTCGTTTGAAGTTGGCATAGATAATCACCAACAGAGTGGATGGAAGCAGCCCCAAACCAGCAGTAGCACAAAAACACAAAAATGCGCGAAGAAACAGAGCAAAGAAACAAAAACATTGTAAACAACTGAACTTCACGGGCAATATATTTATAAGAACTAGTTCGGCCAAACTATTTTAAGAGTAAAAGTTCGGTCAAACTCAAAGTTTGGCTAAAATTTTGTTGCCAGTTTTCCCATCTCCGGAAAAATTTGTGTTTGCCCACTCCGTCAGTGTGCCGTCAATATAAATAGAAGAATGAGTTCGGGCGAACTTTCTCATAAAGTTCGGCCGAACTATCAAATAATTCGACTGAAATTTTTATAAATTTCAGCCGAACTATTGCCGAAAAAAAATTTCCACCCCCAATTCTCACAAAAGTGTCACCCAACTTCACATTTCTACCCATGGGTCCACTTTGGGTTTCCCACATCCATTGTGTCTGATTGAGACTCTCATTTTCTTTAGGATCGTTGGACCAATTTTTTGGAAATCATGTACATGAAGCTAAAGAGGAGCAGGACATTTCATTCGTAGACTTCCAAACAAACATAGGTTATCCACCGCACAATGATACCTTTACTATGAGGCTATTGTGTCAAGCATGATAATTTGTGGGATGAGTAGCTACCTTATGTAAAACATGCATAAAATATTGAAGTACATTCATCCACTCATATCTCATTGTTCGAGGCATGATTTATATATTTTCCAAAGGATCCCTTGGATATCCTCTTTGGAGAGATAAAGATTCTAGTGAGAAATATGGAAAGGACAAAGCATAGAAGTTCATTTAGAAAATTGACATAATTCACTAGGAAGTATAGGAGTAGTTGGAGAAAATTCAAGCCCAATACAAGGCTTGGCATGAAAAGCACCAGGTTGATCACCAATTCTAGGTTGGATATAGGACGCGACTCCACATTAGCAAAGAAAAAATAAAATGGGAAGGAAAGAAGTTGAGACCAATCTAATATGGACCATTCACAATATTAGAGAATATTGGGCACAATTATTTATGTCTCAACTTACCAACATGCATGCATATGTATTGTGGTGAACATTGAAAACTTGAAGCTTTATTATCCTACTTTGACCATGGACACCAAAAGAGGTCGCACAGGTCCCTAAAATGGACGAATTTTCACCAGAATACTTGGATAAGATACCCGGGGATATAATTATTGACACGAGAACTAGGACTTCTCGATGGGGAGAGATGGAGTACCTTCATATTGGTTTCAAGGGAATGTATCCAAGTAAGGCCCGCTGGATTGAAAAGGAGAAAGTGAGGGAGTAATTCCCTCACTTTCCAATTGACTTACAAATCTTTTAGCGGCCCAAAATCTCATTAGTGGGGAGGAATGATCCAGGAGGATCTTCAAAGGCTCAAATTTTTAAATTCTTGAACCTCATCTATAATTACAGCAGGTTATATAACTCATCATCACGAACCCATTGACATCAATGACACCTCAATCAAAGGTCATATTGCCATTCAATCACCATTAGAATTATGCAAGTCATAAGGAGACGCAGGGACCGATTCTACCTATGTGTGACCAAATGGCCAAATATTCGTCGACACAAGCCATGCCAATGTTTTTCCCCTAGCCTTGGATAAAAGATAAAATAAAAAATATTAAAATTAATAATAATAATAATAATAAAATAAATCAAAATCCAAAACAATATCAATTATATGGTTATCATAGAACCATATAATAATAATTATGGCTGGACATATGCATACAATTCGGGGTCGACCTATATAAAAAAACCAACTTTGGAGGGCATATCACTATATCCAAATTTGATTGTTACTGCCACGATTATCACATGGAAAGTTGGGTTATGACATATATTTTTGCATGACACAGTTATGGTTCAGCAAACCGCACAACAGTGATGAATGATAAGTTTGGAATGGAGCCCCATGCAGGTGGCGTTGAAAATGGTGGAACCAGACCAATAAACATGAATACTAACAACTAGTGGCATTCAAACAAATCCCAACGTTGTCCGGTTGGCATATCATTCATATGGCTATAATCTTGTACTATCTCCATACAATATAACAAAATTTCTATGGGTTTGTGGTTTTGAACATGCAACCCAACAAATGCTATGAATTCACAACTATCTACTAGCCACGTTGGTTGGAAGGCGGTCTTGTTAACTTTGTCAAGGAGTTTTGTATATATGTATTATTAAATTGTGTGGAAGGGAGGATGTAGAGATTGGCGGGTCTGACAGTTGAGTTACAAGACGGAATGGTGCATGGATCAATGATGGGCGGAACCCTCACGCAGGGTTCTAGGGCTGAACTTGACACAGGAGTATATGTTTCATGCTCAAAAAGTATAGAAGGTTCACTAGGGGTCTAAATTTTTAGTTTTAGAAAGGGATCCACGTTATACTAATTTTTCACAATTTTCACCAAGAATATAACCATGCAAATCATTTCTTCAGCAGAGGTCTAACCTTTCAGGTTATCCCCATAAGTTGAGGTATAAGTTCTCATTTTGTAATTTCTTGTAATTTGATTTCACTTCAAATTAATGAAAAAGGCCTCCCCACATTGAACAAGGCTTGAAGACATCGCCCACATCGGGTGAACTCCATTACCAAGTTGTTTTTATGCCTTTGGTTTCACGGTTGCTATTGATTTCTACCTTTTTTATGCATTTACGTTACTTAGTTACATGATGTTTTAAATGAAATTTTGTATGAATCCTTGAAGACAAAGATATGGAAAATTGAGAATATGTGCATATTTTCATATGTGTATATTATTGTAAAAAATATATTGACCTAGATTTATAAAGCTCCATAGATAATATGGTTATTTGTTGGTTGAGAAAATGTGGTTGTTATTGTAAATACCATAATGAGTTGTCTTATAAAGCTCCAATAAATGGTATGACTATCATGTTTTCAACAAGTGGTCATTGTAATACTGGAATGAGTTATGTTATAAAGCTCGATAGGCAATGCATTTTTGTATCAATAGTCTTGTCATTTATTGGTGTCATTGAACACCAAAGATGGTGTTTCACCAAGGGGGAGGGTTCTATAATAGTCCTCATGAAAATTCCATTTAAAAATATATCATACCAACACTAGTAGAAAATGATGAAATTAGTGACTAGGTGACTAAAATAGTTGGTCACCACAACTATTTTAAGTGAATTACTACTAAATTTGAAGAATTTTAAGTGACCCAACTAAGAATGACTAACTTAAATGACTAATTTAGTCTAGGGATAAAATAAATGACTAGATAATAAGTAACCCAACTAAAAACAACTAACTTAAATGACTAATTTAGTCCAGGGATAAAATAAATGACTAGATAATAACTGACCCAACTAAAAACGACTAACTTAAATGGCTAATTTTGTCCATGACTAAAATATATGACTAGATAATAAGTGAAAAAATTAAAAATAATTAACGTAAATGAATACTGTAGTCCAAGAATAAAAATATGACGAACTATCAAGTATAAGAAGTATATGATTTAGTCATTTATGTTAGTCATTTTTAATTGTGTCACTATATAAATGGAACATTGCAATTTTGATATTAAAATGTTAAATTTCACTAAATTTTGATGTTGTAGATGGATTCAAAGATAAAGGGGGTCTCTGAATCCATCTGCAGTGTTAAAATTTAGAGAAAGAGGGGTTGCTTCCCCCACATTCATGGATGACATCCGCAATAAATTTGTTAGTGTGGACTAGCGCACCTTACTCAAAAGATTTGATCTAGGCATTTGATAGCGTAAAAATAGCCAAATACCCATCAACACTAATAACAAATTGTTTAGCTAACCCTTATTTTACATGAAAAAATACTCAAGAGATATTTTTCCACATTCGTGGATACATGTTAAAAAGAATTATAACCAACTTAATTACAAATTAATTATAAATATATTTCTATATTTTCTTATGCATTGATATAAAAGTGCATGTTTAAAAATCTTTTCAATGAAACTAATGTTTAAAAATTTAATCATAATATTATTCATTTAAAAGAAAGGTGAAAAGCTTCTATAAAATTTATACAAACATTATGTATCTTAAAAATAGCTTAAAAGATGAATTAATATAATTTTTTCATTTTCTTATTTTAAAAAACATATTTTTTTTTTTCTTATTTTGCAAGAAAAATAAGAAATTCTCTTCAAATTGACAAATTCATAAATATTTAAAAAATTAAATACTATTCAATAATTTAAACCCAAATCAAAGTAAAGTGGTGGAGGGAAAAAATCAAAATGATAGCGGGAAAAAAAAAGGGGTTTAAAAAATGAAAAATAATTGGTATATTGCCATACAACATTTCCAAATGCCTTTTCCTCTAACCGCAACACAATTCGATTATTGGAAACCAACAAGAAGCGGGAAAGAAACCAAACAGAGAGAAGAGAACATTTTACATGTCAATATAAATATATAGCATAAAAAATCCACGCGTTCCCTAGGATTTGGAGCCATTTTATCTCTATATTTGGTTTTTGAACTAAAATGAAATCGAATTTGCTAAGATTTCAAGGGTGTTTGTCTAGATTTCTGTAGTAGAACGATGGATTTGCAGATCTATCCCTATGGCTTCGCGAAGCTCTGGTGCAGCAGGGTTTGAAGGGTTTGGCCCGGCTTCTGGCAGAGGGTTTGAATCAAATCATTGAATGAACATCCACCTACATCATTCATTTCTGAAATGGAAGAGTATTCACGAAGCTCTGGTGCAACAAGGTTTGAAGGGTTTGGCCTAGTTTCTGGCAAAGGGTTTGAATCAAATTACTAAATGAACATCCAAAAACATCATTCATTTATGCAATGGAAGAGTATGTTAGATATGCCCCAAGAGAATCATCAATCATCAGTCGAGAGGGAGTTGGTACGAACATCTACCTCAGGATACTATACAGTTTATTTAAGACATCAAAATTGCATTTTGTTTGTTATTTCCAAAGCTCTAGTGAAATTTTCTAATAATTGCTCCTTTTTAAAGAAATACTCATTAATATGATAGTGTTTCTCGAATAGAATACTGAGTCTGCTCCAAAGGTTTTATCTCTGGAGTACAATAAAAAATCAAAACCCCAGGATGATGCACCACTGGTTTCTTCCTTAGTCCCATTCAAATAGAAGACCGAGTCTGCTCCAAAGGTTTTATCTCTAGATTCCAAGAAAAAATCAAAACACCAGGATGATGCACCACTAGTTTCTTCTTTAGTCCCATTCGACCTCTAGTTTTCTTCTTAACAACTACTATCAAGGATACCGCTACACATATTAATTTCGTAGCATACTTGAGACTTGCAACAACATAATGAATATTCTTGTTATCTAAACCCCTAGTACATAAAAAACATAGTTGCAGTGAAGCCAACATATTTTGTGTATGCTACCCAAAAGAGATAATGGTAAGAAAAATCGTCTTAGAATTTACACCTCCTTCAAAGAGTATAACAACAAGTATACATACATTAAAAATATAAACCAATAAATCTAATACAGAGATTGTGCTTTGTAGAAACAAAGGTACAAACCTAGATTAACAATCACAGTATCCTTGTGGCTTTCCTCATGGCGAAGTGGTGTCAAAGCTTCCTTCTCTGGAACTACCATGCCTATAAGACCACCTTTCATCGCAGTCTTCCAAGTATGCACTCGACCACCATCTGTAATTCTAGCACACATACCAGACCCAATATATACCTGCCTCAAATTATCACCATGTGGAATGCAAGGACCATGTCCATACAATGGGGTAGCTGGCACATTGTATACTCCAACCGCGGGATTTGGTACATCATGATTCCATTGATGAACATCTCCATCACTAGTGAAAGCAATGAAGTCTTCTTGTGGGAGTGAAAATATTAAAATATTATAATAATCACTACACTCAACATAAATGAGTATCCATCCTTTCCCTAGAAACAGTCTACATAAATCCACACTTGCATTTCTAAAATGTATTTTTTTGCACACATGTACGTGGGCATGAATACACAGTAGAATGAGAAAGAGTGGATTCATTAATTCATTAGATGATGCAATGACTCATTGAGTCATTACATAGTAGGAGAAGAGGAGCAGACTGCATATCTCCCAAATACCTAACTAATAGCAACCACATTTAATGCTATATTAAATGCCTAATAAGTGAATCTTCTATTTGGCAGCTTTGGCAGCTCCATTTCACATATTTTCTAGGTGGTTACTAGTTAAAATTTGTATGGTAGCTATCAATGCTCTTCGTTATCCTCTACTACAGGTTCGCTTCTATTTTGGTGGCTTAATCACTTTGATTCAAAGGATCTACCAAGAACATAAGCTATACCTTTTGACATTTTTGTTGGAAGCTACCCACTCACTCACGACATCTCTGACTTGATTCTTTGGTTATTCAGCAAATAATATCTACCCATGTGATTCTTTGGTGATCCATCATTACTTTTTTCCAAAAACAAATGCTTCAGACTGAGACAGCTGAGGTTATGGTTCATGACCTAGATTTTCTTATGTTCCTTTGGGTGCAGGCATGTGGTATAATTTTCTACATCCTAAACAGGTTTTCTCTCTATATATTGAAGGAAAAAACACCGTAGGAAGCTTTCATTGGTGAGACATCCTAGGTATCACACTTTTTGATTTGTTGTCTTCTATATATTCATATTTTTGAGGAGAAATGAACTAAATTGAAACACTTCAATTTGAAGGGTGTTTTTGTTGGATATAATGAGCCCTGCAAGGCCTATGGAGTCTACATTCTGTCAAAATGGAAAATAATAGTGGATTGAGATGCGAACCTTGTGATGATGCATGGTCCCTCGAAGTCTTAGGAGCCTTTTAGTAGAGGTTTAGGAGGGAGAAACCTTTTCTGTCCTAATGACTATTAGTAAGGTTTTGGAGGTGGAAGTGATGATTTAGTATTTTTTGGTTCAACAAGGCAGCCTAGGTGGTACTAAACATAGAAGGATGCATAGGAGCATGTTGGATCTCCAAAGCCATCCTTTTTAGCGAGTTATCTTTCTAAAAAGTTTCTAAATTATGTTGCACCGATGTCTTCCATCATTTTTTTAGAGCCTTTTAGTTACGGGGAGGTAGTTGGTTAGCAGGGATGACAGAATGTTGTGGTGGACGTGGACAACTCTATATTAAAAAATGATGTTTCGGAGATTGTGCCAACAAAAATGGGGTAGTTTGTGATTTATTCTAGGTGGATGTTTGAGGTGAAGCTTGGAGCAGATAAAAAAGTACAAAGGTTCAATTCATAGTGAGAGTATTCTCTAGAGAGGAGTTGACTATAAGGACACATTTACTCTAGTTGCTAGTGTACTTGCATCATGTTTGTTAGTGTCTTTAGCATCAATTCTTGGTTGGCATTGACATCAAATGGATTTAAGAACATTGTTTCTTATCGGTCTAATCAAGGAGTAAATATAGATCAATCACAACTCTATAATGAAGAATTTTGTTTGGGAGATTGTGCCAACACAAGTGGGGAAGTTTGTGATTTATTCTAGGGGGGTTTTTGAGGTGAAGCTTGCAGTAGATACCATAAAAATGTACTAAGGTTCAGTTCACAATGAGACTATTCTCTAGAGAGGAGTTGACTATGAGGATACCTTTAGGATTTACTCTAGTTGCTATTGTACTTGCATCAAGTTCGTCATGGCTTTAACATCAATTTTTGCTTGGAATTTATATCAAATGGATGTAAAAACATTGTTTCTTAATGGTATAATCAAGGAGGAAATATATATCAATCAATTGAGAGGCTTTCAGGTGTGTGGGTGAGAGATCCATGTATGAAAATTGAAGGAGGACTTTTATGGGATGAAGTTGGCATCACATGCTCAGTACTCTAGGATTAAAGAATAATTGGTAGGATCAAGCTTTACTATAACTATTGCAGATCTTGACCTTGAGTATTTATTTGGTAAATTTGATTTTCTTGTTTTTGTGAGATCTAGAGAAAATTTTACCCTAGGATTTCAAAAAATTATTTTTCGGACAATGACACCAAGACTCATCCAATACAAATGAAGTCTTCAGTAAATAACATTGCTATCTCAACATTATAGTAAACGATATGATAGTTCAACCATGCAATAGAATTTCATAGTACCACTATATTCTACAGATTTAATAGTTTAGTATAGTTTCAAACAGTTGCAGTATAATTTCGTATTGGACAAAGTTGTATTCTAACCAGAAATCCATAGACCTGAATAAACCTTTACGAATTCTAATTAGGGCTAATATCTGAATGGTTTCAGGGGTCAAGACGGAGGATAAAAATATTCTTCTTCCTTGGAATTCCTTCAGAAAATTCTTCGAGAATCTATCCAATACCACTACATCGTATTAGAGGGTCTTGGATCTGCTTCAGTCCTAAATAAATTCCTCTATACTTGCCTCAGATAGCCACTCCGAGATCTATATAGGAGTAGGAAATTTCTTCATAAGTTAAGACCTATTGTAGAGCACAAATAATCCCCGAGTGGCCTGAGGAAGGGGGTTGGCTGGGATTAGCCTCCTTTGATGCTAAAAAAATTCATATTAATTTGCCTCGGAATAATTACGTAACTAACCAGTCTCAGGGTTTTGTTTCAGTCTCAGGGTTTTGTTTTCCTGAGAATTGTGATAATAACTTGCCTCAGATAGTTTTTCTTCTGGGATGGGAAAAATTTCCACAATCATCTTTTATAGATTCATTGGATGTTTGTTTGGCACCATCTACATGAAACTGAATGTTGTTTTCAGTTATTTCCTTTTCACTAGCCAATGACTTTTTTGCATCCTTAAGCCAAGTTGATATTGAGATTGGATCAAGTGTTCCACATACACATCTTCACTTCTTCTTTGATTCTACATCATATGAGACACATATTTATTGGGTGATCCTTCATATTACTACACCTTTCTTCTTGGTCTCTGCATTTGTCTAGTAGTACGATGTTTTTTTATACACCTTCCTTTTAGTAATTTTTTCCAGAAAATATTAGTAGGTACCTTCTTTGTTGTCAATTGGGTGTCTAACTCACCAAGCAATGGGACACCTTTTCCATACCTACCTTCCCATGGTACTTTTGAAATAATACCATTCTCTGGTGTATTATAAATCTCAGATATGTCACTTGCACGGGTTAACATGTCTTGAGATAAAGACTTAAAGTTTTGATTTCTAGAAACATATGTAAATTTGAAATCAAGATCATTCACATCATGAAGCTTATCATACTTCTCAAAAATATGTGCAACACCCCACCTAAGGAGAAAATGGAAAACTGCTGCATAAAATTTTCCAAACTGTTATCTAGTAAATAGTCTTGCTTGGCATAAATCAGGACTCTCTCCTCCACTATGTATGGGCAATAGAACCAAAAAAATTTCAAGTACTCAACTTGGTTATCAATATGTATCTTCTGTAAGGCCCATAAGTCACTGATTGGGTTCCAGTCACTGTCAAATATTATTACAGTGTCAATTGAAAAAACATTTATGCTTGTTCCACAAGCACATTTTTTGAGTAAAAACACAAACCGCCCAAAATCCTTACTATTAAACTTCTGCAAGGCTGCCTATTTCTTGGTAGCAGGTAAGCAACCATCAATATGCTCATAGGAGTCAATCCCAAAACGTTGGCTGATATGATCATCTAGAATATCAGCAATGGAAATTGGCCCAGATAGTCCAATCATCTGGAAAATAATCAACACCCTTTGGCCTTCTAGCCTTAGCTCTGATAGTATATTGTCCATTAGTTGCAACTTGTTGCTGGCTTTTATATCAGCATCAAGGAATTCAACTTCTGAAAGAACCTTTCGATGCAAACTTTTCAATAAACCATCCACAAGATAAGGATGATTGCAACACTTCCTTAATGAAAGAAGGATGTCCCTAGGAGCTCCAGAATTATTTTACTTCGCCACTGAACACAAAAATATATATTTGTCATAAAAATGTTGCAGTACTGCTCCACTTATACATATGCCAGGTCTACAGGAACCCAATACTCTTTTAAATTGGCTCTTGTCAAAGGGTCTGATTGTCGCTCATATACAATGTTTTCTGACAACTTGCTCTTCCATAAACCAAGATGTTCACTACTGCTATGTTGTTGCTCTTCAAAATCATCAATACGTTGACTCTCTTTTTTAGTATTGAGGAAGTCAAGAAGATGAGAAACGTTGGGGGCATTATCCTTCAACTACTCATGGAAAATCACAAGTCAAAAATCAGCAGGTAGTTGCTCCAGATGCTGGAAAATTTTTGAAATTTTAAGGCATTGCCCTTCATCTACAATCACTGCTTCCAAATCTATGCATATTAAAGAGTCTAGATCCGTGGTGACAACATCGGAGGTGGATAAGACAATATGAAAAAGCAAACATCCACTTTCTTCTGAAAATTCAAGCTTTTGGATAATATCTCTTGACTCTCTATTACCACAGTAAGCCACCATATTTATAGAAGAAGCCCACCTCAAAAATTCTGACTCCCAACTATATATTCGACAATAGGTCTGTTTATGTGAAAATACTTGATTAAGGATAGGATAAAGACAATCATTATAGCAATGTGTTCCTCATTAACTTCATCAATGACAAGAGAATTCTTGTGGTTTTTCCAGAACTCTCGAAGTTTATTGATAGATGTAAGAAGAGAAGAATCCAGTAGCCCTTTCATCCAATCTGGAGGTATTTTCAACCTTGAAAAAAGGACTATTCTACAACTCTTTAGCCTTAACTTCTTGAGTAGGAATAGCTTGCTGGTGTGCCTCATGATAGCAAATTTCATATGCTTTCATTAGTTCCCTAGTTGAAGTTAGGTTAAGAAAAGTTCTATCTTCTAACTCTCATGTACATTGATCGTAGCCTAACCCTTTCCATTTGACGAACCATTCTTGCCAACCCAATTCACTAACTGCATTTGTGCACTCTTTATCATGCTGCTTAGGAAAGATAAATGCTCTCTTTTGAATAAGCCGTTGTGGTTCAGCCCATTCAGAGTTCCATTTAAGAGCCTTTCCTTGCTGCAGCTTTTTCCTGAAATTAGCCAGTTGCTTGGGAGCTTCATTGACAAACAGAATTTCACTGACCCAGAAATTATGAATATGAGAGCGTCCTCTATACTTAACAAAATATATCCTTTGTTTTTTCTTGAGTCGTCCTACTACTTTATCTGATTTCACTTGGTATACAGTCTTCATAGTCATTACACGATCTTTGGCATTATTAGATTTAAACAATTTTTTTTCTTTTAGCCCATCGTGATCTCTCTGAGTTGAAGCTGACATTGAACAACCTATAAGAGGATGAACACCATATTTGCTCTCACAAATGTTGTTCACTTTCTCTTCTTTTTTTCCACAAAGATATCCTATTCAGCAAATTTTTTAGGTTCAACATGCTTGACATCCCATATCGATTTGACTCCTTTCCAGACAGAGTGTAAACCACATGATATTCTCATGTAAGTACAAGTTGGGCAGTACCAGTCACCAGGAGGAACTTGAACCAAGGGTGGGTCAAGGCAACCTATATGGTAAGTTACGAGGCAGTATTTTCCATCACAACACAGTAGCTCCCCGCCTTCTTTATAGAATTGGCACACATTATTATAAAAATTTGTAGAAGACTTCACAACAAAACCACTTATATGCAAAGCAGATGGTTGCTCAATGTTAGCATGTTCTATGCTTACCTCTGTTCCACCAACCATTCTCTTAAGTTCCAAAGTGTCCTCATCTTCATAATCCTCTAGACATATTTGATGACTATCAAACCCTGGAACATTCTTACTCAACATTTTTTCCCCCTTTTGAGTTACAGCAGAGTCATATCCTCCATCTTTATCTGAATTTACAATAGCTTTGTCCTCCTGCAGAGAACCAAATTGTTCCTCAACTTCTCCTGATGACTCCAAATAACTTCTTTGCTGTCAATTGGTTGTCTGACTCACCAAGCAGTGGGACACCTTTTCCATGCCTACCTTCCCGTGGTACTTTTGCAATGATACCATTATTTGGTGTATTATCAATCTCAGATATGTAACTTCCACGGGTTAACATGTCTTGAGATAAAGACTTCAAGTTTTCATTTCTAGAAACAGATGTCAATTTGAAATCAAGATCATTCACATCATGAAGCTTCTCATAATTCTCAGAAATATGTGCAACACCCCACCTAAGGAGAAAATGGCAAACTGTTGCACTGAAATTTTCCAAATTTCTATTTAGTAAATGGTCTTGCTTCGCATAAATTAGGCCTCTCTCGTCCACTATGTATGGGCAATAAAACCGAAAATTTTTCAAGTACTCAACTTGGTTATCGATATGTATCTTCTGTAAGGCCCATAAGTCACTGATTGGGTTCCAGTCACTGTCAAATATTATTACAGTGTCAATTGAAAAAATATTTATGCTTGTTCCACAAGCACATTTTTTGAGTAAAAACACAAACTGCCCATAATCCTTAATATTAAACATCTGCTAGCCTTCCTGTTTCTTTGTAACAGGTAGCAACCATCAATATTCTCATAGGAGTCAATCCAAAAACGTTGGCTAATATTATCATCCAGAATATCACCAATGGAAATTGACCCAAATCGTCCAATCATCTGGAAGAGAATCAACACCCTTTGGCCTTCTAGCCTTAGCTCTGATAGTATATTGTCCAACAATTGCAACTTGTTGCTAGCATTTATATCAACATCAAGGAATTCAACTTCTGAACGGACCTTTTGATGAAAACTTTGCAATGAACCATCCAAAAGATAAGGATGATTACAACACTTCCTTAATGAAAGAAGGATGTTCCTGAGAGCTCCAAAATTATTTTTGTTCGCCACTAAACACAAAAAATCTATATTTGTCATAAAAATGTTGCAGTACTGCTCCACCTATACATATGCCAGGTATACAGGAACCAAATACTCTTTTAAATTGGCACTTGTAAAAGGGTCTGATTTTCGCTCATATACAATGTTTTTTGAGAACTTGCTCTTCAATAAACCAAGATATTCACTACTATTATGTTGTTTCTCTTCAAAATCGTCAACATGTTGACTCTATTTTTTACTATCAAGAAAGGAAAGAAGATGAGAAATGTCAAGGGAATTATCCTTCAACTTCTCATGGAAAATCACAAGTCAAAAATCGGCAGGTAGTTGCTCCAGATACTGGAAATTTTTTGAAATTTTAAGGCATTGCCCTTCATCTACAATCACTACTTCCCAATCCAGGCATATTAAAGAATCCAGATCCGTGGTGACAACATTAGAGATGGATAAGGAAATCTGAACAAGCACACATCCACTTTCTTCTGAAAATTCAAGCTTTCAGATAATATCTCTTGACTCTCTATTACCACAATAAGCCACCATATTTATAGAAGAAGCCCACCTCAAAAATTCTGACTCCCAGCTATATATTCAACAATAGGTCTGTTTATGTGAAAATACTTGATTAAGGATAGGATAAAGGAAACCATTATAGCAATGCATTCCTGATTAACTTCATCAATGACAAGAGAATTCTTGTGGTTTTTCCAGAACTCTCGAAGTTAATTGACAGATGTAAGAAGAGAAGAATCTAGTATCCCTTTCATCAAGTCTAGAGGTGTTTTCAACCTTGAAAAAAGGATTGTTCTACAGCTCTTTTGCCTTAATTTTTTGAGTAGGACTAGCTTGTTGGTGTGCCTCATCATAGAAAAGTTTGTATGCTTTCATTAGTTCCCTAGTTGAAGCTAGGTTAAGAAAAAATCTATCTTCTAACTCCCATGTGCATTGATCGTAGCATAACCCTTTCCATTTGACGAACCATTCTTGCCAACCCAATTCACTGACTGCATCTGTGCACTCTTTATTAGGATGCTTAGGAAATATTATTCCTCTCTTCTGAATAAGTCGTTGTGGTTCAGCCTATTCAGAGTTCCATTTAAGAGCCTTTCCTTGCTGCAGTTTTTTCTTGAAATTAGCCAGCTGCTTGGGAGCTTCCTTGACAAGCAGAATTTCACTGACCTAGAAATTATGAAGATCAGGGAGTCCTCTATACTTAACAAAATATACCATTTTTTTTTTCTTGAGTCATCCTACTACATTATCTGATTTCACTTGGTATGCAGTATTCACAGTAATTTCACGTTCTCCAGTATTATTAGATTTAAAGAATGTTTTTTCTTTTAGCCCATCATGATCTCTCTAAGTTGAAGCTGACATTGAACAACCTATAATAGGATGAACACCATATTTTCTCTCAAAAATGTTGTTCACTTTCTCTCTTTTTTTCACAAAGACATCCAATTCAACAAATTTTTTAGGTTCAACATGCTTGACGTCCCATATCGGTTTGACTACTTTGCAGACAGAGTGTATACCACATGATATTCTCTTGTAAGTACAAGTTGGGCAGTACCAGTCACCAGGAGGAACTTGAACCAAGGGTGGGTCAAGGCAACCTATATGGTAAATTACGAGGAAATATTTTCCATGAAAACACATCAGCTTCCTACCTTCTTTACAGGCTTGGCACACATTATTATAAAAATCTATAGAAGACTTCACAATAGAACCACTTATATGCACAGCAGATGGTTCCTAAAAGTTAGAATCTTCTCTGCTTACCTCTGTTCCACCAACCATTCTCTTAAGGTCCAAAGTGTCCTCATCTTCATAATTCTCTAAACAGATTTAACGACTATCAAACACTGGAACATTCTTACTCAACCTTTTTGCCCCCTTTTTAGTTAAAGCAGAGTCATATCCTCCATCTTTATTTGAATTTACAATAGCTTTGTCCTCCTACAGAGAACTAAATGGTTCCTCAACTTGTCCTGATGACTCCAAATAGCTTCTTTGGCAAAAAATTATGATACAACTGATGAGTTTTGGTAACAGCATCTAAAAATTTCTTATATTTACACATATTTTTAATTTCTTCATAATCCTCCCAAAACGGATGAAAAGACCTTGCCTCAATAAATTCGGGTTCCTCCCTTGAATCCACAGAGTAAATTAGTTGAGTCAATGCCAACCCATAATGTGTAGATGAATTTTTTTTGGCATACTATCAGACTTTAGCACAGTGAAAGCAAGCCACCATCTGCTCTTTTCTATCTCACCCAAAACAATCATCTTTGGTACAAAATCATTTCTTATGTTATTCTCATCTGAGTCAGAATCTCCATTAGAAGATTCTTTCCCCACTCCTACATTTCCACATATATTAGAAGAAGATTCATTTCTTTGAAAACAAGCACGTGATTCCACATGGTCATCAGCATTTGTATTTGGTTCAATGTGCACACAAGAATCAGAAAGACTCTATTTAGTTTCCTCCTGTGAATCATCACAATTATAATTCAAAGCATGACATGCACTGTCATCACAACACCAAGACTGACTACATACTTGAATATTCTCTATCCTCTTCCACTTTTTGCATTGATACATTGCGCCCATTCCCTGGTATGCTGATCCTCACTCATCCCATGCTGTTGCACTCATCATAAATGAGTATCCATACTTTCCCTAGAAACAGTCTGCATAAATCCACACTTGCATTTATAAAATGTATTTTTTTGCACACATGTACGTGGGCATGAATACACAGTAGAATGAGAAAGAGAGGATTCATTAATTCATTAGACGATGCGATGTCTCATTGAGTCATTACAGAGTCGGAAAATAGGAGCACACTGCATATCTCCCAAATACCTAACTAATAGAAACCAAATTTAATACTATACTAAATTCCTAATAAGTGAATCTTCTATTTGGCAACTCAATTTCACAAAGTTTCTAGGTGGTGACTAGTTAAAATTTGTATGGCAGCTACCAATGCTCTTCATTATCCTCTGCTACAGGTTGGCTTCTATTTTGGTGGCTTAATCACTTTGATTCAGAGGCTCTACCATGAACATAAGCTATACCTTTTGACATCTCTGTTGGTAGCTACCCACTCACTCACGACATCTCTGACTTGATTCTTTCATTATTCAGCAGATAATATCTATCCATGTGATTCTTTGGTGATCCAACATTACTTTCTTCCAAAAACAAATGCTTAAGACTGAGACAGCTAAGGCTATGGTTCATGACCTAGATTTTCTTATGTTCCTTTGGGTAGAGGCATGTGGTACAATTGTCTACATCCTAAACAGTTTTCCTCTCTAGATATTGAAGGACAAAACATCGAAGGAAGCTTTCATCGGTGAGAAATCCTAGGTATCACACTTTTTGTGTTGTTGTCCTGTACATATTCATATTTTTTAGGAGAAATGAACTAAATTGAAACACTTCAATTTTAAGGGTTTTTTTGTTGGATATAATGAGTCCTCTAAGGCCTATGGATTCTACATTCTGTCACAATGGAAAATAATAGTGAACTGAGATGTGAACCCTGTGATGATGCATGGTCCCTCAAGGTCTCAAGAGCCTCTTAGTAGAGTTTTAGGAGGGAGAAACCTTTTCTCTCCTAATGATGATTAGCAAGGTTTTGGAGGTGGAAGTGACGCCTTAGTATTTTTTGGTTCAACAAGGCAACCTAGGTGGTACTAAACATAGTAGGATGCATAGGAGCATGTTGGATATCCAAAGCCATCCTTTGTAGCGATTTATCTTTCTAAAAAGTTTCTGAATTATGTTGCACCGATGTCTTCCATCATTTTTGTAGATCCTTTTAGTTATGGGCAGGTAGTTTGCTAGTAGGTATGGTAGAATGTTGTGGTGGACGTGGACAAATCTATACTGAAGAATGATGTTTGGGAGATTGTGCCAACACAAGTGGGGCAGATTTTGATTTATTCTAGGTGGATGTTTGAGGTGAAGCTTGCAGCAGATAAAAAACTAAAAAGGTTCAATTCATAGTGAGAGTATTCTCTAGAGAGGAGTTGACTATAAGGACACATTTACTTTAGTTGCTAGTCTACTTGCATCAGGTTCGTTAATTTATTTAGTGTCAATTCTTGGTTGGCATTGATATCCAATGGATGTAAGAACATTGTTTCTTAATGGTATAATCAAGGAGGAAATATAGATCAATCACAACTCTATAATGAAGAATTTTGTTTGGGATATTCTGCCAACACAAGTGGGGAAGTTTGTGATTTATTCTAGGGGGGCTTTTGAGGTGAATCTTGCAGTAGATACCATAAAAATATACTAAGGTTCAGTTCACAGTGAGACTATTCTCTAGAGAGGAGTTGACTATGAGGACACCTTTAGGATTTACTCTAGTTGCTAGTGTACTTGCATCAGGTTCGTCATATCTTTAGCATCAATTTTTGGTTGGAATTTATATCAAATGGATGTCAAAAAATTGTTTCTTAATGGTCTAATCGAGGAGGCAATATACATCAATCAATTGAGAGGCTTTTAGGAGCATGGGTGAGAGATCCATGTATGCAAATTGAAGGAGGAATTTTATGGGATGAAGTTGGCATCACATGCTCAGTACTCTAGGATTGAAGAATAATTGGTAGTTTCAAGCTTTACTATAGCTATTGCAGATTCTGATCTTTATTTTTTACTTGGTAAATTTGATTTGCTTGTTTTTGTGAGATCCTAGGGAAAATTTCACCATATGATTTCAACAAATTATTTTTCGGACAATGACACCAAGATTCATCCAATACAAATGAATGAAGTCTTCAGTAAATAACATTGCTATCTCAACATGAAAGTAAAAAATATGATAATTCAACCATGCAACAAAATTTCATAGTACCACTATATTCTCCATATTTAATAGTTTAGTATAGCTTCAAACAATTGCAGTATAAATCCATATGAATAAAGATTTCTGAATTTTGATCAAGGCTAGTATCTGAATGGTTTTAGGGGTCAAGACGGAGGATAAAAATATTCTTCTTCCTTGGAATTCCTTCAAAAAATTCTCCGAGAATCTGTCCAATACCATTGCATTGTATTAGAGAGTCTTAGATCTGCTTCAGTCCTAAATCAATTCCTTTATACTTGCCTCAGACAGCCACTCTGAGCTCTATATAGGAGTAGGAAATTTATTCAAAAGTTAAGACCTATTGCAGAGCACAAATAATCCCTGAGTGGCCTAAGGAAGGTGGTTGGTTGCGATTAGCCTCCTTTGATGCTAAAAAAATTAAAATTAATATGCCTCAAAATAATTATGTAAATAACCAGTCTCAGGGTTTTGTTTCTGTCTCAGGGTTTTTTTTTCCTGGGAATTGTGATAATATCTTGCCTCAGATCATTCTTCTTCTGGGATGGGAAAATTTTCCACAATCATTTTTTATAGATTCATTAGATGTTTGTTTGGCACCATCTACATGCAACTGAATATTGTTTTCAGTTATTTCCTTTTCACTAGCCAATGATTTTTTTGCATCCTTAAGCCAAGAGGATATTGAGATTAGATCAAGTTTTCCACATACACGTCTTCACTTTCTCTTTGATTCTACATCATCAGAATGCAACACATATTTATTGGGTGATCCTCCATAGTACTACACCTTTCTTCTTGGTCTCTCCATATGTCCAATAGTGTCATGTTTTTTTATACACCTTCCTTTTAGTAACTTTTTCCAGAAAATATTAGTAGGTATCTTCTCTGTTGTCAATTGGCCATCTGACTCACCAAGTAGTGGGACACCTTTTCCATACCTGCCTTCCCGTGGTAATTTTGTAATTATACCATTCTCTGGTGTATTATGTAGAAATTTGAATAATTTGCTGAATTATTCACCGAGATCATCCTGGTCACATACTATTTGAGCTTCATACATAACACATAATCTCTTCTACGCATTAATCATCACATTCGGAAATAAAAGCAACAAGCGGTATTGAAAACATTCACATGTGCACATAGAAATTCAACACATATAACACAATATGTATACCGGGGAAAGCTTACAGCTGAAAACCCCCTACTATCTGTATATTATAATGAAGAATAATCATGTAACAATCTCAGTACAATACTCCTCACAAGTACTCAGTACTGTCTCCAAAAGTTACACACAAACTAGCTCAGTTTTGAACAAGTCACGGGTTCAAAACTCCTCCATAGTTTGCCTGCCTCTACTGCGCAATCCAAGATGAGAGAATGGATGGAATGAATTTGAATTCCCTTGGCTTTAACTGCGCAATCCTCATTGGCAATCTCCTCCAATGATTGTGCAAATCTCATGCACACTATAGTCACAACTGATAGTAGACTCCACCCTTTCACCCACCTCTAACACCTGTCTCCACTGAACTGTCCATGCACTGAGTTAACTGATGTGTTCTTTAGTTGAATAATGAGTTAATAATTAGTGAATTAATTAATAATTAATTCACACCACTCATCTCTAGTGTATTATCCAGTTAAACTAAATACAACTAGTTCAACTAAGTTAAACTGAACACAACTCCATCAACTGTCTCATCAACTCCACCAAACTCTGCCACATGAGTTCTAACTGAAGTCAACCATGCAATAGCTCAAATAACCCATAGGAAATTTGAATTTCCTTCTGCCAGTTGCATGTGCCACATCTGTGGCTCGAATTGAAGTGCTGCAAGAGGATAAGATAAAGTTTATAGTCTAAATATTATTAAGGGTTAATAATATTTGACTGTTCTATTTTTAGACAGGCAGTCTAAAAATAGACTTTGACCTGTATGTCTAAAAATAGTTGTCCATATATTTTTACCAACTTGACCAATCATCCAAGAATAGCATCCCGCAACTCCTAGACCATGCTCCATATGTCTAAAAATAGACATAGTCTAAAAATAGACTTTTCGACAAAAAATCACATGTGTGGTCCCCACCTAGTTTAGGTGATCACTTTCCAACTAGGATCAGGAAAGATGTTTCAGGAGGCCTCCTTCACTGTTTCTTGTTGCCATTTTCAACACTCCCTCTCAACAAGAAAGGACTATCTTTGCATGCAACATGCAACTCCATGCATTCGCCCTGCAACCTTCACAAGCGCCATGCAGCTCCATGCATGCGACATGCAACTCCATGCATTCGCCATGCACCCTTTGCATGCGCCATGAAAACTCATGCATGCACCATGCAACTCCATGCATGTTCCATGCAAACTAATGCATGCACCATGCAACTCCATGCATGCCCCATGCACCCTTTGCATGCAACATCTCTGAAACTGAATAGGCTCCAAACAACTCAATCAGTTTGATGCATCTATCATCAAATTCTTCGACTTCTGCTGGTACCAACTACACATGTCATCAGGAACCACTGCGCTGTTGAAATCATGCACCCATGCACTCTACACTTGCTGTCAACTCTGATCCGCGCTCCAGTATCTTACACTGTCACTTTGATCTGCCTGCATCAATCCAACTGATTTGCTACTGTTGCGCTGTGGGCACCTCGTAGATAGGTTCAACTCATGATATCCACACCATCTCATGAATCCTGCCCAGAAATCTTCTCTTGGGATCAATCATGCATGTCGCCCCACCTCTCACCTGGTGGTATAGCTGCATGCACTCCCTCTGCCCATCTGGCACGAAATTTCTCTGCATGAGTGGTTTCTTCCACTCCATGATCCTCTTCTCGTGGCTGCTCCACATCCTGAGGTTCACTATCACTTGCATGCAAAACTTTCTCCCTCTCAAGCATCAATTGCATGTCTTTCTTGCACTTCCCAACAGTAGGAAGCTCCGTAGAAATCCCATCTACTTCAAGTCTGTAGAGATTCTTTGCTCGAATCCCAACCTTCTTGACTTGTCCTTCCTCATCCACACTAACTCCTACACTCCGAATCTCATCCCTGCAGTGGATAAACTTTGTCAAGTATACCAGAATAGTGTCATTCTTCTCCATCTTTATTTTCCTGAGTTTATCCTTGAGCGCCAACTTCCTTTGGTCACTCTTGCTCTGGAGAAATTCTGTCAAAGCTTTCCACATCAAGAATGGAGAAGCTTTACCATGCAGGCTAGATACTATGTGATCCTTCACGCCCTCCAACAGAATCCTTCGAAACCTTTCTGTCTTCTTTTGCCAAGCTTCAATCACAGCAGCATCCGTAGAAGTAGGCTTTGGAATTTCTTTCTCTATGAATTCCAACAGCCCATTGTCATCTAACACTGCTTCCATCCTATATTTCCATGCAATATAATTTGAGCTACCTTCCAAGGCATACTCGAATCGCAATCCGACGAAAGACATCTTTGCTTTTGACACCAAGAAAACAATTCTACAATTCAAATTCCAATAGCTCCAAACTCCACTTCTTCCGATCTAAAATTCGTGAGAACAAATTATTTCCAAATCAGAGATCGACTGCATGCGAATTTACCAAACCTTTCACCTTCAAAGAAGGATGAATCCGGAGGCTACCTGGCCCGATTGCAGACTCTGCCTGAAGAAATAAAATGCAATCACTTTCTGAATAATAGATCTGATGATCAATATCGCTCTGATACCATGTAGAAATTTAAATAATTTGTTGAATTATTCACCGAGATTATCCTGGTCACATAATATTTGAGCTTCATACATAAAACATAATCTCTTCTATGCATTAATCATCACATGCGGAAATAAAAGCAACAAGCGGTATTGAAAACATTCACATGTGCACATAGAAATTCAACACATATAACACAATATGTATACCGGGGAAAGCTTACAGCTGAAAACCCCCTACTATCTGTATATTATAATGAAGAAGAATCATGTAACAATTCATAGACAATACTCACACTTCCGCATCGGTTTGTTAATAAATTAGCTCGATGGAACAAATCACGCGGTTCGAAACTCTCCATCGTTTCGTTCGCTCATCGGCGTAACCAATATGAGAATGGATGAATGAATTAGATTGCTCCAGCCTTAATCGCGCAATCCTCATTGGCAATATCCTCCAAAATGATTGTGCAAATCTCTTGCAACACTATAGGTCACAACCGATAGTAGACTCTACCCTTTCACCCACTTAAATAATGGTCTCCACCGAACTGCCCATGCACCGTTGTTAATCGGATGTGTTATTTAGTTGAATAGTACAAAGTTAATAATTAGTGAATTAATTAGTACTAATTCACACCACTCATCACTAGTATTTAATGCTTAAACTAAATACAACTAGTTCAACTAAGTTAAACCGAACACAACTCCATCAACTGTCTCATCAACTCCACCAAACTCTGCCACATGAGTTCTAACTAAAGTCAACCATGCAATAGCTCAAATAACCCATAGGAAATTAGAATTTCCTTCTACCAGCTGCATGTGCCACATCTGTAGCTCGAATTGAAGTGCTCCAAGAGGATAATATAATGTTTATAGTCTAAATATTATTAAGGGTTAATAACATTTGACTGATCTATTTTTAGACAGGCAGTCTAAAAATAGACTTCGACCTGTAAGTCTAAAAATAGCTGTCCATCTATTTTTTACCAACTTGACCAATCATCCAAGAATAGCATCCCGCAACTCCTAGACCATGCTCCATATGTCTAAAAATAGACATAGTCTAAAAATAGACATAGTCTAAAAACAGAATTTTCGACAAAAATCGCTGCTGTGTGGTCCCCACCTAGTTTAGGTGATCACTTCAACCAGGATCGTGAAAGATGTTTCACGAGGCCTCTCTGACTGCTTGCTGCCATTAACATATTATCAATCTCAGATATGTCACATGCACGGGTTAACATGTCTTGAGATAAAGACTTCAAGTTTTCATTTATAGAAATAGATGTCAATTTAAATCAAGATCATTCACATCATGAAGCTTCTCGTACTTCTCAAAAAGATGTGCAACACCCCAATTGAGGAGGAAATGGAAAACTATTGCACTGAAATTTTCCAAACTGTTATCCAGTAAATAGTCTTGCTTGGCATAAATCAGGACTCTCTCCTCCACTGTGTATGGGCAATAGAACCGAAATATTTTCAAGTACTCAACTTGGTTATCAATATGTATCTTTTGTAAGGCCCGTAAGTCACTAATTTGGTTCTAGTGAATGTCAAATATTATTACAGTGTCAATTGAAAAAAGCTTTATGCTTGTTCCAAAAGCACGCTTTTTGAGTAAAAACACAAACCGCCCAGAATCATTACTATTAAAATTTTGCAACACTGCATGTTTCTTGGTAGAAAGTAAGCAACCATCAATACACTCGTAGGATTCAATCCCAAAACGTTGCCTGATATGATCATCTAGAATATCACCAATGGAAATTGACCCAGATCGTTCAATCATTTGGAAAAGAATCAACACCCTTTGGCCTTCTAGCCTTAGCTCTGATAGTATATTGTCCAATAGTTGCAACTTGTTGCTGGAATTTATATCAGCGTCAAGGAATTCAACTTTTGAAAGGACCTTTTGATGCAAACTTTGCAATGAACCATTTACAAGATATGGATGATTGCAACACTTCCTTAATGAAAGAAGGATGTCCTTGAGAGCCCCAGAATCATTTTTCTTCGCCACTGAACACAAAAAATCTATATTTTTCATAAAAAATTTGCAGTACTGCTTCACCTATACATATGCTAGGTCTACAGGGACCCAATACTCTTTGAAATTGGCACTCGTCAAAATGTCTAATTTTTGCTCATATACAATATTTTCTAACAACTTTCTCTTCAATAAACCAAGATGTTCACTAATGTTATGTTGTTGCTCTTCAAATTCATCAACATGTTGACTCTCTTTTTCGGTATCGAGGAAGGCAAGAAGATGAGAAACATCAGGGGCATTATCCTTCAACTTCTCATGGAAAATCACAAGTTGAAAATCAGCAGGTAGTTGCTCTAGATGCTGGAATTTTTTTGAAATTTTAAGGCATTGCCCTGCATCTACAATCACTGCTTCCCAATCAAGGCATATTAAAGAGTCCAGATCCATGGTGAAAACATCAGAGGTTGATAAGACAATATGGACAAGCACACATCCACTTTCTTCTGAAAATTCAAGCTTTCGGATAACATCTCTTGACTCTCTATTACCACAATAAGCCACCATATTTATAGAATAATCCCACCTCAAAAATTCCAACTCCGAGCTATATATTCGAGAATTTGATGTGATATTGACAATAGGTCTGTTTATTTGAAAATAATTGATTAAGGATAGGATAAAGGAAATCATTATTGCAATGAATTCCTGAATAACTTCATCAATGACAAGAGCATTCTTGTGGTTTTTCTTGAACTCTCGAAGTTTATTGACAGATCTAAGAAGAGAAGAATCCAGTAGCCCTTTCATCCAGTCTAGAGATATTTTCAACCTTGAAAAAGGACTGTTCTATAGCTCTGTTTCCTTAACTACTTGAGTAGGACTAGCTTTCTAGTGTGCTTAATCATAGCGAAGTTCGTATGCTTTCATTAGTTCCTTAGTTGAAGTTAGGTTAAGAAAACTTCTATCTTATAACTCCTATGTACATTGATCGTAGCATAACCCTTTCCATTTGACGAACCATTATTTCTAGCCCAATTCACTAACTAAATCCGTGCACTCTTTATCAAGATGCTTAGGAAATATCAGTGCTCTCTTATGAATAAGCCATTGTGGTTCAACCCATTCAGAGTTCCATTTTAGAGCCTTTCCTTGCTGCAGTTTTTTATTGAAATTAGCTAGCTGCTTGGGAGCTTCATTGACAAGAAAAATTTCACTGACCCAACAATTATGAAGATGAGAGAGTCCTCTATACTTAACAAAATATATCCTTTTTTTCTTGAGTTGTCCTACTACTTTATCTTATTTCACTTGGTATGCAGTCTTCACAGTAATTTCACGATCTCCGGCATTATTAGATTTAAACAATGTTTTTTCTTTTAGCTCATCATGATCTCTCTGAGTTGAAACTGAAATTGAACAACCTATAATAGGATGAACACCATATTCGCTCTCAAAAATGTTGTTCACTTTCTTTCTTTTTTCCGCAAAGGCATCCAATCCAGCAAATTGTTCAGGTTCAACATGCTTGACGTCCCATATTGATTCGAATTCTTTGCAGATAAAGTGTACACCACATGATATTCTCATGTAAGTACAATTTGGGCAGTACCAATCACCAAGAGGAACTTGAACCAAGGGTGGGTCAAGGAAACCTATATGGTAAGTTACGAGGCAGTCTTTTCCATGACAACAGAGCAACTCCTCGCCTTGTTTACAGACTTGGGACACATTATTATAGAAATCTGTAGAAGACTTCGTAACAAAACCAATTATATGCACAACAAATGTTTCCTCAATGTTAGCATATTCTCTGCTTACCTCTGTTCCACCAACCATTCTCTTAAGGTCCAAAGTGCCCTCATCTTCATAATCCTCTAAACAGATCCGATGACTGTCAAACCCTAGAACATTCTTTCTCAACCTTTTTGCCTACTTTTGAGTTACAATAGCTTTTTCCTCCTGCAAAGAACTAAATGGTTCCTCAACTTTTCTTGATGACTCCAAATAGCTTCTTTGCAAGCCGACCGAATGTATAGGTGGGTCCTTTGGAAAACAATTATGATACAACTGATGAGTTTTGGTAACAACATTTAAAAATTTCTTATCTTTACACATATTTTTAATTTCTTTATAATTCTCCCAAAACAGACGAAAATACCTTGCCTTAATAAATTCAGGTTCCTCCCTTGAATCCACTGAGTAAATGAGTTGAGTTAATGCCAACCCATCATGTGTAGACAAACTTTTTTTCTGCATACTATCGAAATTTAGCATAGTGAAAGCAACCCACCATCTGCCCTTTTCTATCTCATCCCAAACAATCATCTTTGGTTCCGAATCATTGCTTATGTTATTATCATCTGACTTAGAATCTCCATTAGAATATTCTTGCCCCACTCCTACATTTCCACATATTAGCAGAAGATTCATTTCTTTGAAAACAAGCACGTGATTCCACATGGTCATCAACATTTATATTTGGTTCAATGTGCACGCAATAATCAGAAAGAACCTATTTAGTTTACTCCTGTGAAGTAGCACAAGTAGCATTCAAAGCATGACATGCACTGTCATCACAATACCAAGACTACCTACATACTTGAATATTCTCTATCCTCTTCCACTTTTTTCATTTGATACATTGATCCCATTCCTTGGTATGCTAATCCTCACTCATCCCATGCTGCTTCATTTCACCTTTGTCCCCAATAGGAAAAAAAACAATAATATGCATGCTACAATAATCAAGAAAATTGCCTTCTTTCTTGTCCCTGTCAACATCTCCTTTCTTTCATATGCTCCTTTTTCTCTTCTTTTAATAACTCTTTTCTCTAGATGTTTCTTCAAGAAATTCACGTGAACCACCTTCTTGACTGCTAGTTATATATTGGATACATCCTTTAACCACATTATGTACAACATCATGTTGTCCTTTTCTTGAAACATTTTGACCTGTCAAATTTATTTCATGGTATCTAACAGCATCTGTGAAACCTCTAGTTTGGACATCATCATCTGTACTAGTGCCATTTGTGTCCTCCAGAACTTTAAACTTGTACATTTTCCCAAATCTTCTCTCAGGCACTAAGTAACTCTCTTTAACTAAATCTTGTTGTATATCTTTCTTGTTATGAAACCTACTGCTTCTAGAAACTCTCTCTTTTTTATGTTGACCATTCTCAACCTCTTGTTGGTCCTCCAAACCTTCTAATTTAGTGACGTTTAGCCCTAAAGTTAGATTGTGAGCACCAACAACTTTAGCTACGGATTTGACAGTTGCTGGAGTAGGCACATTATCTTGTGGAAATTCAACTTGATGCTTTTACTTTCTATTTATTCAAGTGAATTCCCTTTGTTCGCTACTTTTCTCAAACACAGTCAAACTATTATCTGCACCATCTTGTCTTGAAACACCGAACCCACTTTCCGTGTTTTTTTCCAAATCTTGCAACCTTCCATCATTGTCCAGTGACTCTAGCTACCATGTCACATGCTCCCCAATTTCTATATTCTTATTTCTTATTGCACTTCTATCAATGGAAGTGGAAGCATCACTTACCCGATTCTTTGTGCTTTCTCCTTCTTGTGGATCCCTTATGATAACATTAAACTTTGCTGACATAGATTTTCTGTATGTACGTGCATCTAATCTTTTTGATGCAGAGATTATTTTTGTCACCATCTACTACAGTGTCTGTCATCTTAGTAATATTTACTTTTTCAGCTTCTTCTATTGGAGGAACCTTGCATGGTTTTTCAGAGATCCCTGTCTTCCCATTCCCTGCATATGTAATACCAGGAGAACGGTTCCTGGCCACATGTTCTCTTTTTGATCTCCTCATGGTTGGTACCGAAATTATAACACAATCACCATATATGTCCAACTTGGAAGATATTCTAGGAACCTTTTTATCATTCCTTTCATCTAAATTCTACATAGATTTTCAATTCTTCTTCCAAGCTATGCCCAAAAGGAATGTTTGGGTGTTCTAAACAATGAAATTTTATTACAGTGAAACTTGAGGATCCAAGTTTCAAATTTATTTTCCTCAATAGACGGCGTTGAAAGTAAATCTACTTGAGTCAACGTCTCTGCCCCCGAGCATTCTGCGACACCAAACCCTTCAACACTATGTGTCTGTACAACGTGACAGTATCACATACGAAATGATTTCCAACTATCTGAAAGAGCGATGTTGACAAAAAACTCATAAAAAATAGAGCCACACATTCACAACACTTATTTATGGCCCCTGGAATCAAACTCAACACTTTCAAAATTTTCTGGATTTCGAGATCCCCCTCCCTCTTTCAGTGGAATACCATGGATGTCTGAAGAATCGAACCTTGGACCTTCCCGTTTCTGCACTAGCGCGGAGCCACATAATCTTCTTATTTTTAGCTTTTTAATGGAAAATTACTGCAGTGAAAGAAAAATCACTTTTATTTTTGGTTCGCGGGTGCCAGGAGAGGAAATGCATAAACTTCATCAACTTTGGAGGGGGTGGAGACGGTCGGCAATAGTGAAGAAAAATGGTGCCTAGGGGGCACTGTAGCCGATCGGCAAAGGATGGGAGAACCTAAGCTGGAATGGTCCACTATTCAATTCTGGATGACTAATCAACAAAATATCATTCCACTAGGAAGATTGTTGAAGGTTGCGGTGGACATTGTAGGAGTTAGAGTCTCTGCAGATTTTTAAGTAATCCAGATTGTGGATGACGCATACCCTTACCCTGCGCTCTTAGGGTTGGATTGAGCTATTGAGATGGGAGGTATCATCAATTTGAAAAGGAGAAGTATGATCTTTGAAAACGAGGGTACACGGGTAATAGTCCCCCTGGATCCAGCAGAAGGTGAGCGATATTTTGGACCAGTGCGTGAGGAGGAGGATGTTGATCACATTTACAAATTGACTGCTCGAGACGATGATTGGATCAACCCCATGACTGATGGCATGATATGTTTGGAAAAAGACAACGAATGCCTCTTAGACTCAGATGGAGATATAGAAAATTAACAGAACCGGTTGCATGATGTATTTGCGTTATGGTGCCTTAAGATCACAAGTAGCTTCCGATGCATCTCCTCAGAGGTAAGAGAACTTCCCTGCCTTTATGGTTCTGGTAGTATTAAGGACTTTCTTAAATCATTTGAAGTGGATGTCCTTGAAGAACGAAGGTTTTGGGCCCTTGACTTGGCTATGTGCGCGACCCCTGCGTGATGGTGGGAAACTCATAAGGATGCTTTTTCAGGATTCGGAGGAATTCCGAAAAATTATGATTCTACGATTCGATCCTCCAGTGAACCCACCCATGGAACTCTTCTCGGGTTGAGGGGATCTGTGCAATAACTTCCCTATCTGGATGGAAGTATGGAATGAAAAAACCTCGAATGGATGGGTCCATATGTTTATTCATACCTTAGGACCAATCCCCACCAACTGGTATTTGGATGCAAAGCTACACCATCGCACTCATCACTGGGGTGCAGTGGCTGATTATTTCATGATGAAGTTTGGTTTGGTAGGAGGAACTGAGAAACTCGATGAATATCTGTAAGATATAGATGCTCTGGTCTTTGATGAATCTTTATCTAGGGGATAATGTGTTGCGCCAACCTGGGATGTGTAGATGCAGTATATACCAAGGGTGATAGGACCAAGGAAGATGAAATTAAGCTAAGGACCCTACCCTTGAAGAACCAAAATTCATACCTTAAAAACTACCAGCAATTGAGGAGCTACAAGAATGAACACCATCTTTGATTTGAACCTAAACATCCTTATTATATCCAAGTATTTTCCTAATCACAATTACCAATAGATTCTCCTCATGGATTATTTCTCTCATTCTATCTATTAGTAAAATCCACAAAATGTATCCCTACGTTTGAATCTTGGGAAATAAACATGTAATTTTTATCATTTAAAATATCCATATCTCTTGGAGCCCAAAAATCCATTTTCTTTGTATAAAATTTATCTATAACCTGAAAATAAACCCTATTATAAGGTGAACGACCATTATGTCCTCTTGAGTCTTGAAAAAGTATGATGGAATGAAATTGGGTGAAAACCAGATCCAGGTTTACCATGTCAGAACCTAGGTTCATTAAGATGATGACCTTGGTTTGAAGACATCCACCATAAAAACTAGGACCACCCATACTTATCGTTGTCATCTTTCTTTCATCATTAATAATAACATACTGAGGACCTATAACCCGTGGAGGCCCATGGTCGTAATTGAAATGTAATTTATTAGAATACATGCCATGTCCACAAGTTTTTATATTTAATGTCTGCATCCAATGTGGCCATTTCTTATTATGAGATTTACCACATCCGAAAATGGCATCATTCACATAATTTTGAAGAAGTCTACAAATTAGGTCAGCATAATTTTTTTCACATTTACAACTTCCCTCACATTTGTTGATTCCTGAAGCTCGAGAAATTTCATAACAAAAATAGGAAAAGTCAAACAACAAAAATATCTGCTCTCTTTTCATTTTCTAATATTATAATGAAGTTTTATTAGAGGCACTATTTGTTTGTTTTGGTTAGAAAATGGGTTGCTTCTTGGTTTTATGTGTCTTTCGCTTTATCATATGTTGTTGGAAATATGATGCAGAGTGTTGTCCTTGATGGAAACCCACTGAATGAAGATGAAGACATGAGAATGTTGGCAGGTGTTGTCCTTGATGGCAAAAGATGTAAATCTGATATGAAATGATGTTTGTTAGCAAATTGATGAAGATGATGGCAACTTACTTGATGAAGTTGTGCTTAAATATGTCTTGATGAACTAAATCTGATGTATCTACAGTGAGTACAGAAGGCAATGAAGAAAGGAATTCAGTATGTTATAGATCTATGATGAGAAGAGTATGTCTCTAGGCATACGCGGATTTGCCTAAGGGAAGTCACGTATGCACGCGGGAAAGAACATGCCAAGTCGCGTATGGGAAAAAGCGCTCAAAAAGTGCAAAACCAAGGGTAACCACCATGGTATTAACCCATTGAATTGGGTAATGATCCGCCTAAATTGACCCCGTCCAGATAGTTTTGGGCTTATGGTATTGTTTTGATCCATGGTATTGAATAAGGGGCTCATGGTATTGAAAAATGGTAAACCTATATAAGGAGAAGAAATTCATTTGTGCAAATGAGAAGTGGGTGCAAGAGGTCTGAGCTTGAATGACTACATCTCTCTGAAGCAGATATGAATGGAAAGGATTACCGTTGAATGATAGATCTGAATGTATGATGCACCAATGATGAAGAAGGGGATCTAGATCTGAAATGTACTTGTATTTTCTAGATCTGTTTATGGAATGATTAGATCTGTGATGAGGCGAACATCTATCTAAGGTAAAGGGTAAAATCTGAAGTGATGTATCTGTTGTGAAGAATTGTAATGACATAAAAGTCTGAAGAACCATACGCTAGTTCGTCGAAGAGGAAGCGCGTATATACGTCGCTTTGCTGAAGAGAAAGCGCGTATGCGCAATAAAATTAGATCTATAATATGTAAAGAAGTATATGCTGGTTTATGTGAACGGAAGCGCGTATATACGTGACATCAGTGAAAGGAAAGCGCGTATGCAAACTAGGTTTGTCAAGTCTCAGGAAGAAATGTCCGATCTCGTTCCGTTGTGTTACCGCTATCCGTATTCTACACCTCCGAGTTGTCCGTATCGGGCCCGTTGTATGATTGAGCTTCTCTAAGTATGTGGAGTGGGTCCAGTCTGAAAATATGATGAAGTGTGGCCTGCAAGTGGTGTTCTATTGAAGATGTTGGATCCAGTGTGAAAATCGATGAAACGTGGTCCATAGAGGTGCTGAGGGTTGTAGCCTTCAGTCAGGGGGTTGTAGCTCCCTTCCTGGAGAGGCTGGTAAACGAGATCAGGGGGTCGTAGCTCCCTTCCAAGAGAGGCTGGTAAACGAGTCAGGGGGTTGTAGCTCCCTTCCAGGAGAGGCTGGTAAACGAGCGCAGGTGGGTACCTGCGTGCTGGTAGAGTCTGCGCCAACACATATGTTGTAATATGTTTTCTCTATAATAAAATATTGAAGGCTGAGCAACTGCAGCGGTGGTTTTCTCCCGACTTGGGTTTCCACCTAAAAATCCTGGTGTTCATGTGTGATGTTTTGTGTGATGGTTTATTCTGTTGTGACTACACATGTTTACTGTTAACTTAACATCAGATGATTGAATAGTGCAAAGAACTAAGTTAATAAATATCTGCATATTTAGATATCTGCTAATACGCGAGTTGCATGACGGATATCCGCGTATATACGCAAGTTTACTAAAGGAAAG